>CM060882.1:9052500-9382500 GCA_030762935.1 Hymenopus coronatus | reverse complement strand
GGGGATTCAGGGAGTATGAAAACATATTTCCGTTGAAATCTCGGTATGGAATTTTTGGAAGAAATACAATACCTTCTCTATACACTATATACGTATGTATAGTAGGTGTAAAGAAAGTAAAAAACTATGGAGTACCCAACTGAGCTTCTCGGAGTTTAACGTATTAAATATCCATATTTATTAATACTTAATATACACAAAAACCAGAATAAGTTTCCTTTGTATTGCCATGCTTCTGAAACTAAACGATGTGACGATGTGTTTGTTTGCACCCTAGTGTTACAGCAGCGGTTTTCAGTAACGTTAGTAATTTTTATCTAAGGTTATAAAACATATTGTTAAAAATTATCCACAATTGCAACGCTGTAGTGCCCTTAAATTTGAAAAGACAATTAAAACTTCTGCCAGGAAAGATTTTGTGATGACAAATATTTTCTGCATATTCCAGTTGTAGTTTATAATTAATATACTGTGTGTTTAGTACTTTCTCTACAGATACCATGCAAATAATGTGTACAGATTACATCCAAAAATTTGATAATGAGATTTCACCGGAAATGCATGTTTTGGGACCTCCTGAATCTTAAAAGGAGTATTTTCAAAAACATGCCTTTGAAGACAAATTTATTCTGGGTGAATTTTGCAGAATTTTTCTTAACTGATAATCAAAAAGAGATAGACAAAACCTTATTACAGAAAACAACGTAGATCTCGTTAAACACATAATTTATGTCATATAAAGGTTTACTTTCTCTACGTGTACTATGTACAGAGTGTATAGAGAAGGTATTAAATTGCATCCAAAAATTAGATACCGAGATTTCACCGGAAAGACATGTTCTAGGACCCCCTGAAAACAAATAAGCGTGTTTAGAAAAATGTCCGTGTGCGTCTGTCTGTGTGCATGGGCGTGTGTGTCTGTGGGCAGCACAGCTCAAAATCAAAAACAGTGTTAAATTCCATACTTCATATTTAACTTCAGTATCGTTCAAGGTTGCGACATGAAGGTTTTCAAGAAAATCCCCCCATCTACCCTTTACATAGAAACATTTTCGAAGATTTTGATTTCCTTAAAAATGACTCTAACGATTTTGATTAAATAGGCCTATATTAAACATATTTACACCCAAATAAAATGTATAAACTGAATTTTCAGCTAATGGGTGAATTTTGCTGAATTTTGCACTGGTAAAGCGTAAGAGATATACAAAAAAGTTATTGCAAAAAATATAGATCTTGTTAAAACACACAATTTATGTTATATACATTTTTTTCATGCAGTTGATCGTTTTTGAGATATTCCTTGTTTTTAGTGTTAGTTTTAAAATGCATACTTTTCCAATGTCATCACCAGGCCGCGCTAAGAACCGGATTTCACTCACATAGCAACCACATTTTAAAACATTTGACTGTTGGTTACAGGAAGCAAGCAATAAGACAATTTCTGCTAATGTTTATTTTGATTAGCATGAATTAGACAGAAGACTAAGGTTATTAACAATAACGTGTTACACAGATGTGCAGAAACTCATGTGAATGGTATTTTTAAAAGATCTGTGTCTCTATATACATACAGAGTGTTATAGAACTACACCGAAATAATTTGCGAGATTGTGCACGTGACTGATATAAGTAATTTGAGATCGGCGATGCATGGTACCGGATAAACATAACGTTAAACGTGTGGGTATCAGGTGCTGATAAGTCTGTGTTAAAGCAAAGCAGGTTGAAAAAATGGCTTTAAAACTGCTGCCCGAGTATAGAAATATCATTTTTAGCAGCTCGTTACTAGCGTTCTCAAGATTCAATGTCGCAAAAATCTGTAACATCTCGAACTAATCACTTGACAGTGCGACACTGAGCTATCATTAACTACGTTCTTGGGTTATGTAGCCTACTCTGGAGCATTTCTTTTTTTTCAACTGCTCTGGTGACTTAATCTGTAACACGGGTATCTGCTATCACAAAGGCCATGAGTTCGATCCCTGTCATAGAGTTTTTTTGTTTTTTTTTAATTTTTTTCTTCATTCCAGACGAAGTGCCGCGATACGTGAACGAGACCCGAACTCGGAAACTATCTTTCACTTGAGAGCCAGTATCATAACCACTACGCTAGAGAGGTACGCTGTAATACGTCCCTCCGTTTTTCGTTTTATGCTCTCGAATGATTGATAAATTAGCCAGTGGCGTACTGGCACTTCAGAAACTTATAGCCGTTACTTCGACATTTCAATAAACAGGTCATAAGTCTCCTATCTCAAATTACTCATTTAAGTAATCTACATATTCTGTGAAAATATTTCGGTATAGTTCATTAACACCTGCATAGATGTGTGTGTGTGTGTGTGTGTGTGTGTGTGTGTGTGTGTTTGGAGAGCATAACTCAAAGACTAAAAACTGGAAAATAACAGTGTTTTAGTTTATAAGGATGTGACATGAAGGTTTTCAGAAACTACCACACCCCAAACTGGAAGCATTTTCGAAACTGTTAATTTTCTTAAAAATGGCTCTAACGATTAAAATATCGTATGGTCAAGATAGTTACAAGAGAAATAGAATACATATTTTGAATTTTCTGGGAATGTCCTTTAAATACTTTTTTATTTTAATTACTTTCGCTCAACCGGTGAAGCATGAGGGACAGACTTGTTATTGGTTTTAGTTTTAAAATACATAAACTTTTCTCAAACGGCAATTTGTCCTGTTTCTTTTGTTTTAGCCCTGCCCATGTAAAGATAACCAAATTTCAATCCCATAACAACCAGGCTTTAAAAGACTTAGCTGTGTATTTAATGTTACAAAAGTGTTTATTGCCTCGAAAATAAGTCTTTAACTCACTGGTGCAGAGAGTTCTGTCCACCTTTAACAGTTGAAAGTTTACAGCTGCACACCATCCATGTCCGGCGCTCCACTGCGCAATGGTTACCATGCTAACTTCATGTACCCAAGGTCGCGGGTTCAAACACGGCGGAGGACGATGTATTTTTTCGGGTATAAAAATCCTTAGCATGCCTTCCTTTGGAAAGGAAGTAAAGCCGTTGCTACCGTGTCGTAGATTTACGGTACGTAAAAGAACCTACAGATTGATAGAGTGGCCTCTGAGCAAAATTAAGCAGTCTTTCACACCCAGTATAGAATGGGACGCTGAGAATCACAGCAGTTAAAGAGCGTCCATAAATAACTCGCCATTCACATTTTTTTTTTTTTTTTCACTTACACTCTAGTCATTTACAAATCACTACAATTCACAACAAAACAACTCACTGCAATAATTTCTCCTTTTTATAGCGAGAAAATGACGTCACAAACTTTCTGAAATCTTGTCGAATGTAGTAGAAACATCTCGAGTATCAGAAGAATCGTGTTGTCGCGAGAAGTCTGGCGCTCTGAAGGATCCCGTTGCGTCGCTCAGTTGTTTATCAACGAATTGCGATGTCTCATGTGCCAGTTCACTGCCGCTTAATGGAGCTAATATGAGATCGATCACATACCGGATGGCGTTGTCACACTGCTCCCTCCTCAGGGCTAGTCGTTCCGACAAGTAACATCCTAGAGGGCTAGACGATCCAAATTTAGTACCGGTTTCCTCCCTCAGGATAGCTTCCTGATGTGGTAAATGACATTACTAATCCTCTCCATAGAGTTGTCACACTCCTTACTCCTCAGAAAATGGAAATGGCGTGTTATTTATGGACGCTCTTTAACTGCTGTGGCTCTCAGCGTCCCATTCTATTCTGGGCCTGAAAGACCGCTTAATTTTGCTCAGGTGCCTGTCCATCAGGCTTGAGGTTCTTTTACTTCCCTTCTGAAGGAAGCCATGCTAAAGATTTTGACGCCCGAAACAATCCATCATCCGCCGGGTTTGAACCCGCGACCTTGGGTACATGAGGTTAGCATGTTAACCATTACACCACGGAGGTTGACACCCTCCTCAGGGCTAGTCGTCCCAACCAGCACCATCGTAGCGGGCTAGACGATCCAAATTTACCACCACTTTCTTCCCTCAGGAGAGCTTCCTGATGTGGTAGATGACATTACTAATCCTCTTCATAGAGTTGTCACACTGAACCCTCCTCAGAGCCAGTCGTCCCAACCAGCACCATCGCAGTTGGCTAGACGATCCAAATTTACCATCAGTTTCTTCTCTCGGGGAAGCCTCTGGATGCAGTACACGATATTTAATCCACGTCACCCTTGCCATAGATGTTGAAGCTTGGGGTAGCATTCCTTGGTCCGAGTGGGGCAATGCAGCCATGCTAAAGCACCTTGTTGGAAACCTCGGCTGTTGGCGAACTGCCGGTCGTAACGGGTCTACATGATATCGCTCACTACCTGGATGCTTTAATGGGCCATCATATGCGCCACATGAAGTCGGTGTACTAGATGGCCCACATAGTCCACTGACATGCCGGACGGCGTTCTCACAGTATTTATTCCTCTGCAAGTAGTAATACCCGGGAGCAAAATTAAACATTATTGCATCCCTAATATACGAGTGTCGACTGATAAGTTCTGGACCTCACACAGATATGGCACCATTAGGCCAGTTAGACGGTAGCATCGTATATTTTAAGTCTAGACTAGCTTGTATTCATAGTTACAGGTCAATACCTTGTTTAGTTTTCGAATGAGAGCATTTTAAACAAGACAACTTTAGAGTTTTCACGAAAATGGAGGAATTGAAAAAACGAGCAGTGATTAAATACTTCAATTTCAAAGGCTTAACGCCTAAAAAAATCAAGAAGGAAATGGGCAGTACATTGAAAGACCCTGCCCCTTCATATTCAATGATTAAAAGGTGGGTTGCCGAGTTTAAAATGGGACGTACGAGCACTAGTGATGAGCCTCGCTCTGGACGCCCTGTAGAAGTGACAACTCTAGAGATCATTGAAAAAAATCATTGTTTAGTACTGGAAGACCGCAGATTAAAGTTGTTTGAGACAGCAGAGGCTGTAACATATCATAAAAACGGGCAGGTAATATTTTAAGTATTGTTTTGGGCTTTCACAAGGTGTATGCAAGACGGGTGCCGCGTTTGTTGACACCTTATCAAAAGTTGCAAAGAAAAACTGTTTCTGTTAAGAATGTGGAAATCTACGGGAAAAATCCCAGTGAATTTTTGAGACGGTTTATTACCATGGATGAAACTTGGATACATCACTACACTCCAGAAAGTAAAGCAGTGGATTGGGCAGGTGAACCTACTCCAAAAAAGGCAAACACAATTTTGTCAGCAAACAAGGTTATGGCGCTTTCTGAGACGCACACCTTTATTGGTTACTTTGAAAATGGTAAAAGTATCACTGGTGACTACTACGCAAGCTTACTGCAACGTAGAGTGATGAGGTGAAGAAAATAAGGTCTCGTTTCATCACGACAGTGCTCCGGCCCATCGTTGTAATTGCAATGGGAAAAATGTGCAAGTTCGAATGCTTGAACATCTAGTCTATTCGTCAGGACTGCACCCGGTGTCTACCACCTGTTCCCAAACCTCAAAAAACATTTTTGAAGATAAGAATTTCACAGCAACGAGGAGGTCATTGATGTTGTAAACAGCTATTTTGAGTGTCTTGATAAATGGCACTACAGAGATGGTTTAATTCAATTAGAAACCGATATGACAAATTTATTATCCTTTCTGGAGATTATGTTGAGAAATGAAGCAAAAAAAAAGTTTTTAAATGCTTTTTCATTGAGAAGGCCTGGACTTATCAGCTGACCCTAGTATATTCGGGGCTTTAGATCCTATCCAACAACCAGACATAACTAGAACAGTGTCTGCTGAATGAGATATATAGAGATTTCATTGGTGGTCAGGAATAATTAATGTTAGATGATTGCGCGTGCTTCCCAAGAAACTCAGATCACCACCTATCTACATGCTTAACCATCTTTGCCTTCTTCGGAAGCGGTTCAAATTTAAAAACCCACTGCCTCGACTGTACTTTTGTCTGGAGTATCGTAGTGCATACATGTTTTATCCACAGCTATGTATCGACGCAGAAACTCACCAGGATTGCGACGGAAAAGTGCCATACTAGCTTCTGAATCTATCACACGATTCTCCATTTAGAGCAAACGCGGCACCCATCTTGGCGAAACCTTTGTCAGACCTAATTTTAGTGCAAAATTGGATACACTGTACCTTGTGATGTGCCTGTGGCCTCTACTATTTTGCGAACTCTGATTCGTCGATCACTGAAAAACATTACCTGGAATTGGTAAACATTTCGGAGGAAGTCAGTTCTACCGGACGTATAGAATGCTGTTTAATTGTGGATGAAAGCCACTTTTAAAATAATTTATCCAATTGCAAATTGTTGCAAACGCAGGAGTAGATTGTGTCATGAGCTTCACCCGCTCGGCTTTTATCTCTTTCGGTGTTAAGCCTTTTAAATAGAAGTGCTTAATAACTCAAGAAACTTTTTTTCCATCTTTCTAAAGAAGCACAAGATTGTTCATTCAATCACCTATGGCAATGAAACCACGTGATGGATATAGCTGAAACTTTAACTGCCATCTAGTGAGTGACGACGGTTACTAAATACAAACGCTACGAGTGTAATTTCTTGGAAATGTTGAGGATTTATTGAACAGCCCTAGTATCTTAAAAACAGAGTGTGTGTATGGCTGTCGATGGAGTACATTTGCTATGAAGAACAATAAACAAAGCAATCTCCCAATAACTGTATATTATACTCTCCCAAAGTTGCACATGTGTCATATTATTGGTTCAAAGGTTATGGTATATTAATGTGGTTCAGGTTTATATTAGCACTTTAACTACAATTTGAATATATCAGCTAACTTGTAAATTGATTGTGTAATTAAAATATTTCACTGGCTTGTAAATCAAAGATTACAATAACTATTACATATAAAAACACAAATTTCTGATGGACTACGTCCTGACATTGTTGTTAAAGTTTATTATTGGCTTTCTGAACACATTGCAAAGAGTATAAATTGTTTAAATGAAGGAGAATTTATACTAAGAAGGCGATCCAGAAAGTAACGAACGATAACGGTATAACTAATTGATAACGAAAAATGTCAACCTAAAACTTTATTTACAAAGTCACAGTATTGACCGTTCAAGTTCAGGCTGACGTGGTCGGGGAAGTTGCGGGGAACGAGCGCATGGCACAGTCCGTCACGCAATTATATAAACCGCAATATTTATCGGATTTCTTATAGCTCATTAACTGTGATGGGTCTGATGAGTGAAACACGCTCGTTTAACACACCATTATACTCGAACATTCATTTAATGGGTACTTATTTTTCACAACACCTGTCCAGTGTATAACGTAACAGTGCGAGCGTTCGTCACGGGCAACATGAGGTGAAACGGGTACTACCTTACTCTATTTCTCAACATAATCTCCATTCTGTCAAGACCTTTATTGTCACGTGGTAACGGTTTTTCAATGCCGATGTTAAATTTTTCTGCCGCCAAAAAACTTGATCGTTTTTTCAATGCACAGATTACTGCGCCAATCAAATTTTGTAGCCAAATAACGCAAATGTATGGTGATAGTGCCATGAACGAGTTCTCGAGAATGGTGCATAACTTACAAGTAATCAAGGAAAAACCTGTGTACACAACAAACACCGAAGTGGAAGTTCTTCAATTTTTAGATCCTATAAGGGGGAACCTGCATGGAACGACATATCCAAACGATTATTAAAGCCATTATACTGAGAGAGGAATGATCACTCGGAAAAAATAAGAAATAGGGAACAGAAAACAGACATAGGTACATTTTCCTTCGCAAATAGAACAATAAACGAAAGGAATAAAATACCTGCAGATTTACTGGAGACTTTGCCTCAAAGTGCAAATAGTTTTAAAAAGAGACTAAAGAAGAGTGATTTATGGTCAGGATAGTAAATAAAAATATTGCGTTATTATTACTGTTGTTACAATTATGTACGTATTAGTATACTATGATGTCATTGGCACTTTAACAGGGTATTACTCACATTATTGTTTATTTAACTCAATTGTATTGTACATTGTATTATTACATTGACAGCGCTGATCTATCTATCTATCTATCTATTATGGAGGAGTTGAAAGCACATATTGAAAAATCTGATGTGTTACACTCATATGACTTTCTCTAGCTGTTCTAAAAGCTTCATACATTAGATTCCTCTTCTTTCTGCACCTTGTTAATTGAAGTATTCAGCACAATGTTATTATTACTTACTTCCTTCTAAGTAGGAAGAAAATAAGGGAATACACTAGGCTAAATCGATATTCAAATGTTTTAAAAGCTGTCGTTATGCGATTGTCATCACAAATCGCTTCCTTTCTTGGCCAGGAGTAGAACAAAAGAAAAACGGACACTCCCGACTGAGAAAAGTATAAGTACTTCACAACTGAAACGAATAACAATGAATACCTCGAAAACTGTAAGCTCCATGAGAAAAATGTTTATGACGTAAATGGTGTATTTTAACAAGACCTAAATTTTTTGTATAGTAAGTTTTTGTCTATCTCTTATGGTTTACTAGTTATGCCAAATTAAGCAAAATTCATTCAGAAGAAACAGGTCTTCAGGAGCTATTCCCAGAAATTTCAAGATATACATTTTATTTGTTGGATAAATATCTTTAATATATGATATTTTAATCAAAATCGTTAGAGCCATTTTTGAAAAAATAAAAATGTTCGAAAAAGGTTCCATGTAAAGGGTAGTTTGGGGTGGGGGGATTTTTCTCAAAATCTTCGTGTCGCATCCCTGGAAGATATTAAACTTAAATACCAAGTTTGGTATTTTAGCTGCTTTTTGTTTTTGAGTTAACGTGTTCACAGACAAACGGACACACACACACGCACACGGACCTTTATCTCAAAATGCCTCTTTTTTTAATACAGGGGGTCCTAATTCATGTATTTCCGTGAAACCTCGGTATCGTATTTTTGGGTGGAATACAATACTTCCCTATCCCTATGTACATTGTACGTATGGGGCTAGAGAAAGTAAAAAAGTGTGTTTCACTTTGAAGACCATACATGACTTTTTGGATGCAAAAGATTTCCCAACCATGAAGACAGTGGCAGTGACATCTTGGTTCAGATCTTTAGCGGTGGAAGAATATAACATCTGAATTGAAAAACCGGTACCACGTGACAATAAACACCTTGATAGCAATGACGATTACGTTGAGAAATAGAGTAAGGTAGTGTAACTTTGTAAATAAAGTTTTGTGTTGATAACTTTCGGTGTTATTTAGTTATGACAAATCTTTTGTTACTTTCTGGAAGACCCTCATACTGTTTAAGTGAGGAAGTGTGTGTCCCACAGATCTTTTGTATCCAGTGAGAGCCGATACGATGCAGGTCACTTTCTATTCCCGCCACGTCTTGCTGATAACGCTGAGATATGTAAATCAGAAACTGTTTATGAATCCGGCATGTTGCTGAAGGCAAACTCTGCGCTAAGTGTTGACGAAAGGTTAATCTGTTTCATCTCAAGCGCTACTGAATTTCATCAACAGATAGCGCTGGGGACGCAAGCCGTTAACAGGCATAACCAATATAATATACAGACTGTTTCCAAACTATACCCAAGGAATACAACAGTATTTAAAAACCCAGGCGACCAGTGCTCCATTATATTGTAACCTTCCGCCATTCGCGCCAAAAATACTGTCATACATTCATGACCACGTGTCGCGTAAACACGGCATATATTTTTTTACTTTCTCTATACGAACTAGGTTCATAATGTATAGAGAAGGTATGGTATTGCACCCAATACCGAGATTTCACAGGAAATGTATGTTTTAAGACTCCCTGTATCCAAAAAAAAGCATTTTTAGAAAAATGTCCGTGTGTGTGTGACTGTGGGCAGCATAGCTCAAAAACGAAAAGACCGTTAAAGCCCAAACTTGGTATTCAAGTTTAGTATCTTCCAAGGATACGACACGAAGATTTTAAAGAAAATCCCCCCACCCCAAACTACCCTTTAAATTGAAAAAAAATTGGAAAATGTTTATTTTCTTAAAAATGGCCCTAACGATTTTGATTAAAATATCGCATATTAAAGATATTTACCTGACAAATAAGATGTATATCTTGAATTTTCTGGGAATAGCCTTTGAAGACTACTTTATTATAAATGCATTCTACGGAAATGTGTGTAACTGGTAAACCGTAAGAGATAGAAAAAGCTTACCACACAAAAAATGTAGAGCACATTAAAACACACAATTTATGCTATATACACTTTTTCGTAGAGTTGATCGTTTTTTAGATATTCCTTGTGTTCTGTTTCAGGCTTAAAAAACTTATACTTTTCTCATACAGGAATTTGTCAACTCCTGTCCATACAAACAAAGGAACTTCAGTCACATAGCAACCATCTTTTGCTATCACTTTAACCTATGTTACTTCCTTATTTCGCTTCTACTTACAGGGAAGCAAGTAATAAGGCTATTTCTGCTAATTTTTTCTAACTTAAAATGAATTAAATAGAAGCATAAACTTTTTAACAAAAATTTGTTGCAGAGATATAGAGAAAGTCAGGAGAATGGATTACATCAGATTTTTTTTTTATTTACTTTAACGTACTTTAACCTGGTTGGTCATATCGGACGATGAATGAAATTGGTGAAGTGACGCTCAAATGATCTTGGGGGCCTATGGAGCTTAAAGTTACTCGACATTCGTCTTCTCAGGATAAGGGAAAACCCCGAAAAAAACCTTATCCGGGTAGCTCACCCTAGCGGAGATTTGAACCCACGACATTTTAAATGTGAGCAGACACTATACCACCACACTACTCAGGCGGGCTACGGCATGTTGCAATGTAGAACAGAATCCTTATTTAACAAATTAACCGGTGATTAAAATAAATATTATGTTAGGTGTATTGATGACGATATTTATAGTCATATCAAAAGAAATGGGTACACATTTAATAATTACAGTAAATATTTGGGAGCGTGCTCGTCAGGTAATGCCGGATGAGAGGATCAGATAAATTCTACATCTAGGAAAGTGTGAAAGATATTGCACTTCGTAATGAGAATACCGAAAAGGGGGAGCGCACAGTCCAGGGAAATCGTCTACAAATCTCTAGTGCGGCCGGTTATAGGATTAACTGTAAAATTCATAAAGATAGGTGAAGATTTTAGACTTAGTAAAGGCGCAGAGAATAAAACACATAGGTTAGTCGCACTATTTAAAACTTATACAGGTTTAAATGCAAGGGTGGACGTTAGAAAGAGGTTAGAAAACCCGGCGTACTACGGACGGAACCATCATTTCAGGGCTGCCCTCTGACCTTAAAGAAGTTTAGGGCTAATTTAAAGAGAATAAATGTTAGTTAATTAATTAAAGTAAATATTGTGAGGTTATTAAGGGTGTGTAACTATTAATGTTGAGGCTTTATAATAACTGTTTATAAACATGGTGGTAATTGACATAAGTATTGCTATAATAAGTAGTTAGCTATTTCAAAAAACATATATACAGGGTGTTAATTAACTATACCGAAATATTTTCACAGAATATGTAGATTACTTAAATAAGTAATTTGAGATAGGAGACTTATTAGCCACTGGCTAATTTATCAACCATTCGAGAGCATAACACACAAAAACGAAGGGACATATTACAGCGTACCTCTCTAGCGTAGTGGTTATGATATTGGCTTTCAAGTGAAAGATAGTTTCCGAGTTCGGGTCTCGTTCTCGTACCGCGGCACTTCGTCTGGAATGAAAAAAATAATAACAAAAAACATTTGCGCTATGGCGGCAATCGAACTCCGCGTTACGCATTAAGCCACCAGAGCAATTGAAAAAGCGCCTCCAAGGTAAGCTACATAACTCAAGAACGTAGTTAATGCATGCTC
Organism: Hymenopus coronatus; assembly: GCA_030762935.1. Taxonomy (NCBI): domain Eukaryota; kingdom Metazoa; phylum Arthropoda; class Insecta; order Mantodea; family Hymenopodidae; genus Hymenopus; species Hymenopus coronatus. The sequence continues at coordinate 9,370,630 of CM060882.1, read as the reverse complement.
AGCGTCGTATTGTCAAGTGATTAGTTCGAGATTTTACAGATTTTTGCGACACTAAATCTTGAGAACGCAAGTAACGAGCTGCTAAAAATCGATATTTCTATACTCGGGGGGCAGCAGTTTTAAAGACATTCTAAGCCATTTTTTCAACCTGCTTTGCTTTAACACCGACTTATCAGCACCTGATACCCACACGTTTAACGTTATGTTTATCCGGGGACCATGCATCGCTGATCTCAAATTACTTATGTCAGTTTAGTGCACAATCTCGCAAATTATTTCGGTAAAGTTCATTAACACCTGTATTACTATCATTAATTTAACTTAAGATTATTATTGTAAGTGAATTTTGTACATTTAACTCTGCCACCGGGCAGTACCCAATTGCAGAGAATAAATGCATATACATAAACAAAAACACGAGAGAAAAAATAAATAGCATGTATGCGATAAATTATATTTATTCTCTCTCTGGAAGCGCTCTATTCCTCCAGGTCAGAATCGTCGTTTGAGCTGTTTGTGCTGTTGAGTTCCATTACGGTTGATAACAACGGTGTCACTTGAACTATCCATCTTCCAAAGCAACACTTCTTTCGTTACATGCAGCACGTATCAACCATTTGAAACTGTGTACTATTACGTGAATGGCTTTCTTCACAAAATCTTCAAAATTTTACTTTGCATATTTCACACGCCTTCTCTTTATCCCGCGGGTAACCACTTTTTACTTTCTCTATACGTACTATGTACATAGTGTATAGAGAAGGTATTGTATTGTACCCAAAAATTCGATACCGAGATTTCACTGGAAATATATGTTTTGAAACCCCCTGAGTCCAAAAAAACAAAAACATTTTTGAAAACTGTCCGTGTGTGTCTGTGGGCAGCATAGCTCAAAAACGAAAAGACCGTTAAAACCCAAACTTAGTATTTAAGTTTGATATCGATCAAGGATGTGTCACGGACATTTTCAAGAAAATCCCCCACCCGAACTACCCTTTACTTGGAAAAAATTTCGAAAGTTTGATTTTCTTAAAAATGGCTCTAACAATTTTGATTAAAACCTCTTATATTTAAAATACTAACTAGCCAATTAAAATGTATATCCTGATATTTCTGGGAATAGTCTCTGAATTTTGCATAATTGCTAAACCGTATGAGCTGGACAAAATGGATGGATCTGTGTTGGCGCGGATCAACCTAAGAGTCAATGTAAAATAGCGAGTTTTTCCATATCTTACTCCACATGTCAACAGTATGGCGGGCTTTCGTCATATCTTATTGGCTGATGGACTATAACTGTTTACCGCAGTATGAACCAGCTCCTTAGTTAAAATAATGATGATGATGATCATAATAATAATAATAATAATAATAATAATAATAATAATAATATGTTTCGGATCTCGAGGAACAATTACAAGTATGTTTGTGAAATGGAGGGCAAAATATAAAATTAACAGAAGTGTGGAATAAGCAATCACGGAAAACATCATAAAACATTCCGTAGCCATTTTTCGAAATAATTTATATGGTTTGAATAGAACCTAAAATGTATTATGGTTTATAAATCTCTTTATTTTTTTATTTTTTTCTCTGTTATTGTTATAACTTTTATTGTTGCACATCTTTTATAATCTGTTATAATTTGTTCTCATAGCTTAATTTTATATAACTATTATAAGGTATGATAAAATATTTTTTGTAATACACACTTATAACATTTTTTGTTAAAAACCTCTAAATGTATATTGTTCTGTGTCACTTGGCAAACTTATTTATGAGTTAGACTAATAAATAAATAAAAAATATAATAATAACAATATATCTGCATCCAGGGTATATCAAGGATATCACTTTCCTCTCAAGTAATGGTGCATCTTTAAATTTTTTTTAAGACAGTAAGGTCACCTCTGTTGTTTAACCATTTATTTATATGTTCATATATTCTCTGGAATTGGTTACCGCTCGGTGGCAGCGTTAAATGTATAAAATTCACTTACAATAATAATCTTACAGTTAATAATAGTAATACAACTAACATACAATATATACCTAACTACTTATTATTCAGTATAGCAACACTTATGTCAATTACCAACATGTTTATAAACAGTTATTATGAAGCCTCAACATTAACAGTTACAGACCCTTAATTACTTCACAATATTTCTTTAATTAATTTCTAACATTTATTCTCTTTAAAATATTCCTAAACTTCTTTAAGGTCAGTTGGCAACCCTGAAAGGCCGCTACAGGCAGTTCATTCCATTCTTCAATGGTCCTATTAACAAAAGAAAATTTTCCCATGTCTGTTCTGTACCTTCTTCCCTTAATTTTATATAAGTAATCGTTTCGTCCCTAGTACGCTGGGTTTTCTAAACTCTCTCTAACGTCCACCCATACATTTAAACCAGTATAAGCTTTAAATAGTGCAACTAACCTATGTGTTTTATGCCTAAATTTTAGCAGCTTGTATTTGTTCTCTTCGCCTTTCGTAAGCCCAAAATCTTTACCTCTCTTTATGAATTTGACCGACCGTTTCTGTATCAGTTTGATTAACCCTGTATGGATCCCAGCATGCTACTCCATATTCCATAGCTGGCCGCACTAAGGTCCCAGCATGCTACTCCATATTCCATAACTGGCCGCACTAAGGTCCCAGCATGCTACTCCATATTCCATAACTGGCCGCACTAATCTCCCAGCATGCTACTCCATATTCCATAACTAGCCGCACTAAGGTCCCAGCATGCTACTCCATATTCCATAACTAGCCGCACTAAGGTCCCAGCATGCTACTCCATATTCCATAACTGGCCGCACTAAGGTCCCAGAATGCTACTCCATATTCCATAACTGGCCGCACTAAGGTCCCAGCATGCTACTCCATATTCCATTGCTAGCCGCACTAAGGTCCCAGCATGCTACTCCATATTCCATTGCTAGCCGCACTAAGGTCCCAGCATGCTACTCCATATTCCATAACTAGCCGCACTAAGGTCCCAGAATGCTACTCCATATTCCATAACTGGCCGCACTAAGGTCCCAGCATGCTACTCCATATTCCATTGCTAGCCGCACTAAGGTCCCAGCATGCTACTCCATATTCCATTGCTAGCCGCACTAAGGTCCCAGCATGCTACTCCATATTCCATAACTGGCCGCACTAAGATCCCAGCATGCTACTCCATATTCCATAACTGGCCACACTAAGGTCCCAGCATGCTACTCCATATTCCATAACTGGCCGCACTAAGGTCCCAGCATGCTACTCCATATTCCATAACTGGCCGCACTAAGGTCCCAGCATGCTACTCCATATTCCATAACTGGCCGCACTAAGGTCCCAGCATGCTACTCCATATTTCATAACAGGCCGCACTAAGGTCCCAGCAGGCTACTCCATATTCCATAACTGGCCGCACTAAGGACTTGCAGGCAATTTCCCTGGACTTTGCGCTCCCCTTCTTCAGTCTTCTCGTTACGAAGTGCAATGTCTTCCACACTTTCCTAGATGTGGAATTTATCTGATCCTTCCATCCAGCATTACTTGACAAGCACGCTCTCAAATAATTGCAGCTGTCCACCTGTGGAATTTGTTCCCCGCCATATGATAGCTATGAAGAATTTTCACTTAGTACGATTAAAAGCATCAATTGCCATTTTGTTTGCAGCGGTTTGTGAACAATCTTGTCGTGCATATTGGATTGTTTGTAACATCCGCACGAGTGACTTCATTACATCTTTACCGACCTACAGGGTTGCCAAGTTAGCGGAATTTCCGCTAAATTTGACGAATTTTACACACAGTCAGCGTGTAAAATTTCGTACTTAGCAATCAACTGATTTTTAATGTATTTTTGTCACAATAATATTTTTCTATTTCATTCAGTGTTTCAATTATATAATTAGAAATCAGATGTATTGCGGTACGCATACCTATGTGCCCCGCGAGGAATGTGTTAGTATGTAATACAGTAAGCATATACATATTGTTATCACAATATTAGTCGGTGATATAACTCTATTATCGTGCTGCTGAAAAGGTTAACATACGCAGTATCATAGGCTGCCATAAGATGGGTATTTAGTGACGCAGAAAGAAACGTTGTCACGTATCCTTCAAGTAAACAGTGATGGACATTCGTTTGATAGAACACCAAGTGAATAATAACATTAGCAAGCTGATTATTAGGTGCAACAAGAGTACTACACAATGCTAATAATATATAACCACATTTTGTGCATTATATACAGAGTGTTAATGAACTGTACCGAAATATTTTCACAGGATATGTGGATTACTTAATCAATTAATTTGAGATAGGAGACTTATGACCTGTTTATTGAAATATCGAAGTAACGGCTATAAGTTTCTGAAGTACCAGTACGCCACTGGCTAATTTATCAACCATTCGAGAACATAACACGAACAACAACGGGACATATTACAGCGAACCTCTCTAGCGTAGTGGTTATGATACTGGCTTTCAAGTGAAAGATAGTTTCCGAGTTCGTGTCTCGTTCACGTATCGCGGCACCGTCTGGAATGAAAAAAATAATAATAAAAGACATTTACTCTATGACGGCAATCGAAATCCTCGTTACGCATTAAGCCACCAGAGCAGCTGAAAAAACGACTCCAAGGTAGGCTACCTCAAGAACGTAATTAATGAATGCTCAGTGTCGCACTGTCAAGTGATTAGTTCGAGATTTTACAGATTTTTGCGACATTAAATCTTGAGAACGCAAGTAACGAGCTGCTAAAAATCTATATTTATATACTCGGGCAGCAGTTTTAAAGACATTCTAAGCCACTTTTTCACCCTACTTTACTTTAACACCGACTTATCAGCACCTGATACACACAAGTTTAACGTTATGTTTATCCGGGGACCATGCCTCGCCGATCTCAAATTACTTGTGTCAGTCACGTGCACAATCTCTCAAATTATTTCGTTGTAGTTCATTAACACCCTGTATATACAGGGTGTTTCAAAACGACACCAAACGAAGATGTGGACCTTGTTGGTCATACCATACGTGATACGTGAATATAATTTTCAGCTCTAAATTCGGCACAGACAAAAACTGCCATAAAATCGCTATGGATTAGGCAGTCGTACAAAACCAAATAGGACGTGCCTGGCCCACTCCACGAGAGATGCCGGTTGGTAGCGAAGGTCTCAGTCGCGTGGTGTAGCGTGGTTTGATAGACACGCCGACGCCGGACAGGCCACCTTAGTAATGGAAAACCTAGCATGTGGGTGTAGCGTATGACAGCCGTTGCTCCTTCGCTGCCTAATCCCAAATGTGTGCGATTTCTACATACACATAAAACTATAAATACATTTATACATTCCAGTACATTGAAATTTCACTTTTAATAAGACGACAAAAGCATTTAGATGGCTTTAGCAGAATTTTAACTTGTTTAGCGGAAAACATATAATAATTCAGTCACATAGCAACCAGCTTTTGACTATCACATTAACCTATGGTACTCCCTTATTTCCCTTCTACTTACAAGGAAGCAAGTAATAACACTATTTCTGGTAATTCTTTCTCGTTTAGCATTAAGTAAATAAAAATTTTGCTTTTAACAAAGATGTAGGGAAAGTCATGTGAATGGAACACATGAGATTTTTTTAACATAGTCTTTCAATAATAATATATTGCGGAGTAAGAACTGTAAGTTATACTTATTTTATCGAGAGTGTATATTGGGAATGCGAGGTTCACAGCGCCGAGGATTCCCAAGCATTCGAGATCTGATAAGTAGCTTACAGTTCTTGGTAATTACCCTTTGAAATACTTGAAAAAACTGTAAAATAGCAATAATAAATCAAAATTGCTTTTCAAAATGTTGTTGATCGTTAAGAAAAAATCCGATGACTTTCTCTACATATCTGCAAAAAGTTATTGTTAAAAAGCTTATATTTCTATTTACTTTATGCTAATCGGGAAAAATTAGCAGAAACAGTCTTATTACTTGCTTCTGTGTAAGCAGAAAGAAAATGAGCGAGTAGAATTGATTAAAGTCACAATGAAAAGGTGGTTGCTAAGTGATTGAGGTTCCTTTGCTTGTATGGATAGGAAGTGACAACGTGCTGTGTGAGAAAAGTTTAAGTTTTTAAAACAAGGAATAGCTAAAATTGATCAACTTTCAAGAAAAAAGATGTATATAACATGAATTATGTGTTTTAACGTGCTCTACATTTTTTGTGTGGTACGTTTTTGTCTTATCTATTACGGTTTAGCAGTTATACAAAATTCCGTAAAATTCATCCAGAATAAAGTGGTCTTCAGAGGCTATTCCCAGAAAATTCTAGATCTACATTTTATTTGTAAGTAAATATCTTTAATATACGATATTTTAATCAAAATCGTTAGTTATTTTTAAGAAAATCAAAATTTTCGATTTTTTTCCACGTAAAAGGTTGTTTGGGGTGAGGGGATTTTTTTTTTTAAATCTTTGTGTCGCATCCCCGGAAGATACTAAACTTACATTTCAAGTTTGGTATTGTAGCAACTTTTCATTTTTGAGTTATCGTGTTAACAGACACTCGGAGACACACACACAGTTACCTTTTTCTGAAAATACTTTTTTAGGATACAGGGGACCCCAAAACATGTATTTCCGGTGAAATCTCGGTATCGAATTTTTTGGTGGAGTGCACTACTATACCTTCTCTATACACTATGTACATAGTACGTGTATAGAAAGTAAAAATAAATTCTCGCTGTGAACAAATGAAAGGCTAAATCTAAATATATGTACAAAGCCGACTTATACACTCTTTTGTTAATGCATTTTGCAATAGATTCTTTACTTGAAGTAGCACATATCTTGAGTGTTACGTCATTTCCTAATTGTACTGTAAGTATTAATGACCTCTCAAACTCTTACTGTAAGTACTTACATTGCTAGTTGGTATGACAATTGGTAAATGAATTGTAAATTTAGCTTATATTACCTAATTTGTGTTCAGAATGATTAACTTACATATACAGTGTTTCAAAAATGTTTAAGTTTAGTGTATGAAACTACTTAGTTTTGGCCTTTAATTGAGTGAAAAGTGAACACACTTACGCTGCTAGGAACCAAACCCGGGACCCTCACTTTATCACTCTGCCGTCCAACTTGCTGCACTGAAACAAGAGCAATGTTTAAAGGTAGAGTAGGATGATAATACATAGGGCGTGAGTTAAAACGTCGTGAAACAGAAACGAAAGTGGATATTGTGACACAGAAATATTGCCTTATGCTGGTACACTCGAGTGAACATTAAATGGACATGTAAGATAAAGGAGCTGAACACGTCACTCAACAGGGATCCTCTCCCAATGTGCCATCAAATAAATGGGTTACTCTTCGTGGATGACCTCTTTCTTTCCACTTGACGTCGACACTTTCATCTCGGTGCTTCGTGAACAAATCTGTTGAAAACAAAACACAAGATACAATTATAGATTCTATTCTAATAATATTCTTGATCATTATTATAATAATAACAATAATATACTATGAAATAATTTTACTTTCTCTACCTATATGGTATGTACGAAGTATTGCATTCCACCCAAAAATTCGATACCGAAATTACATAGGAGATCCATCTTTAGAGACATGCTGGATTTCAAAAAAATCTGATGTGTTCCGTACACATAAATTTTGCCGTAGTTTTATTTTTGAGCGTTACGTTGGTGCACCAATATGTCGTGGTTTTATTGTTTTGCGTCACGTTGGTGCACCAATATGTCGCTGTTTTATTGTATAGCGTCACGTTGGTGCACCAATATGTCGTGGTTTTATTGTTGAGCGTTACGTTGGTGCACCAATATGTCGCTGTTTTATTGTATAGCGTCACGTTGGTGCACCAATATGTCGTGGTTTTATTGTTTTGCGTCAAGTTGGTGCACCAATATGTCGTGGTTTGATTGTTGCGCGTCACGTTGGTGCACCAATATGTCGTGGTTTTATTGTTTTGCGTCACGTTGGTGCACCAATATGTCGCTGTTTTATTGTATAGCGTCACGTTGGTGCACCAATATGTCGTGGTTTTATTGTTTTGCGTCAAGTTGGTGCACCAATATATCGTGGTTTTATTGTTGCGCGTCAGGTTGGTGCACCAATATGTCGTGGTTTTATTGTTGCGTGTCACGTTGGTGCACCAATATATCGTGGTTTTATTGTTGCGCGTCAGGTTGGTGCACCAATATGTCGTGGTTTTATTGTTGCGCGTCGCGTTGGTGCACCAATATATCGTGGTTTTATATTTGCGTGTCACGTTGGTGCACCAATATGTCGTGGTTTGATTGTTGCGCGTCACGTTGGTGCACCAATATGTCGCGGTTTGATTGTTGCGCGTCATGTTGGTGCACCAATATGTCGCGGTTTGATTGTTGCGCGTCACGTTGGTGCACCAATATGTCGCGGTTTGATTGTTGCGCGTCATGTTGGTGCACCAATATGTCGCGGTTTGATTGTTGCGCGTCACGTTGGTCCACCAATATGTCGTGGTTTGATTGTTACCACGTTAGTAATATTCGTAGTTTTATTTCTGGTATAACGTTGTTGCGACAATAGGACGCTATCAGGTGAGTCTTCTTGGAGTTGGTCGAGGGTTAATGCTCGTGAAATTCTCTACATTAAGAGTGTACATATCTTGCAGATTCCCTTTGTTGCACTGGCTAGGCTCGTTCTTGTAGACCAGGAGTTGTCTCTTGCTCAGGGGAGGGGGAAGAATGACAAAGGTGTGTAACACTTTTGGTACACTGCAGTAAAATTTCACTGATGATTTCTTTTATTGATGATCTGAGGTTGGATTGAGGCACTAGTCCTGCAAGTGACTCCCGACATAAACGATCGCGAACTTGATGACATAATTTTGTTTAAGTACAAGTTCCACTCTTGCTGAGTTATTATATTTTTACACTCGTCACCGTAATCTTGAGTTTCACGCCCGTATAACATTTACGGTATTAATTGTCCGTTAGATTAACTTATAACACACCGATTTCCCATTCTGGACGCCGAGCGATTTCTTAGGCAGTGTCTCGTCACATTTCTTATACTCTGGATTTGCATGTGAGCCCGATTTCTTGTACGTGGTTTCCTACCTTGTGAGCCCGATTTCTAGTACGCACATCATTTATATACCAAAAGGTCCGAGTATTGCCCTCCTTTTTGAATGGCTGAGAAAAGGCGCGTAAAGTAGCGTTGTCAGGTGACTGTCGGGGATTTTTCTTTATTTTCCACCCACGTAACCTTTTTCTACACTGAGAAATTCCTTCTTTCCAAAATATAAGGGGGTGAACTTTTCTTCCTCCCAAGGGTTGTTACTTATGTCCCTAATGCTCTAAAATTCTTATTATTTTTAACAAAGCACGTAGCCTTGAAGAATACATTGCAAGCTTCTACACGATACGATTCTGCGTTCTACTGAACAGATATTTCCTATATTAAATACGTACAGACTAATGATTAAACTAATAATATACGCGTCGTGCTAATATACTGTCGAAATTTCTCGAGTTGTTCCACAAACAAATGTATCCTGTAAAAGATTATTCTTTTATCTGCGTCATGCTAATCATAGGCTAAAGTGATATTAAAATCTTTTAAAAGCTGGGCGCTATGTGAAACAGTTGAGGTTCGGTTCAGTTTGCATGGTTCCGTTTGAGGAAAATTAATTAGCTTAAAATTGAAACCAACAACAACCGAAATTTCGAAAACTTTGTAAGAAAAACGTATGTGACATAACTTACATGTTTTAATGATATTTTCAATTTTTGTATAGTAATTGTTTGCCTATCTCTTAGGGTTTATCAGCTATACAAAAGTAAACATAATTCAGAATAAAGACGCCTTTTGAAGCTATTCCCAGAAAATGCAAGTTATAAATTCTATTTGTCATGTAAATGTATTTTATTGACGATATTTTAATCAAAACCTCTACAGCCATTTTTGATAAAATCAAAATTTTCGAAAATTTTTCCACGTAAAGGGTAGTTTAAGCTGATGGGGTTTTCTCGAATATCATTGCGTTGCATCCTTGGGGTATACTTAACCTAAACACCAAGTTTGGTATTTAAAGGACCTTATGTTTTTCAGCTATGCTATCCACAGATAGCCACACATAAACACACTGACCTTTTTCTAAAACGATTTTTACATTCTTTGCCATAATATGTACATAGTATACCTATAGAGACAGTTTTGGACTCCAGCCAAAAAGTTGATACCGCAATTCCTCCACTTTAGGGTTCCCTGTATCAAAAAAAAAATTAGAAAAAGGTACCTGTGTGTCCGCGTGGCTGTGAATACAATAACTCAAAAACGAAAAGTCGGTAAAATATTAAACTTGGTATATAAGTTTAGTTTCTTCTAAAGATGTGATGAGAAAAATTCCAGTCAACCCAAACTACACTTTACATAGAAAACATTTCAAAAATATTATTTTTCTCAAAAATAGCGGTAACGATGTTAATTAAAATATCTTACATTAAATGTATTTCACAACAAATAATATATATATAAAACCTGGTTGCCATGTATAATATAAAAATATTTGACTATCGCTTTATCCTAGTGCATTCCCTTATTTCCCTTCCACTTAACAAGGAAGCAAACAATAACTTGACCCAGATAGGAATGTACCGTTGAGAACAGAACAATGAACCAAAGGGGTTGGAAGTTCCACTGCCCGAGGGTGAATATATGAAAGCAAATAGAAACGGTTACCTTGTTGGTCGAACGACGCTACTTCACTTGCTATGGAAGACTCGTTGTGTTAAGACGTGACATTTGAGTCCACGGTGGAAACGAACGGGTTATATATGGCTGCGATAACAGCAGTGTTTATTCAAAACATCATAATATGGTCACGAGTAATAAGAGATAATGGACGCGGCCACGTAAAGAGTAACTGAAAAGGAGAGAACTTATTACTTTCTCTAGCCCCGTATGTACAATGTACATAGAGATAGAGAAGGATTGTATTCCACAAAAAAATTCGATACCGGGATTTCACCGGAAATACATGTTTTAGGACCCCTGTATAAAAAAAACATTTTCAGAAAAAGTTCTATGTGTGTGTGTCCGTATGTCTTTTGAGACGATAACTCAAAAACGAAAACTAGCTAAAATATCAAACTTGGTATTTAAGTTTAGTATCTTCCATGGATGGGACACGAAGATTTTGAGAAAAATCCCGCCACCCCAAACTACCCTTTACATGGTACTTTTTTTTTCGAAAATTTTATTTTCTTAAAAATGGTTCTAAAGATTTTGATTAAAATATCGTTCATTAAAAATATTAACCTGACAAATAAAATGTGTATCTTGAATTTTCTGGGAATGGCTTTTAAAGACCTGTTTATTCTGGATGAATTTTGCTTAATTTGGCGTAACTAGTAAACTGTAAGAGATAGACAAAAACTTACTATACAAAAATGTAGGTCTTGTTAAAATACACAAGTTATGTCATATATATTTCTTTCGTGGAGGATACCGTTTTCGAGGTATTCATAGTTATTAGTTTCAGTTGTGAAGTACTTACACTTTTCTCAGACGGGAGTGTTCATTTTTCTTTTGTTGTACTCCTGGCCAAGAAAAAAAGCGATTTGTAATGACAATCGCATAAAGACAGCTTTCAAAACATTTGACTATCGGTTTAGCCTAGTGTATTCCCTTATTTTCTTCCTACTTATAAGGAACTAAGTAATAAGAACATTGTGCTAATGAGTACCTCGATTAACAAGGTGCAGAAAGAAGAATAATCTTATGTAAGAAGTTAGTAGAAGAGCTAGAGAAAGTCATGTGAGTGTAACACATCAGATTTTTCTTGATAGTTTAACGCCCACTTTTACTACCATGGCACCGCATGCTATGGCAATTGAAACATGGCATGAAGGTGGAATGCGATGGCGGGGTAAATGAGAGAACCCACCCTTGCACCGCTCTGTCCAATACAAATCTCACATGCAATCGAACCCGGGCTGGCTAAGTGAGAGACGAGTGGTCGAGGAGAACTGCGTGTGTGTTCCACGGAATAAAATAAACGAGTTCAATAGCAATCGTGAACTCAAAGGAAACCCCTTTGTGTTTTACCACACTTGTGAAAGATTCTATGCTGATATATCCTGAGGGCACCCATCTCCACATCCTAAACCTCTGCACGCAGGATTCAACACAAGAACCCCTCCAAAATATTTGGGAACTACCAGAGACCGAATCGTTACCTCATTTACTCACTGTGTGTCAGGGTAATACAGGTGGGTGGTGTGCGAGTTGCACTTAACACAGGGGCTGGCCGTTAAGTGATGTATGCACACCCAGGAGAAACATAACGCAGTGCAAGTCAAAAAAATTTAGATTCTGAAATTTGTGCTTCGTTTATGAAAATGCTGTTAGTAAACGGACAAAATGAGATACATCTGTTATACCCATTGTTCTCTACGAGTTATTTTCATTTATTCACCTTCCACTCCGTATATATAACTCTACTCCTCAAATGCTCACTACAGAGCTAAGCGATGGAGTGAGTAAAGGAGGGGTAGAGCGTACTGCTTCCAAAGAGACTCCGATAGTTCTTAAAACAATAACCCTTTTTACTTTCTCTACACGTACCATATACATATTGTATAGAGAAGCCATTGCACTCCACCCAAAAACTCGATACCGTGATTTCACCGAAAATAAATGTTTTGGGACTCCCTGAATACAAAAAAGCGGTTTTAGAAACATGCTTGTGTATGTCTATATGTGTGCGTGTGTGTGTTTGAGTGTCTGTGAGCAGCACAGCTCAAAAACGAAAAATCTGTGAAATACCAAACTTTATAATATTTAAGTTCAATATCTCCCAAGGATTCGATACGAAGATTTTCAAGAAAATTCCCCAAGCCAAACTACCCTTTTCTTGGAAAAATTTTCGACAAATATTGATTTTCTCAAAAATGACTAATAATTTTCAAAAAATCCCTTATATTTAAGATATTTGGAATAACGAATAAAATGTATATTTTGAATCTTCTGGGAATAGCCTCTGAAGACGTCTTTATTTTGGAGGATTTTTTCTAAAATTTTCAAAACTGGTAAATCGTAAGGGATAGACAAATACCTACTACACAAAAGATGTAGATCTCATTAAAGCAGACAATTTACGTCATACCTTTTTCGCAGAGTTTACCGTTTTCGAGATATTCTTTGTTATTGGTTTCAGTTTTAAAATACTTAAGTTTCTCAAACGGGAACTTGTCAATGCCACACAAAGAAACGGATTTCAGTCCCATAGCAACCTATTTTAAAACGTTTAACTGTCGGTTTATTTTCCTTCTACATATAAGGAACTAAATAGTAGGTCCCTTTCTGATAATATTTCTCTATATTAGCATGCAGTGGATATAGAATGACCTTGTTAACAACAATTTGTCATGTTCAGGGCGCTAGAAGAACTGCACTTTATAGATTAAAGTTCCGATGTAAAGGTAGGCATCAGTAGCTCTTAAGACATCAGAACTTTCTCTTATTACTTTACCAAAGTGGGACGTGTGGAAAGCACAATACTTGTCTTTAACTACGCACTTTTGAAAAATCTAAATTCATGGGTTTGCTTTGTCACAAGACAATGGGTTCATACCATGTAACAAGCAACTATTTCTTAACATGTTGATAATGTAAAGTATGTAACATAAATTCATACTTTTTCACAGAAGGTTTCTAAAGTGACGTCAACAAACACATTTTCAAAACACATATTTTTATTTAGGTACACATAATGGGCACAATTTTTTTCACAGAAGATCCAATTTTTAGGAAAGATAAAACACTTAGTGGTGCATAAAACGAGTAGATTAGAGTTTTTACATATTGAAATATATAGAAAAACATTTGAAATTGATAAAAATATTCTTTCCCTAAAATTTCAGAGTTTTTAAATTTTTAAACATTCAAAATGTTGTATTTCAACATATATTTCCTTTCATTATGCATCACTAAGTGTTTTATCTCTCCTATAACATTGGATTTTCTGTGAAAATAACTGTGCCTATTATGTGTACCTAATAATAATATGTGTTTTGAAAATGTTGTTTGTTGACGTCACTTTAGAAACCCTCTGAAAAAAAGTATGAATTTATATTACATACTTTACATTGCCAACATGTTAACAAATAGTTGCTTGTTACATGGTATGAATTTCATTGTCCTGGGACAAAGCAAACCTATGAATTTTGATTTTTCAAAAGGGCGTAGTTAAACACAAGTATCTATTTCCACACGTCCCACTGTCCTTAAAGGTTACTTTAATATATTTTAGCGTGCCGATGTATAGGTAGATATCAGTGGATCTTACGACACCAGAATTTGCTCTTATTACTTTACCAATAACGAAGGAAGCAAGGAAGATTTCTTGGGAAATGTGAATCAGTCATCAGCGTTAATACTTCCTCACGCGCGCAGTTTCAATTCCCGAATATTGCAGCAGGAGATGGTAATGAAGAAAGGATGCGGTTGTTCAGCCGGGAAGGGTGGAGGAGGGGTGACGATTATCTTGGAGTCATTGTCAACAAGGAAGACTGGAGAGGGATGCTGGAGCTGTGAATAGCTTCCTCTATCCCAGCTAAATCCTTTCTCTTCACTACTACCAGCCCAAAATACATCAGCATAATGTGCTGCTGGGCTTTCCGGCAGTAAAACTCTGTTAGGGGATACAATGACCAACATTACGAAAGCACTCACATGGATTTCTCTACTTGCTAACGCATAACTTTGTATTTTCACTAAAAGATATGCTTTCAAATTCTTAATCCTATATTAGCTTCAATACTATACTGAAGCGGTATATCATGTGTGTAAAAATTAAGATATACTGCTGTTTGTGAAAACTGCATAGCAAGACAGAATTTTCCGAATGTCTCCAAACTTGGTGGAAGTGTAGAAGAGTGTACAAGTAATAAGTGATTAAGTTTGCAGAGAGATGGGCTACACTTAGAGCCTGTCGAGTCGGTCCGAAAAGGTCAGTGTTGCACTGTCAGTGCAGAGCTGTCAAACAAGTTGGAAACAGTAAAGCGAGTGCCAGTATACCTCTTCGATGTCTAAGGGAGCCATATCGGCATGTGAATGAGTTTGAACGGGGCAGAATAATTGGTCTCCGGGAAGCGGTTTTATCATACCGTGACATTTCGACTCGTTCGGGGCATATTGCTATGACAGTGATGTTTGAGTGGAAGTAGTGGATAGATGAAGGTCATACGCAGCGAAGAGCGGGAAGTGGATCATGGAAGATGACCACAGTACGAGATGAACGCCATCTTGTCCGCATGGCCATAACGGACCGTAGAGCATCATCCACAGTGTTGGCTCGACGCTGGAGCACTGAAACAGGTGCGAACTTTTTTATTAAAATCTGCTGCAAACCTGCAAGAGAATGACAACGAAAGTTGTTGAAACACGCGTCCAGGGTACTCCATCTACACCATGACCAAGTGAAGCACGCGTTGGTAATAAATGCCCAGATTTTAATAAAATTGACAGCTTCACTGTATGTAATGCCTTTTTTTAACATTTTAAAATCAAAAGGTGCGAACTTGTTTGCATCAACGGTTCGTCGCCATCTGTTGCAGGTTGGACTGTTTGTACATATGACATTACGTCGGCTTCCGTTGTCCAGAAACTACAAGCTACTCCGACTGCAATGGGCACGTAAAACCGTCACTGGGGTGCTGAGTGACAAAATGTCAGTGATGGCCGCATACGTGTCCGGCGGTACCGTGGTGAGCGCAACTTTGAAAGCTGCATTGTTGAGCGACATAGCGGACAAACAGCAGGTGTGATAGTTTGGCGCACCATTGGTTACAACAACCAATCTTTCCTCCTACGAATTGAGGGCACTTTGAACAGCACCTACAGGTGGTTGTACAGTCCAAGTTACTCCCCGTGCTTCAGGCATCTCCACAGAGCACATTTCAGCAGAACAGTGCCTGACCACATATTGCTTCGAAGAGCGACGGGTACCATTGTTTCCCTGGTCTGCACGTTCGCCCGACATGTCTGGGCTATGGTTGGTCGGCACTCGGTCCTCCAGTAACCAGTGTCACGGATTTGTGGGCTCGAATACGAACTATGTGGTGGGAAATCCCTCAGAATCTTTTTGATTCAATGATATGGCGTATAGCAGCTCTAATTGCAGCGCATGGGGACCACACCAAATACTGAATATGAGGTTCAAATGTCATGTATAAATTTCAAAAGTTTATCATTTGTTACTTGTCATGTAGCTAATCTGTGGTATTAAATTCATTGCATGCATGAGTTTCCTTCTTGTGGTTGCAATTTTCACAAACGGCGGTAAAGAATAATATAGTTTATGTAAAGAGAAGATGGAATATGTAATTATAAATTTGTAATGTTCATTTCTGTACAGATGAAGTAATATTTCAACTAGAATTAACATACGTCATAGCTTTTTGAGGCAAACAGAGACATGTTTTTCTTATTTCCACAGGCACCTTAGGGCTGCAAGTTTTTTGTTAGGTAAAATAGTTTGGTGCAGAGGTATTTTCTTTATTTTCAGTGCGTGTAATAAGATGCCAGATTTACTTTCAAGGAATCCGAGTAACAGTTGGAATCAGGGGACTTTTCATTGTTTTTTTTTTCGTCACGTGGACAGTTTTGAGTGACACGTGACCAACAGCCTAGGTGAGAAGGCTCTTGTGACCTAGTTATTTGAGCTCTTATAGTTAAAGCCAAGCTTATACCAGTATTGTTTTATGAGGACACAGCTATGTCAGCATTACGACATCTTGTCACTAATATCGATTGCTGAAAGCAGTGCAAATTGTGGCAGGAATTTTATGGTTGGTATACAATTTTATGGCAGGATGTGGAAGGATAAGAAGGGTTTAAGATCAGGATCTTTTAGGAATTTTCTCAGGGTATGTGTTAAGAAACAATCACTGTATTTTTTCGGATTGTCCCAGTCATCCATTTTCACACAAATTATTTGTCCCCTATGACTTCTGTTTCCTAATGTTATTCCCCCATACTGAATGGGATTTTTACAATAACATTTTGTGAATTTACCCAGATTTACCCTATTTTCCAACTATTCCCTGCTCTAATTCCCATGTGAACTCCGAGAAAGAACTTGTCCGCCTCTCACTTTCCTCAGATAAACAGACACTTACTTTGTATTGCAGCACTGAAATTAAAAATTATTTTACAACATGCAACATGTCTGCTCAGCACAACTGATAATTTATAAGCAACTTCTCCCCTTCTAAATTCGTGACCGAAACCTCCCTTACTGCCTAGACAAATTTCTTATGGCACCTCCTATTTTCTATGGTCTGACTCGAATAGATCCGAAGTTAAACACGTCTTAATTTCTATTGGTTATTATTTTCTGTCAAAGGTTTTTCCAAATCGGTCTCAGCTCACAAAATAAGTTTGGCACCGCAGCTAAAGCATTAGGCTCCCTTCAGGTCTAAAGTACCCTTGGTCATTAATGCTTAATGTTTCTCCTTTGTCAAACTTTGAACACAAAATTTCCACCATTCTATTGTATTTACTTTCTGCTAATGACTTTCTGACCGACGTTACCAAACAATTCCTAAATCTCTGATTTTTCATTTCGGCAATAATTTCGTTTCATGTACAAAATAAATACCCTTTACAAATGTTAACATTATTGCTTATTCTAATATATTTCCTTTTTAATATTTTAATCACTTTTTCTCCCCGTTCTTTTATAGTCATTTGCTTATTAGTTTTATTTTCTACATTATATTGAAATGTTTCTTATTACTAAGAAATTAGTATTCTACATTAAAGTTAATCCCATGCTAAATGAAAAATAATTAATTCAAAATCATGATACCAGGTACTCTACAATATATACAACACTGTATCATAAATAATGGCTGTTCAGAAAATGTCCGTGTGTGTGTGTGTGTGTGTGTGTGTGTGTGTGTGTGTGGACAGCCTATATGTCTGCCATGTCTTGATGGAGTGTGCTCATCTAGCACCACTTTGTGCCACTGCAACTGCCGGCGAGGCTTTCGGAGGTCCTGGCCGATGATACCGGAGCGGTGGATAAAGTTTTTAAATTTTAGGCCAAGTGACATATGCTTTAATATTCCAGTTTTATTTTGATTTTATAAATTTTGGCGGCAGACAATGGAGTGATATGTGAGGTTTTTAAATCTTTTATCGCTTTTAATACCTTGCGACCTCCGTTTTAATGACATTGAGACCCTTTTCTTTCCATTGTTTTATTTATGCAGGTTATATATCCTACCTTGGCTGCCTTTTTACTTTCCAAGTTATTTTAATAGTGCTTTTTATTCCTAGATCTTATCCGGGTTTTTATTGATTTCTTTTAAAACTGCATTTTATTTCTCGTTTTAGCCGGTATTTTATTTTCTGAGGGCCCTGTCGTTGAGCGCCCTTAAAGCAAAATCATCATCAAGAATGTGACACGAAGATTCAAAAAAAAAAAATCCCCAAGCCTCAACTACCCTTTATATGAAACTTTTTTCGAAACTTTAGATTTTCTCAAAAATGCCGCGAACGATTTCGATTAAAATATCGTATATTTAAAAAATTTACATATCAAATAAAATGTATGTATTGAATTTTGAGGGAATAGCCCCTGAAGACATCTTTACTCTTGATGAACATTGTGGAATTTTTTCATTACTAGTAAACCGTTAGAGTTATACAAAAACTTACGGTACAAAAAATGTAGAGCTCGTTAAAACATATAATTAATGTCAACACAGTTTGGAGGTCAGTGGAGTTGACCATTCCTTGTCATTAGTTTCATTTTTAAAATATACTTTTCTCATACGGGAACTTGTGAACTGGCCTCGCAAAGAAACGAATTTCAATCCCATAGCAACCGCATTTTAAAACATTTGACTGTCCGTTTAACCTGGTGTATTACTTTATTTTCCTTTGAAATGTAGAAGTATTCAAATGCATCTGTTTGTTTGTATTTTGGTAATCACAATTTGCAGCACTAGCATTAGAGCAGCGAATGTGCGCACCTTACCCGCTGTAAACCGGCCGCCATAAAATATCCACCTAAGCTCTGACGGAATAAACTAGTGAAAGTTTGGTGTACAAAGCTAGTGAAGTTGGAAATCCGATACCGGGCTTTGTCTCGCAGCAGACCACACACTTGGAAACAATCTTCCTGCAAGACGAAAACGTACAGGAAGGGAGGATGAAGTTTCGGCGATAGCGTAATGAAAACACTATTTGGTGTGTACAGGGTGTTACCTTATAATACGAGGGCTATTCAGAAAGGGACACTCGATTTTGCATAACAAAATGATAACCAAAGTTATCAACACAAAACTTTATTTACAAAGAGAGAAGGTAATTCTTGACGCCACTGCTTAATAATAGCAATTGCATTGATAACCAAGATTTGTAGATAATATAACATACTTTAGTTATCTTAATTAAATGTTTATATAAGCAACATACTTTTTACTTTCTCTATACCAACTATGTACATTGTGTATAGAGAAGGCATTATATTGCACCCAAAAATTTGATACCGAGATTTCACCGGGAATACACGTTTTCAGACATCCTTTATCCAAAAAAAGATTTTTAGTAAAATGTCCGTGTGTGTATCTGGCTCTCTGTTTGTCTGTGTGTATGTGTGTGCGTCTGTGGGCAGCATAGCTCAAAAACGAAAGGACCGTTAAAGCCCAAACTTGGTATTTAATTTTGGTATCCTCCAAGGTTGCGACACGAAGATTTTCAAGAAAATACCCCCATCCCCAAATACCCTTTGCATGGAACCTTTTTCGAAAATTTTGATTTTATAAAAAATGGCTTTAACGATTTTGATTAAAATATTGTATGTTAAAGATATTTACCTGACACATAAAATGTATATCTTGAATTTTCTGGGAATAGCCTCTGAGGACTACTTTATTCTGGGGAATTGTGCATAACTGCTAAACCGTAAAAGATGGACAAAAACTTACTACACAAAAAATTTTAGCTCACAATAAAACACACAATTTATGTCATATAATTTCTTTTTCGTGGAGTTAATCATTTTTAAGATATTCCTGGTTTTTCATTTCAGCTTTGAAAGGCATACTTTTCTCATACAAGAATTTGTTAACTAAACAAAGGAACTTCAGTTACACAGCAACCAGCTTTTGGCTATCATTTTAACCTATGGTACTCCCTCATTTCGCTTCTACTTACAAGGAACCAAATAATAAGACTATTTCTGCCAATTTTTCTTGACTAACATGAAGTAAAGAGAAGTATAAGCTTTTTGACAACAGTTTGTTGCAGAGAATAGAGAAAGGCATGTAAATGTAACACATCAGATTTTTTATACTGTATTAATATCTTAACCCTTTGTTACTTGTCGGTAGCTATAAGTTCCGCTTGTTATAAGCGTAACTATACATATAGTTTGCACTTTAGGATTAATTTCATGTTTTACTAACCTTCAACCATAAACGACAAGTAATCAAGACTGTTTTATATTGTAAAATATATACAATTTTTGGCCTAAAGTTGCAACGATTTTTTTAATAAATGAACCAGTAAAACCCACATAACTACAGTCAAATGTAACCCCATTAGCTTCCAAGCATCACACCGATTATTTTACTTGGGCTCTCCCCATCCTTTACCACAATCACTGGGATTTAAACTTGCAACATTTGGCTTTGAATGGATGGCCAGTCCACTAACTATCACATAACATTCATGGTCATTTGAACCCGGAAGTCCCGGGTTCGATTCTCGGCCAGGGTGGGGAATTTTTCTTTAACCAGAATTGTTCCCTATCCCCTACAGAGACTGGAAGTATGTATGTGAGAGTGCATGTGTGTGTACTTAACGGTATAAAACGATAAACCTAATGTTATAAAAACCTCGCAGATATATATGCTAATAATTAGTGCTATTTATTCTGCTTACAAAGTTCTCCTTTCTGCGGTCATTGATAATTACCGCGTACTTCCCTATTACGCGATATAAGACTGACACATCAACCCATACGGCAACTACACTATTTCGTGTAACGGCATACAGTATATTTTCTTGTGTGTGCGCCACTTATATACCTAAACTATCCAAGCTTCAGGCTCATTTCTTATTGGTTGCAAAGTAGCGCGAAAATAAAGTTGTCACGTGGTTAATTTTGGAAGCTTTTTGTATTACACTCACGTGACCGCTCTCTTTATTGGAAAAGTCCCGAGCTGCTAACTTTTAGGGACAACACCTACCTCTATAAAACTCTCCGTTACTTAGGCCTCTAATGCGCTGAAACTTTGTTCTTACAAAAGCATTTGTTTTGCTTGATTAACAAAAGAAGTAGCCTCGGCATACATAATAGCAAATTCTCACCCTAATGTTTTGTGTTCTGCAATCTGTCCAGTCTAGGTTACTGAAGTAGATATCTCACCTACGTTAAACCTGTGCAAAATACCAATTAAAATAATACGAGGTACGTCCAGAAAGTAAGTTCCGTTTCAATTTATCTCCGCTGCAACGCGCGATCGCAGTTCCGCACATGCGCGGTAGACGGTCTGTATCAAGAAGAAGAAACGTGCTCCATTTTGACATCGCTGTCAGCCACATACGCTTTGTTGTGCTTGTTTACAATGTCGGTGTTGATTGAAAATCCCGCCGCTTGTGAAATCAGATCTGTGATTCGTTTTCTGAATGCTAGGAAAGTGAAACCAATTGAAATTTATGGGCAAATTTGCGAAGTTTACGGACAAAATACATGAGTGATTCAATGGTGAGAAGAATGAAGGACGTAGAGAAGTGCACGATGAAGAACGAAGTAGGCGTCCATCTTTGGTTACAGAAGAACTGGTTCACGCGATTGATGACAAGATCCAGGAAAACAGCAAGTTTACAATTAGTGCTCTCGCTATGGAATTTCCCCAAAGCTCACGATCACTAATTCATGAAATTGTTTCCGAAAAACTGAAATTTCCTAAACTTTGCTCACGGGATACCAAATATTCTTACTGAGCAACACAAAACAAAACGGATGGGTAGTGCACTTCAGCTTTTAACCCGTTATGATGAAGACGGCGAAGAATTTCTGATACAGATAGTCACAGGAGATGAGACTTGGGTTTCTTACGACACCCCTGAAAGTAAGCGGCAATCAATAGAATGCAGGCACACTTCATCCCCAGCAAAGGTTAAGCCGAAACAAATCTTGACCTCGAAAAATGATGTGCACAGTGTTCTGGGATTGGAAAGGCATCTTACTCATTGATTTCTTACCGCGTGGTCAAACAATCAAAGCAGATGTTTATTGCGAGACACTTAGGAAATTGCGCCGCGCAATACAGAATAAGCGCCGAGGATTGCTGTCAAAAGGTGTTGTTTTTCTTCACGACAACGCACGACCACACATTGCAAATGTGACGAAAAACCTCCTACAGGGATTTGGCTGGGACGTGTTTGACCATCCTTCGTACAGCCCTGACCTCGCTCCTAGCGACTTTCATCTGTTCTTACATCTCAAGTCTTTCCTTGGTGGTCAACACTTCAACAATGACGAAGAGCTGAAAGAAAATGTTTCCAACTTTTTGAAGCACAGGCGGCAAACTTCTATGAAGAAGGTATACAAAAACTTGTACCACGCTATGAAAAATGCCTGCAAAATTTCGGCAGTTATGTGGAAAAGTAGTTTAAGAGTTGTAGGATTTTGTGCAATAAATAATTATTCTGTATCTGTACACAATTTGATTCTATCACCAAATGGAGCTTACTTTCTGGACGTACTTCGTAAAATACAAAGCGTGCTAATATATTGTTGCAAAATACAAGAGAATTTATATTTTACTTAATCTAGAAAATGGTACATAGATATTGGAACTGTACCTTGTATTACGAGTATGGAAGTTGCTTCTAAAATCGTAATATGTAATATTGTTATTGTTTTAATAAATAATTAGTATTCTCAAGATTTTGTTGGATTAGTCTGGCAGCACGTGTTACGTTTGAAGAATAATGAGGTATAGATGGGTTGGGAATCCCCCACATTCCCCTAAACATAAACAGACATTACTACCAAAGCGACAAGTTCGTTATTGCCTCGCGGTATCGATAATGCCAAAGCTTTCACGATGGCATACCGTTAATGTAACCGGAGCTTGGCACGTAATATTTTGGGTATCTGTGGTCAACTCCGGCTGACCCACTTGTATAAATATTCATCCCTTTGCTGGGGGGGGGGGGCTTACATTTGGAAAAGAAGACTGCGGCTTCTGCACCAATTAATTTGCAGTTTGAAATTTGATACCACAGCGCTATGAAGGGAAGTGGCGTGTTTGTTCTGGGCCACACACATGATCCTGTATTTGACCTGCTTACTTGGCTTTTGAGCGACAAAACGCATTCATTAACAAATCTTATATGTGGAGTAGGGAAGGGCCTATTTAATTGTATCTGCCACTGTATGTTATATCAATGTTAAAACTAAAATTTTGTCTAAGGTACTGCATCTATGAACTTTATTCAAATTTGTGAAACATTAAAAGAAAAACTGAAAAGTATTCCTTCACATGACAGCAGAAGTATTAAGCCCAGAGGAAAGAAATACATATAATTAAAATGTTAAATAAAGATGC
This sequence comes from Hymenopus coronatus, assembly GCA_030762935.1. Classification (NCBI taxonomy): domain Eukaryota; kingdom Metazoa; phylum Arthropoda; class Insecta; order Mantodea; family Hymenopodidae; genus Hymenopus; species Hymenopus coronatus. Next base: position 9,346,984 of record CM060882.1, on the reverse strand, counting down.
AGAAAAACATAAAGCTAAGGTAAGAGGCAATAAACAGATTCATTGAAATAAAGAAGAAACGTAATAACATAGCAGATGTGAGTGCAGAATTGGGCACCAGAATTGTAAAGCTTCTAAGTTCTGGGTATTTTCTATAGAATTAGGGTCAGTAAACCCTTAGCAGGTAAATCTGAACAAAAGAAATTGGAAATCTTCGTGCAACTGGGAATACCATAGAAAGTAAACATCCTTGTAATATGCCAAACTTAAATACCAAGTTTGATGTTTAACAGTCTTTTCGTTTTTGTGCTATGCTGTCCACACACGGACCTTTTTCTAAAGATGTTTTTCTTTTGGATTCAGGGGGTTCCAAAATATATATTTCCGGTGAAGTTTGGGTATCGAATTTTTGGGGTGCCATACAATACCTTCTCTATACATTACGTACATAGTACGTGTAGAGAAAATAAAAATCGGATGTTTTCTATTTACATGATTTTCACTAAAAAAATGTCTACTTCATGCTAATCCAGATAAACATTAGCAGAAATTGCCTTAATTACTTGCTTCTTTGTATACAGAATGGAAATAAACGAATGGATTAGGTTAAAGTGAAAGTCAAATCCTTTAAAAGCTGGTTGCTGTTTGAAACTATTGAAGTTCGGTTCGGTTTGCATGCCCACGTTTAAGAAAAGTATTTTAAAATTGCAACCAACAACAGGGAATATCTCGAAAATGTCAACTCGAGGAAAAAATGTATATGACCTAAATTGTGTGTTTTATCCTGATCTACTTTTTTTGTAAAGTAAGGTTTTGTACATCTCTTACGGTTTACGAAGATTCAAAATACAATAAAAATAATCCAGAATATAGAGGTCTTCAGAGGTTCCAGAACTTTTTTTTTTTCACCATAAGCACTAATAGATAGAAAGAGGATGGAGCACCGGTGGAATGCGATGGCGGAGGAAACCAGAGACAATTAGCAGAACTAGTCTTATTACTTGTTTCCTTGTAAGTAGAAAGCAAATAATGGAATACACTAGGCTAAAGTGATAGTCAAATCTTTTAAAAGCCAGTCGTTAAGCGAAAAAAATGGAATTTGGTTCTCTTTGCTTGCTAAGAAAAAGAAATATGTCTTCCCATTTGAGAAAAGTTTAACGGAAAACAATAACATGGAACAAGTTGAAACGGTTAACTCTACAAGAGAATGTATTCGACATAAATAATGTGTTTTAATGAAATATACTTTTTTGTGCCGTAATTTTTTGTGTATCTCTTAGGGTTTGCCAGTGATATAAAAGTCATTCACAATGAACATTCTTCAGTGAATTCAAGATATTCATTTAAATTTTCATGTAAATACCTTAAAAGGAGATTATAATCAAAGTTGTTAGTCATTTTTAAAACAAAAAAATTTTCAAAATTTTTGCATGTAAAAGGTAGTATGGGGTGGGAGGATTTTATTGAAAATCTTCGTGTCGAATCCTTGGAAGATACCAAAGCTAAATACAAAGTTTAGTGTTTAACAGTTTATTTCTATTTTTTGCTATGCAGTCCACAGACACATACAGACACACATTGACTCACACACACAGACATGGCCTTTTTTTTTAATTCAGAGGGACTCGGAACATGTATTTCCGGTGAAATCTCGGTATCGAATTTTTGGGTGCAATACAATACCTTGTCTATACACTATGTGCATATTACGTGTCGAGAAAGTAATATATATGATGTGCTCCATTTGCATGACTTTCTCTATATCGCTGTAACAAATTGTTGTTAGAAAGCTTATTCTTCTATCTACTTTATGATAATCGGGATAAACGTTAGCAGAAATTGTCTTAATTACTTTATTCTTTGTAAGTAGAAGAGAAATAAAGGAATGCGTTAGAATAAAGTAGAGTCAAAATCTTTAAAAGTTGGTTGCTATATGAAACTATTGTAGTTCGGTTCACTTTGCATGGCCATGTATAAGAAAAGTGTTTTAAAGTGGCAACCAATAACAGTGAATATATCGAAAACGGTCAACCGCAGGAAAAATGTATGTGACATAAACTATATGCTTTAAGGCGATCTACATTCTTTGTTCAGTACATTTTTGTCTATCTCTTACGATTTATCAGTTAAAAAAGTCTTAAAAAATTCATTCAGATTGAAGAGGTCTTCAGAGAAAATCCAAGATATTATATTTCGTTTATCCTGAAACGTCTTAAACATATGGCATTCCAATAAAAATCACTAAATCCACTTTTAAGAAAATAAAACTTTTCGAACAATGTTACGTGTAAAGAAGAGGTAGTTGGGCATGAGGGATTTTCTTGAAAATCTTCGTGTAACTCCCTTGGGAGCTATTAACACAAATATGAAGTTTAATTTTTACTTTCTCTATACGTACTATATACAGTTTTGTATAGAGAAGGTATTGAACTCCAACCAAAAAATTCGATATCGATATTTCACCGAAAATATATATTTTAGGGTCTCCTGTATCCAAAAAAAAGGAATTTTATGTGTCCATGTGTCTGTGAACACGATAACTCAAAATCGAAAAGTCGGTAAAATACGAAACTTGGTATTTAAATTTAGTATCTTCAAGGGATGCGACACGAAGCTTTTGAGTAAAATCCCCCCACCGAAAACATGTAACTTTTTTAGAAAATTAGCTGTAAAAATCTGCTTAAAATATCATATATTAAAGATATTTACCTGACAAATAAAATGTACATTTTTAATTTGCTGGGAATAGCCTCTGAAGACAACTTTATTCTGAGTAAATTTTACGGAATTTTGCATAACTGCTAAACCGTAAGAGATGGATAAAAACTTACCACACAAAAAATATGGAACACGTTAAAACACACAATTTGTATTATATAATTTTTTCTCGTGGAGTTGATCGTTTTTAGATATTCCTTGCTTTTGGTTTCAGCTTTGAAAAATTTAACTTTACTCATACAAACTGTCCATATAAATAAAGGAACTTCAGTCACATAGCAACCAGCTTCCAACTGTCACTTTAACCTATGCTACTCCCTTATTTCGCTTCTAATTCCAAGGAAACAAGTAATAAGAATATATTTGCTAATTTTTTCTCGATTAGCGGGAAGAAAATAGAAGCATAAACTTTTTAACAATAATTTATTGCAGAGATGTAGAGAAAGTCATGCGAATCAGGTTTTTGAACTATGCAGGCCACAGTCACCCACACATACACACAATTAACACACATGGATGATTCTAAAAATGTTTGTTTTTTTTATACAGGGGGTTTTAAAACATATATTTCCGGTGAAATATCGGCATCGATTTTGGGTGGAATACAACACCTTCTCTATCCACTACGTGTGTATTTTATGTATATTACGGAGGGGTATTCTTAACTGCAACCGTTGGTTATTATCTGTAAAACTCCTGGAAGAGAGGATGAGATGAGAATAATTTCAAAGGGTGGCCGATATCCGGAGAGGGAGAGAGCCGTCGAGGAGGGTCCTTAGCAGTGCATCCCGACGCTGGGATGAAAATATGGGACAGGAATTTCGGGAGGATGAAGAATTCTCCCCAGCATTTGCCTAGTGACGCAGGAAAATCCCCGAAAAAAACGTGGGTCAGAGAGGTCTGCCTCGGGGAACCGTGTCTATGGACCTTCCGGGCTGTCAAGTGTAAAATCTTAGTGTCACAGCTAAGGTTTTTAAGCTTTTCACTGAAGTACCTCAGCTTGTTTTATTTCTTTTTCGGCTGATAATGGAGCGTTATGGTTTCTAACATTTTTAACTTTTATTGCACTTTATTTTTATCACCATTTTTATTCTCTTTTCGCTCCATTGTTTGTTATAATTTTATAACCCCACGTATTTCTGTTTTAGGAGTGGATAGTTTCATCTTCCCTGCGTTTTATTCACTCAATATTACTTTCTCTACACGCACTTTGTACATAGTGTATAGAGAAGGTATTGTAATGCACCCAAAAATTCGTTACCCAGATTTAACCGTAAATTACATGGTTTGGGTCCCGCTGAATCCCCCCCCAAATACATTTTTAGAAAAATTTGCGTGTGAGTCTGTATGTCAGTGTATGTGTGTGTGTGTGTGTGTGTGTGTGTGTGTGATTGTGGGAAGCATAGCTAAAACACGAAAATGACATTAGATACCAAACTGGGTATTTGAGTGTGGTATCTTCCAAGGATAAATTTTAAAACTAAAATAGCATCTTGGGTGATAAATCTGTGAAATTTAACCAAAATTGTGAAACATTAAAAAAAATGTATGTATATATACAGGCTGTTTCAATACGACACAAAACGCAGATAGCAGTCGATGAGCTTAGACTTTGGCTTGTCCGAAACTTGATGTTGCAACTTTCAAATTTATGTGTGTTTAATAATCCCACACATTTGGGATTAGGCAGCTAAGGAACAGCAGTTGTCATAAGCCACGTAAACAACCTAAGAACGTGTTAAACGGAATCACATAGAAAAACCCGCATGTTACGTTTTCCATTACTAAGGTGACCTGTGCCGTGCCGGCGTGTTTATCAAACGACGCCTACACCACACGACTGGTACCCTGGCTACCAACCGGCATCTCTTAGAGGGGGGCCAGGCACGTGCCATTTGGTTATATACGACTGCCTAATCCATGGTGATTTTATGACAGTTTTTGTATGCACCTAATTAAGAGCTGAAAATTATATTCACGTATCACGTACGGTATGACCAACAAGGTCCACATCTTCGGTTGGTGTCGTTTCCAAACACTCTGTTTATGATGTGTTCCTTCAGATTACTTTCTCTACATCTCTGTAACAAATTATTGTTAAAAAGCTAATGCTTCTCGCAAAAAAGGTCCATGTGTGAATGTGTGTGTTTGTGTCTGTTTGTGGACAGCATAGCTCAGAAAACGAAAACAACGTTACATGCCAAACTTGGTATTTAAGTTTGCTATTGTCCAAGGATTTGACACGTACATTTTCAAGCAAATCCTCTCACCCCAAACTACTATTTACATGGAAAAAAATCTGATGCGTTCCTTTCCTTGACTTTCTCTACATCTCTGCAACAAATTATTCTTAAAAAGCTTATGATTCTATTAAATTCATTCTTTTTGCCAAACGTTAGCAGAAATAGTCTTATTACTTGCTTGCTTGTAAGTAGAAGAGAAATAAGGGAGTACTATAGGATAAAGTGATAGTCAAAACCTGGTTGCTATGTGACTGAAGTTCCTTTATTATGAATGGATAGGAGTTGACAAATTCCTGTATGAGAAAAGTTAAGTTTTTCAAAGCTGAAACCAAAAACAAGGAATATCTAAAAAAAAACACCAACTCCAAGAGAAAAATGTATATGAAATAAATTGTGTGTTTTAAAGTGCTCTACATTTTGTGTGATAGATTTATGAGCATCTATTACGGTTTAGCAGTTATGCAAAATTCCGTAAAATTCACCCAGAATAAAGTAGTCTTCGGAGGCTATTCCCAGAAAATTCAAGATATTCATTTTATTTGTCAATTAAACAGCATAAATATAAAAGATTTTAATCAAAATCGTTAGTGATTTTTAAGAAAATCAAAATTTTCGAAAAAAGTTCCATGTAAAGGGTAGTTGGGGGTTGGGGATTTTCTTGAAAATCTTCGTGTCGCATTCTTGGAAAATACCAAACTTAAATACTGAGTTTGGTTTTTAAGGTATGCTGCCCATAGTCACATAGTCACACACATAAACACACATACACACACATAGGGACATTTTTCAAAAAATGTTTTGTTTTTTTTTGGATTCAGGAGGTCTCAAAACATCTATTTGCGGTAAAATCTCGGTATCGAATTTTTGGGTGCATTACAATAGCTTCTCTATAAACTATGTACATAGTACGTGTAGAGAAAGTAATATTTCAAAAATGTTACCTGTGTACTCTTAACACAATCAATATTATATATTTGATCTGGAGCATTCTTCAGCCAGTTAGCTTTAAGACGTCGGAGCTGTATTTAGAAAGAAACGCTGTCTTTAAGGGAGAAGTTTGCTCTCTCTGAAGTGACTACCTCCAGGCGAAACTTGCTCTCATTGTCGACGACTAATTTAAATTTCATAGAAAAAAAAAAGGCAGGAAAACAAAGACAAAGGCGACTCAACACTTCACTGACGTATATCTCTACCTGTATTTACACCTTTACTTCCGTCTCGTTCCTTTTCATGAATAACAAACACGTACAACCCCCGCCTGCTCTGCAATAATCTTATTGGTTTACTTACTCTTCAACTTATAATGGACACTTCTTTATCTCCCAGACTACTTTGCTCCCCATTGGCTGAACAATAGGGGGAACACTGCCTTAACCTTAAGAAGGCTTTTGCAACTTTCTGCTTGTGTTTAGTAGAAAACAAAAACCAAAAACACTAATCAGAAATCGAGTGGACATTATCAGGTGTTTTACTTTCTGTACACATAATATGCAGGTGTATAGAAGATTTTGTATTGAATTTGCTACCAACTTTTCATGAAAATATGTGTTTTGTAACCACCTGAATAAAAAAAATGATGCGTTCCATTCACATGACTTTCTCTACATCTCTGCAACAAATTATTGTATCCAACTTATTGTTATATTTACTTAATGCTAATAGAAGAGAATTAGCAGAAATAGTCTTATTACTTGCCTCCTTGTAAGTAGAAGCGGAATAAGGGAGTACCGTAAGTTAAAGTGATAGTCAAAAGCTGGTTGCTATGTGACAAGTTCTTTGTATGGACAGGTGTTGACAAATTCCTCTGTAAGAAAAGTTTACTTTTTTAAAGATGAAACCAAAAACAAGGAATATCTAAAACAATAATCAAATCTACGAAAAATATGTAAGTTACATAAATTGTGTGTTTTAATGTGCTGTACATTTCTGTATGGCAAGTTTTTGTCTATCTCTTACGGTTTAGCAGTTATGCCATGTTCCATAAAATTCATCCAGAATAAAGCAGTCTTCGTAGACTATTCCCAGAAAATTCAAGATACACATTTTATTTGTCAGGTAAATATATTTAATATATGATATTTTAATCAAAATCGTTATAGCCATTTTCAGAAAATTAAAATTTTCGAAAAAAGTTCCATGTAAAGGGTTGATGGGGGTGGGGGGATTTTTCTCAAAATCTTCGTGTCGCATCCTCGGAAGATACTAAACTTTTAGCGGTCTTTTCCTTTTTGAGCTATCTTGTCCATAGACACACACAGACAGACAGCCAGACAGTCAGAAGGACATACACATACGGACCTTTCTCTAAAAATGCGTTTTTTTGTAATCAGGGGATCCTAAAATATGTATTTCCGCCGAAATTTCGGTATCTAATTTTGGGTGGAATATAACACTTCCTCTATACACTATGTACATAGTACGTGTAGAGAAAGTAAAAACATTAGAAAAATGTTCATATGTGTGTGTGTGTGTCTGTCTCTATATGTGTCTGTGGACAGCAAAGCTCAAAAACGAAATGTCCGTTAATTACCAAACTTGGTATTTAACTTCAGTATCTTCAAAGGATACCAATATTTACAAAAAACTTTACATGGAACATTTTGATTTTTTCATAAATAACTTTAAAAAGTTTGAAATATTGTATAGTAAAACTATTTACATGGCAAATAATTTTTTTATATTAAATCTTCTGGGAATAGTCTCTAAAGACATGTTTATTCTGCATGAATATTGCTGAATTTTACATCACATGTGAACCATTAGGAATAGGCAAATCTTATTTAATAGACAATGTAGATCTCGTTAAAACACAGAATTTCTGTAATATTAAGCTCTTTACATGGAGTAGACATTTTTGATATATTTCTTGTTATTGCTTTCCATTTTAAAATATTGAAAACTTTTCACATGCGGGAATTGTCAACTTCTGCTATGCATAGAAATGGATTTCATTCACATGGCAACCAGCGTTTATAACATTTGACATCGTTTTATCCTGGTGTATTCCTTTATTTGCCTTCTACTTATAATAAAGCATTTCGCTATTGTTTATCTCGATTAGCATAAAGTAGATAGAAGAATAAGCTTTTTAACAATAGTTTGTTACATATATGTAGAAAAGGTCATGTGAATGGACAACATGCGATTTTTTACTTTCTCAAGCACGTATGCAACAACTATATGCCTTGGTAACATAGATTGCTGTAGGTGCCATCTGGTGTTTCTATTGGAAAGTTTGACATTGTTGACCTTTGTCTCCTTCAGATATTTTGTCAATAGAACATTTTTACTTTCTCTACACGTACTATGTGCATAGCGTATAGAGAAAGTATTACATTCCACCTAAAAATTCGATACCAAGATTTCACCGTAAATACATATTTTGGGTCCTCCTGAATAAATAAAAAAGCATTTTCAGAAAAAGGTCTATGTGTATTCATGTGTGTCTGCATGTGTGTCTGTGGATATCATAGCTCAAAAACGAAAATAGGTTAAATACATGGAACTTTTTTCGAAAATTTTGATTTTCTTAAAAATGACTAACAATTTTGATTAAAATATCATATATTAAAGATATTATCCTGACAAATAACATGAATATCTTGAATTTTCTGGGAATAGCCTATAAAGACTACTTTATTCTGAATGAATTTTACGGAATTTTGCATAACTGCTAAACCATAAGAAATGGACAAAAACTTACCACACAAAAATGTAGATTTTCAAGAAAATCCCCTACCCCAAACTACATTTTACATGGAACTTTTTTCGAAAATTTTGATTTTCTCAAAATTGGCTCTAACAATTTTGATTAAAATATCGTATACCTAATATATTTACACGACAAATAAAATGTATATCTTGGATTTTCTGGGAATAGCCTCTGAAGACCACTTCATTCTGGATGAATTTTAAGGAATTTTGCATAACTGCTAAACCGTAAGAGATGGACAAAAACTTAACTCACAAAAAATGTAGAGTACATTAAAACACACAATTTATGTTATATACATCTTTTTTTTTCGTGAAGGTAGTGGTTGTTGACATATTCCTTGTTTTTGGTTTCATTTTGTAAAACTTTACTTTTCTCATAAATGAATTTGTCAAATCCTGTCCATACATACAAAGGCACTTCAGTTACATAGCAGCCAGCTTTTGATTATCCATTTAACGTATGGTATTCCCTTATTTGCCTTCTACTTATAGACTATTTCTGCTAATTTTTTCTCGATTAAAATGAAGTAAATAGAAGCATTAGCTTTTTAACAATAATATGTTACTGAGATCTAGAGAAAGTCATATGAATAGAAGAGATCACATTTTGTATGTAAAAATACTAGAAAATTTTCTGAGGTTTTTGCTTCAATTTTTATCTTGGTATCACTGTTCTAAGGATGTTTATAGAGTATTTACCAAGGGGCGTGTTTGGTCAATTTATTGACATTTATTTTTGCTATGAATGAAATTAGTATATTTAAAGTTCCCGGTTTTTTAGGAAGGAAATGTTGTGGTAAATTTTTAAATTGGCCATACTGATTTTTGGTAATACTGATTACTGATTTATCATGGCAAGCTAACCTAGCCAGATTCTTTTGTGTGAACATCTTAGCTTGTTATTGATGTGATTGTGAATATTTTGTTGTTGTGTTTGGTTATTATTTCAATTTGTTTACAATGCCTCGACGCAGTAATATGGTTTTCAGAAAACGGAAGAATGTTGGAAAACCAAAAGATATCACTGCCAATAATGTTGATATTACATATCCACATGTGGATGTTGAAATAAACAGTGATGTGGTAAAAGTAACAGTGATGATGTGAAGTGTAACAGTTCCTCTAAAAAGTAACTGCATAACTATGGAGGTGAATATGATAGTTTATTGAAAGATGCTGATGAAAATAGTACTAATGAAATAATAAGTATTCAAATATTATCAGATATTCTTCATAACCCTGACAATTCCTCCTATAGTGCTGGAATGTATTAAAAAGTTTAGTTATAACTTTCGATATCTCAAAACTAGATTTTCTGATACATAAGAACATTTTCTCAAAAACTATTAGATATAGAAAGCGTTATTGAGCCCCGCGTTTGGAAACCATATGCGGTGTTAATATGGTGTTGAAGTTAGATGTTATATGCAGAGTTGCCTCTTACATCACATTCAAGACGTCTTATGCAATGAGCGCAGATTGGAGTCGTTGACTAGACTCACTCCCCTACCTATGAGTAGACCCACTTACCTGGTACGGTGAGTTTGCCTCGGTGTCACTCAGCTTGCACGATGATTGACTCATTTGGGGTGGTAAAGCAAATGGGAGGTAGGTCAGGAGTGGTCTTATAATAATGACAAGTTGTATAGTTTGCTTGAGTTTATTCCTTCCTAAAAGACACGTAAGAAGCCTTATAATAATTAAAAGTTGTATAATTTGCTTGAGTTTATTCCTTCCTAGAATAAACGAGACAAGCACATCTGCCTTATAATAATGTTCACTGATACACTTGTTACGATTCTAATAACATGACGTAATATATTAGTGCTCGTCACTGGCGTTGTGTCTAACTTTATGTGAAGCACTTAAGTTCCGCCCGACAAACAACAGCAGAACAGCTACAGACACCTCTCACGAACAGGTTAGAACAGATGAATTAGAACAGAGCTCCCGCGTGCCTTCTTGGGCTCTTTATATACAAAATTACTGTCATGGCGGCCTCTTTCTGATTGGACAGAAAGGGCGCACAATTGACGTCAATGTTACCCAAGAATCAATTTCCTTATCCCAGGATGCACTGTAAACTTCACGTGAAAACCTAGTACTGAAGAATTACCATCTTCTATATTTATCAGTTCACCCCCGACCTAGCTCAAGCGTACGTGACTTGACAAAACAGTCCTTTCTGACAAAAGAGCTTCTCATTCCCTTTGACTCTCTTGGCATCAGCTTTCTTCTCCAGCTGAATTTTCAGTTAACTACATATATTTATACTCTTTTAGTTTTACATTGCTAAATAATTAATAACTAATAATAATTGTAGTAGGGGAGCTAATTAACAGTCTTTAGGCTCATACTTTCAGGCATTACGTTTATATAAATGATAAACATTTCAAAAGGCTCATTTTTTAAAAGTATCTGTAGCTTGAAATCTTTGAAGTGATTAGTATATCTTTAATGACAAAGTTGAGTTCTATAAAATGTTTACTCCTCAAATAATTATTCCACCAAAAACATGTTAAAGTGTGTACTTAAGTTCCTATAATGTACTCTAAAATTTGAAGTAGGTACAAAAATTTTTTTCTGAGAAAATGTTCCTTAAAAACTTAAGTTTTAGCATTGTTATTATATGTCTTACCGGGTCCCCTTAAGACAGGCTCGTACATAAAACAAACAATAAAGCGTTGAGCCTGAGGGAAGCTGCTGTACTGCCTGTCGCTGTACGTGCCACAAAACCTCAGCACCATCTGTCGGTGTTGCAATTAAGTGTAATTTCATTAGACGAGGCGTAATTAGTGGTTCTAGGTCTGTGCAGAGACGATCGAGGGGTGGCAAACAAAAGACAACAGCTCTCAATATGACCGACCGACTGTCTGTCTGTCTACCTGAAGGCCTCAAAGAGAATCCTGCCACTGAATAGTGATGCAGGCTCTCGTCTCTTGTGACTGTTACCCTTAAGCGTTAGTAGTCTCACTTGCAGAGTTTAAGCTTGAAGCAATCTAGCCAAATAAAACTCTGATGTGTTCCATTCACATGAATTTCTCTACATCTCTGCAACAAATTATTGTTAATAAGTTTATGCTTCTATTTACTTCATTCTAATGAAGAACAAATTAGCAGAAATAGGGTTATTACTTGCTTCCTTGTAAGTAGAAGCGAAATAAAGGAGTACCATAGGTTAAAGTGATAGTCAAAAGCTGGTTGCTATGAGACTGATGTTCCTTTGTTTGTATGGACAGGAGTTGACAAATTTCTGTATGAGAAAAGTAAAGATTTGCAAAGCTAAACCATAAACAAGTGGTTTAGCATTTATGCAAAATTCCGTAAAGTTCATCCAAAAGAAAGCAGTCTTCAGAGGCTATTCCTAGAAAATTTAAAATATACATTTTATTTGACAGGTGAATACTTTTAATATATATTTTAGTCAAAACCGTTAGAGCCACTTTTGAGAAAATCAAAAAAGTTTCATGTAAAGGGTAGTTGGGGGTAGGGGGATTTTTCTCAAAATCTATGTGTCTTATCCCTGGAAGATGCTAAACTGACCGATACCGCTGCATCAAGCTTTGGACAGTTCCCGATTCTGGAACATTGCTAGGATGGAAACTTTAGACCATTCATACTACACCATTCACTCCAGGAAAGACTTACACGAAGTGAACTAAATCACCTCCAAGACTTCCAAGACACAGGTATAGACATGCACCAAACGTCTGCAGTTGCTCAAAAAGCAAACTTAGCTTTCAACCTAAATCCATGAAGATGGTAAAGCAAACGAAAGGCACGTTTCATATAGCGCACACTTAAAGGACTTGGCTATTGCTTTAGCCTGTGTATTTTCTTATGTCCCTTCTGATCACAAGGAAGAAAGTAATAGACCTATTCTGTATATGTTTATCTTGATTAGCATGAAATAGATAAAAGATTTGTTTGCGGAACTGCTAGAGAAAGTCCTGTGAATGGAACACATCAGATTTTTATGTTTGTAGATCTCTATTGTCATATCGTATGGTCTAGCGTGCTAGAACTTCTGTCTGATTGGAGTGGATATCATGGCTACTCTATAAGACATGCCCTGCCACCTCTGTTGTTTCTGTTGCCCTCGGCGGAATCCATATTTCTCTACTTGCTAATTGAAACTCAAAGTTAGCAAACCAATTTAAATACTTCCATAGTAGGCTTCATGACCTTGAGTGGAGTTGCGTACAAAACTGGCATATAGGCCGCAACCACCAAGTTTGGTATTTTACCGACTTTTCGTCTTTGAGTTATCGTGTTCGCAGACACACGCACACACGGACCTTTTTTCTGAAAATGCTTTTTTTGGATATATAGGAAATCTCAGTATCGAATTTTTGGGTGGAGTGCAATATCTTCTCTATACACTATGTACATAGTACGAGTAGAGAAAGTAATTAATAAAAGACAATAAAAATAAGGAAAGAACATTTTGAACGTTTTAATTCCAGTTTGGAATCGATGATATCGGTTGTGTATATCGCACACCTTCGGTGTTTGGCGATAATGTCCCGGAAGGATTTGCCGGGCATTGTAGCAGTTCTATGTTTTGCTGGTGGTACATGGTTCTCATCCCTGCGCGGGGATCATCGGATGAGGGGACGACACGTTTGTAGGAATATCGGCTCATTAATTCGCCGATGGAAATGAACGCTCAGCTCGCCCGACGATATCAGACTGGCTTAGCGTTAAGGTTTGTTTACTTGACCTGCTGACGTCACAGCTACGGTCGTGTCTATTCACAAGATAAACAGAACAATCCGCTATTAACACGACAAAAATGTGACTTTGATGTACATATAACAATCTCTTGTAACAATTAATAGTTTGGAGAACTCATAGAGAAAGTCATATGAATGGAATGTATCAGATTTTGTTTGCCTCCTCTGGCTAAATCAAAAATACATTTTTGAAGAGTAAGTTAATCATTCGAACACACATTTGATAATGTAAGCTAAGTTTACGATTAATTTATTAATTGCTATGCCAACAAGCACTGTAAGTACTTACAGTAAGAGTTTGAGAGGTCATTAATACTTACAGTACAATTAGGAAATGACGTAACACTCAAGACATGTGCTACTTCAAGTAAAGAATCTATTGCAAAATTCATTAACAAAAGACTGTATAAGAAGGCTTTGTCTATATAATTTAGATGTAGCCTTTCATTTGTTCACATCGAGACTTCATTTTTTGTTTATGTTCAATAAAATATTGAAAAGCAATTTTGATGTATTTATGTTTTATTAAATTGTTTCTAGTATTTCAAAAAGTAGTAGGCTAACCACGAACTGTAAGTTACTTATCAGGTTGAGAATGCATAATGGGAATATCTCAAACAGGCAAGTATAACTTACAGTTCTTAGTAAGCAATATATTTTTGCAATATTTGGGGATGGATTCCTAACATCGGTACAGGAACATATGTTCATATAAACACATGCTCTAAAATGTTTTGTTTTCGTGTTATCAATTTATTAATGAAGGTCACCTTCAACGGCTTTCCGGGTCCAACCTAACAACTTCACTTATTTATAGAAGCTTTTGACGCATTTTAACTGCAGAGTTGGTCTTGTGTTGCCATGGCTACTTGTTAACATTTATCACATGTGTAATACATTCCACCAGCACGCCTTACAAGTGCTGTCCACAGGAACTTCATTCAGAACACTCTCCCAGACTTATTAGAAAAGGTACTTCTGCAAATAAGAAGAAGCATGTGATTTATGCATAATTCACTGGCTGGCATCTAACATGACAAATTGATAGGTAGAGGGGGACTAGTTCCATGGCTTGTACGTACCTCCGATCTCAATCCTTTTGGTTTTTATCTTTTGTGGGTACTTTAAACCAAACCGAAGCTTCATGTAATAGTCTCACTGGGTAACGTTGACATACAGAATAGATGGACCATAGTCCTCCATTATTTATCCGCTGTAACCAGAGAAGTCAGGTGTCTGCTGCCATGCCCCATACTTCGCAGGCACGATGCTGATGGTTGACCGCTTATATATGCATGGCGGTCTAGCCCCCTCACTTCTGATTGGCAACTGGTCGACCAATCCCGTGTGAGGGAGGGCGCTGCAGACTGAAGGTCCGTATGATGCTTTGAGTGATTTATAAAACCATGTGTGCAAAAACGGAACCCGGTACTGGCATAATCTCTATTTGTAGGTACTCCACCAATTTCATTCGATCCGGAGAGTTCCCTTTGTTGTAAGGTTTTATACAAGTATGAATACTGGTAAATTCTTGTTTGCTATTGACATTATTTTTACCTTCTCTAGCCCGTATATACAATTTGCATAGTGATTACAGAAGCTGTTGTATTCCACACAATAATTCGATAGCATGATTTTACCGGAAATACATGTTTTGAGGTATCTTTAGTCGGAGAAAAGCATTATAGAAAGAAAGGCTTGTTTGTGGGTCTTTGAACAGCATAACTCAAAAACGAAAAGGTGGTTAAATACCAAACTAGTACTTAATTTGAATATCTTCCAAGGATGCGACACATAGATGTTCAAGAAAACCCCAAACCTCATCTACCCTTTACATGGAACATTTCCCCAAAAATAGGTTAAAGATTTTTATTAAAATACCTTAAGCTTAAAATATTTTTATGACAAACGAAATGTATATTTTAAATGTTATGGCAATAGCCTCTGAAGAGCTATTCATTCTGGATGACTTTTGAATAACTGGCAAACCATCAGAGATAAACAAAAGCATACGTCACAAAGAACGTAGATGTCATTAAAACAGACAAATATTGTTACAGGGATTTGTTTTTGTATACATAACTGTTTTCGAGATATTCCTGATTATTGATTTCAATTTTAAGGCACTTAAACTTTTCTCGGACGGGAAGACATTTTTCTTCTCGTTTTTTGTTTGTTTTTCAAAGCAAGAAATTGTAATTCGAATAGTTTCATACAGCGGATATTTTAAGGACTTGACTATCGCTTTAGCCTGTGCATGTTCTTATGTCCCTTAACCACAAGGAAGAAAGTAATTAGACCAATTCTGCTTATGTTGATCTTGATTAGCATGAAATACATAAACCATTTGTTTGCGGAACAGGTAGAGAAAGTCCTGTGAATGGAACACATCAGATTTTTATGTTTGTAGATCTGTATTTCCTCATGGTATAGTCTAGCGTGCTAGAGAAGCTGTTGCGTTTAGAACTCCTGTCTGATTGGAGTGGATATGATGGCTACTCTGTAGCACATGCCCTGCCACCTCTGTTGTTTCTGTTGCGGAACTGCTAGAGAAGCTGTTGCGTTTAGAACTCCTGTCTGATAGGTGTGGATATGATGGCCACTCTGTAGGACATGCCCTGCCACCTCTGTTGTTTCTGTTGCGGAACTGCTAGAGAAGCTGTTGCGTTTAGAACTCCTGTCTGATTGGAGTGGACATCATGGCCACTCTGTAGGACATGCCCTGCCACCTCTGTTGTTTCTGTTGCGGAACTGCTAGAGAAGCTGTTGTGTTTAGAACTCCTGTCTGATTGGAGTGGATATGATGTCCACTCTGTAGGACATGCCCTGCCACCTCTGTTGTTTCTGTTGCGGAACTGCTAGAGAAGCTGTTGCGTTTAGTACTCCTATCTGATTGGAGTGGATATGATGGCCACTCTGTAGGACATGCCCTGCCACCTCTGTTGTTTCTGTTGCGGAACTGCTAGAGAAGTGTTGCGTTTAGAACTCCTGTCTGATTGGAGTGGATATGATGGCCACTCTGTAGGACATGCCCTGCCACCTCTGTTGTTTCTGTTGCGGAACTGCTAGAGAAGCTGTTGCGTTTAGAACTCCTGTCTGATTGGAGTGGATATCATGGCCACTTTGTAGGACATGCCCTGCCACCTCTGTTGTTTCTGTTGCGGAACTGCTAGAGAAGCTGTTGCGTTTAGAACTCCTGTCTGATTGGAGTGGATATGATGGCCACTCTGTAGGACATGCCCTGCCACCTCTGTTGTTTCTGTTGCCCTCAGCGGGATCCATAGTTACTGGACATTAGTCTTCTTAGCATAAGCGAAACCCCTTCTCCGTGCAATTCAATCTAAACGAGAATCGATCTGGGAACTCTTAAATTTGAGATGACAAACCACACACACAATACCGAGACGGAACTTTTTATTATTATTATTATTATTATTATTATTATTATTGTTCTTATTACTATTATTATTAGTGTCATTGTTCTTATTATCACCATTATTGTTATTTTTGTACTATTGTTACTGTTATCACTATTGTTATTAATGTTATTGTTGTTATTATTGTTATTATTATCTTTATTGTTATTATTGTTGTTATTCTTATTGTTAATGTTATTATTGTTGTAGTTGCTATTATTATTGTTATTATTGTTATTGATGTCATTGTTATTATTTTTGTTGTTATTAGTGTTATTTTATTATTGTTATTCATATTATTAATGTTATTGTTGTTATTTTGTTGTACAATCGTTTTTGTTGTTATTGTTACTATTATTAGTGTAATTATTAGTGTTATTGTTATTGTTAATGTTATTATTATTGTTGTAATTTTTGTTGTTATTGTTGTTACTATTACTATTATTTCTGTTGTTGTTATTATTGTTATTATTAGTGTTATTTCTATTATTGTTATTTATATTATTAATGTTATTATTGTTGTCAATTTGTTGTTAGCATCTTTATTGTTGTATTTGTTACTATTATTATTGTTATTGTATAATTGTTATTGTTATTATTAGTGTTATTTTATTATTATTATTATTATTATTATTATTATTATTATTGTTGTTGTTGTTATTTTGTTATTATTGTTATTGTTAGTGTTATTTTATTATTGTTACTATTATTATTGTTGTTATTTTGTTATTATTGCTGTTATTTTATTATTAGTAGTCATAATAACAACAATATTCGGGCGCTTTCCGGCCAGAGCCCTTTCAGGGATTCCTCGGAAGCTCGGGGTTGGTGGGTTGGATCCGGTGTCATAAGAGACAATACATATCGTGTCACGGAATTAGAAGGTATTTATAAGAGAGAAATAAATTACTTAAAAGAAGCAGAAATGAAGTTGTACAATATTGGATAGATATAGAAATGATATGAGCAATGAGTTAAAGCTGCTTTCAATTATACATTAAATAAAGGAATTCAGAATTCGTTGGTCCAACCATCTAAGAAGAATGAACAAGCAACAACTACTGAAACAATTATTCGATTATAAGCCACAAGGTAGAAGAGATGCCGGTCGACCGAGAGCAAGGTGGAAAGTTGAGGGCAGAACATGAGACACTCCTACTCCATGGACTGAAGAAGAAGAAGTTACATTAAGAAGGGAAAAATATGCATTTGAAATGGCTAGGGAAGAAATATTGTGAAACACGTCGAAAAGTGTAAAGACGGAGTTTACTAAGGCGCTAAAGTGTCCAGTACACGGGTTGGCAAGCAACACAGGTAGACATGTACCATTAGTGGAGAGACGCGAACAAAAGGGGATGAAAGGTTCATCGCCCGAGGGTGGACATGACAAAAGGGAAGACAACAGATTTCTTGTGCAAGAGACGCGACTTCACTTGCTATGGGAGACGCGATAAGTTAAGACGTGCTCTTTGATACAACGGCGAAACGAACGGGCTATGTATGGACGTTATTAAAACAGTGTTAATTAATACACAGTAATAAGTGTCACAAATAATAAGGAATGGTAGCGTAAAGAGTAGCTGAAAGAGAGAAAACTTAGGAGAACGCGTGTGTGTTCGACGGCGGAAATTTCCAAAAACGAGTTGAACAGTAATCTTGAACTGAAAGTGAACCACTTGTGTCTTAACATAAGCTCTGAGAAAAATTCTATGCTGAGCTAGGACGGTCACACTTCCACACATCAATCTTCCAAACCGTCACGCGAGTTTTGTACCTGGAACACTTTAAACAACACATAACTCGACCCGCTATAGTCGGGAACCGTTAACCACCCCATTCATGCCTGCGCCCATTGTCATCCGGAACTGGTCCCCTTCTGGTCTCTTTCCTCCTCCGTGGAATAACGTAAGTGGAAAAAGGGCCTAGGGCTATGCCACAGTATTAGGCAGCCCGTTTCAGTCTCTGGGGGGGGGGCATAGGGAATAATCTTGCCTGTTGAAAATAATTCCCATCCCAAGCCGAGAATAAATCCCGGTCTCCTCGCGTAAACAGATGCTTTACGGACTGAGTGACGAGGCCAAACATTTATAGCTGTATTTGAATATAACATTTATTATGAAAATTGAGCTCAACAATTAAATTGCCAATGAAAGGCAGATACTAGGCAATTTCAACCACACGCGGTCATCTGACTGGAGCGATATTGTCGAAACATCGTATCACAGTTGATGTTAATTTCTTTGAAATCTTGTCGCACCTGACGTTCGTTTGTTTAACATCCTGTCTTGGTTAATGGAAAGAAGTTGACAATCCAGTCAGCCAACCTTCACTCTTAATAACTATCAGTTCCACAATTGTACTTTCAATTAACCCAGTTAAAATGTTTATTTAGACTTTTATCCAGTTTACAATGTATTTAGTTCAAAAAGCAGTGAAAATTATCTTTATTTGTATTTCTTATGTATGAGATGAATGCAATAATCTCAAATAAAATAACGCTTGTCATGTATCACTTATTAAAAACTGAAATAAAATATGTGTTCCTTATTTCTATTGTTGCAATCGATATTCCTACATTGGGTGTAGACACAGTCGGCGAAATCATAATTCAGGAGGCAGTGAAAAAAGAAAAAAAAAACATTCGGTAAATAAACATGGTTGAATGCGTCATTTTGGAACTAATGACGGTATTAAAAACATAACCTGATAAAATATATCTTCTTATATGTCATAAATTATTAATAATTCTTTTGAAATACTTGATATATAAGTTAATCATTCTGAACACATATTTGGTAATATAAGCTACATTTACAATTTATTTATTACAAGCACTGTAAGTACTTACAGTAAGAGTTTGAGAGGTCATTAATACTTACAGTACAATTAGGAAATGACGTAACACTCAAGACATGTGCTACTTCAAGTAAAGAATCTATTGCAAAATTCATTAATAAAAGAGAGTATAAGAAGGCTTTGTCCATATAATTTAGATGCAGCCTTTCATTTGTTAACATCGAAAATTCATTTTTATTTAATGTTCAATAAAGTATTGAAAAGCAATTATTGTTTTTTTTTGTACAGTTTTTTCAAGTATATCAAAAAGAAATTGGCTAACCACGAACTGTAAGTGACTTATCAGATCTCGACCTGCATTCTCGAGTCATAAGTACAACTCATAGTTCCTAAAATATACAGCAATATACTATTTTGCAGAATTGTCTTATCTCGTGTTTTCATGTCTCAGGACACCGCTTCGCTCCACTCGTGAACTATCGACAAGATGAAAACACTCATAGTGCTATTACTTATGAAAATATGCGCACCTATGACATTGGAATTTAGGGTTTAGCCGTAAATAGTGCTGCTATCTGGTGGCATTGTTCCGCACCATAACGCTTCTTTTCACTTTGTGATTGCTGTTTGTTTTTTACTTGTTTGCAGTAAACAGAACATTTGTTACGATGAAATAAATATATTAAATTTTGGAAAAACAATACAATGACATATGTGTTGATATGATAAATATTTAGCATGGCCAGTGAATAGAAAGCAAATAAAAGGAACATTAATATTTTGAAAGTTCCATTTCCCACGTCGCTCGTTTGTATGCTTTGAGTGAATATGAAAGAAATTTATGTCCCAAACAAAAGCAGTAATTCATGGAATAAAACAAATGTGTTTTTGAAATTCACCGAGCTACTCCCTTTTTGTTAAAACGTCATATTTAACCCCCAATTTACGTACTCGTGCATTAAACCTTTGTAAATGATGCGTTGTACTTTCTCTACACGTACTATGCACATAGAGTATAGAGAAGGTATTGCACCCAAAAATTCGATACTAGGATTTCACCGGAAATATATGTTTTAGGGTCCCCTGTATCTAAAAAATGCATTTTCAGAAAAAAGTCTGTGAGTTTGTGTGTGTCCGTGTGCCTGTGAACACGAAAACTCAAAAACGAAAAGTCGGTAAAATGCAAACTTGGTATTTAAGTTTAGTATCTTCCAGGGATGCGACACGAAGATTTTGAGAAAAATCCCCCCACATCAAACTACCCTTTACATGGCCCTTTTTTCGAAAATGTTGATTTTCTCAAAAATGGCTCTAACGATTTTGATTAAAATGTTGTATATGAAAGATATTTACCTGATAAATAAAATGTATATCTTGAATTTTCTGGGAATAGCCTCTGAAGAGTAGTTTATTCCGGATGAATTTTACTGAATTTTGAGTAACTGCTAAAGCGTAAGAGATGGGCAAAATCTTACCACACAAAAAGTGTAGAGCAGGTTAATACACACAATTTATGTTACATACATTTTTTTCGTGAATTCATCGTTTTTGAGATATTTCTTATTTTTGGTTTCTGCTATGAAAAACTTACCTTTCTCATACAGGAACTTGTCAACTCCTATCCATATAAACAAAGGAACTTCATTGACATAGAAACCAGCTTTTGACTATCATTTTAACCTATGGTAGTGCCTTATTTCGCTTCTACTTACATGGAAGCAAGTAATAAGACTATTTCTGCTCATTTTTTCTGATTAACATAAAGTCAATAAGCTTTTTAAGTGTAATTTGTTGCAGGGATATAGAGAAATGGTCGTCTCCTTAGCGAGGTGGTAGCGCAGCTGTCTACCGAGCGGGAGACCTGGGTTCGATCCCCAGTACCGGCGTGGGGATTTTTCCCCCGCTAGGAGACCTGGACCGGGGTGCACTCAGCCTCGTGAGGTCCCTGGGGGGCCAATTGAGGAGCTACTTGATGGAGAAGTAGCGGCTCCAGGTCGTGAGGACCGCATTAACCGGCTGGGAGGGGCTCAAGGCGCTGACCACGTCTCACCCTCCAATACTGCACCCCATCCATGACGTCTGTAGTGGACCGAGATGGGGGACGCAGCGGCCGGGCGGTAGGCCAAGGTTCCACGTGAGCTGTCCTGCCATGGAGTTATGTTAGTTATATAGAGAAATTCATGTGAATGGTACACGTCAGATTTTTAAGAATAATTTATTACAGAGATGTAGAAAAAGTCATGTGAATGGTACACATCAGACTTTTTATTTTAAGTTTTTCAGAAAATCCAGTCTTTATCACTCGTTCTACTACACAGTTACAAACCACTAGCTTCAGTAACACTTACATCGGTCATTTTCACAAAAACTTACAACTAATACAGACTAAATTCGATTATCAATCGCAAAATTTAGCGGTGCACTTCGACAGCTAACTGCTTGCAATTGAACTTCCCTTCCCCACGACTCTCTGGTGGAGAATTAGGAGTATGAGGCTATCGCTTCAAATTCCGATAGAGTAGATGCGCGCGCACACCAGTGCTGCCCTTGCCTAGAGCGGAGAATGTTGGGAGCATGGTTATCGTTTTAACTTGCGGTGAAGTAGATGCGCGCGCAAATCATCGCTAATAAAAAAAAATCTGATGTGTTACACTCACATGACTTTCTCTAGCTCTTCTATAAACTTCTCACGTTGCTAATGATATAATAATCAGCAGAATGTACTTACTACTTAGTTCCAGAAAGAAAATAAGGGAATACACGATGTTAAACCGATAGTCAAATGCTTTAAAAGCTGTCGTTATTTGATTGTCATTGTAAATCGCTTCTTTGCTTGTCTAGGAGTAGATCAAAAGAACAGCGGACATTCTCTGTCCCAGAAAAGTATAAGTACTCACAAATGAAACCAGAAACAAGGAATATCTCGGAAACGGTTACCTCCACAACTAAAAATGTAAAGGACATAAATTGTGTGTTTTGATCAGATTTACACTTTATGTCAAGTAAGTTTTTGTCTATCTCTTACCGTTTAGCAGTTAAGCAACATTCATCCCGAATAAAGCGATCTTCAGAGGCTGTTTCCAGAAAATTCAAAATATATATTTTATTTGTCATGTAAACATTTTTAATATACGATATTTTAATCAAAATCGTTAGAGCCATTTTTGAGAAAATCAAAATGTTCGAAAAAAGTTCCATGTAAAGGGTAGTTTTGGGGTGGGGGGATTTTTCTCAAAATCTTCATGTCGCATCCCTGAAAGATACCAAACCTAAATATCTACCAAGTTTGGTATTTTACCGACCTTTCGTTTTTGAGTTATCGTGTTCACAGACACACGGACCTTTTTCTGAAAATACTTTTTTTTTGTTGCAGGGAACCCTATAACATATATTTCCGGTGAAATATCGGTATCGAATTTTTGGTGGAGTGCAATACCTTCACAATACACTATGTACATAGTGCGTATAGGGAAAGTAAAGATAAAAAAAAAAGGTAAAGGAAAATTTAACCGCACAAATTTGCGATAATTTCTTATTTAATTGAAGTGACATACAAAAAGTTCTGATTATATTGCATGTTTATTGAGAGTCGTTTTGAACCCCCTCAAAATGAATACACCGGCGGTGTATAGAAGAATTTGTTACTGAAACTAAGGAACTTCAGTCACATAGCAACCAGCTTTTGACTATCACTTTAACCTATGGTGCTCCCTTATTTCGCTTCTACTTACAAGGAAGCAAGTAATAAGACTATTTCTGCTAATTTTTTCTCGATTAGCATGAAGTAAATAGAAGCACTTCGGAGGAAGTCACTTCTACTGTACGTCCATAATGATTTTATTCATTTGTGGATGTACGGCCGCATTTAAACTCATTTGTAAATTCTTGCAAACGCAGGAGCAGATGCGCTGGATTTTCATCCAACTCTTTTGTCTTTTTTTCGGTGTTTAGCCTTCTAAATAGAAGTGTTTAATCACCGCACGAAACTCGATTTTACACATCTTTGTAAATAAGTACCACAAGATTGTTGATTCAACCGCCTATGGCAATGAAATTACATTGTGAATATAGCTTAAACTTTACTTACATCTAGTGAGTGATGCTAGTTATTAAATACAAATATTTTTCGGTGCTAAAATGTTATTTCCAGTGAAATTTCGGTATTGAATTTTCGCTGGAATACAATACATTCTACATCTACTATGTTTACTTTCACTTGCACCGTATGTACATAGGGATAGAGAAGTTTTGCATTCCTCCCAATAATTCGATGTCGAAATTTCACCGGAAATACATGTTTTAGGACCCCCTGAATCCAAAAAAAGCATTTCCAGAAAAAGGTCCGTGTGTGTCCGTATGTCTGTGAACACGATAACTCAAAAACAAAAAGTAGCTAAAATATCAAACTTGTTATGTAAGTTCAGTATCTTCCAGGGATACGACACGAAGATTTTGAGAAAAATCCCCCCACCCCCAACTACCCTTTACATGGACCACTTTTCGAAAATTGTGATTTTCTCAAAAATGGCTATAACGATTTTGATTAAAATTTCATATATTAAAGATAATTACCTGACAAATAAAATGTATATCTTGAATTTCTGGGAATAGCCTCTGAAGAGTAGTTTATGCTGGAAGAATTTTACTAAATTTTGAATAACTGCTAAACCGTAAGGGATGGAAAAAACTTACTACACAAAAAATGTGTAGCACGCTAAAACACACAATTTATGTTATATATATTTTTTTCGTGGAGTTCGTCGTTTTTGTGACATTCCTTATTTTTAGTTTCTGCTATGAAAAACTTATACATTTCTCATACAGGAATTTGTCAATAGCTGTCAATACAAACAAAGGAACTTCAGTGACATAGCAACCAGCTTTTGATTATCATTTTAACCTATGGCACTCCCTTATTTCACCTCTACTTACAAGGAAGCAAGTAATATGGATATTTCTGCTAATGTTTTACTGATTAGCATGAAGTTAATAGAAGTTTAAGTTTTTAAGAATAATTTGTTGCAGGGATGTAGAGAAGCTCATGTTAATGGTACACATCAGATTTTTCATTTTACACCGAGCTAGAGAAAGTAAAAGTTAAGTCAGAGGACTGAATATAAAAGCAAGGCCACCTGTGATTCTCCCGCCAACTTGTACATATTCTAATCAACAGATGAAAACAAATTTGAATCGCTGAATCCTTGCCGTTCCATGGAGCTAAACACACGATCCCTTCAGTTAATTTGGTTTTACTAAAGCAAATATTGTGATTATATTACTAAAGCGTTATTAATTTAACCCACAATTCCTCTAAAATGTTCGCAAATATTTGCATTTAATTTTATAGACATCCCTCGGAAAACACGAATGCAAACGTTTTCCAAACAAACAATTAGTTGATGCGTGCGCTTCGACTATGATTTCCAATAAACGCAAATACGAACATGCGTACAGACAGACGGTCTGAAGATCCAGCGTTTAGGTAAATTATTATGAACTTTGTGAATTTTTTACCTTTTTGCATATCAAAGCAATAGAATAAAAGGAAAAAGAATCTAATATATATTCGTTACCTATTTAGCTCATTTTCAGTTTCTCTACTACGTTTGGTAAGTAGATAAAGCACTAAATGTCACCGAAATTCCATCGAAATATATGCTTTCAAAAGCTTATTCTTCTATACTTTATCGAAGTAAACATTAGCAGAAATTGTCTTAGTACTTGCTTTTTTGTAAGTAGAAGAAAAACAAGGCAATACACTAGGCTAAAACAATAGTCAAACCTTTTAATAGCCTGTTGCCATGTGGATGAAATCCATTTCTAATGTTTACTTTCTCTACACGCACTATGTACATAGTGTATAGAGAATGTATTGCACTCCATCAAAAAATTCGATACCGAGATTTCACCGGAAATATATGTTTTAGGGTTCTCTGTATCCAAAAAAAGCATTTTCATAAAGAGTACCGTGTGTGTCCGTCTGTCAGTGTGTATTTTGAGAAAAATTCCTTCATCCCAAACTACCCTTTATATGGAATTTTTTCGAAAATTTTGATTTTCTTAAAAATGGCTCTAAAGATTTTGATTAAAATTTCGTATATTAAAGATATTTACCCGAAAAATAATATGTATATCTTGAATTCTATGGGAATACCTCTGAAGACTACTTTATTCTGGATGAATTTTATGAAATGTTGCATAACTGCTAAACTATAAGAAATGGACAAAAACTTTCTACACAAAACATGTACAGCACGTTAAAACACACAATTTATGTCGTATACATTTTTTCCGTGGACTTGATCGTTTTTGAGATATTTCTTGTATTTGGTTTCAGCTTTGAAAAACTATACTTTTCTCATACAGGAATTTGTCAACTCCTGTCCATACAAAGGTCACATAGCAACCAGCTTTTCCCTATCACTTTAACCTATGGTAATCCGTTATTTCGCTTCTACTTACAAGGAAGCAAGTAATAAACCTGTTTCTGCTAATATTTTTCTCGATTACCATGCAGTAAATAGAAGCATATGTTTTTTAACATTAATTTGTTGTAGAGAAAGTCATGTTAGTGCAACACATGCTATTTTTTTAGTATATCAACTGAAGCGGTGTGTTTAAATGCTCCCTTAATGTCAGAACGGATAGGGTTTTCCAATTGTGAAAGAATTATGAAAATCGGTGCTTACACAAATGTTGTGTTAATGTGTGTATAGCGAGCGAGGATACGTTGTCACACAAAGTTATTATCCTCGCCACCCGGGGCGCACCTGTAACGAAGATTTGTGGGATCGGCTTTATTAATAATAGCGCCCTGACTGCTAAACCAAGGGATGATATTCAAATTTCTGAACGTCACAGCGGGTGTTTGTTTACCCCTAGATTAAACCTAGGCCTTGTTAACGTGTTACTGCTTGCCCTTCCAAGAAATTTTAAACCTCTAACCTCGTACCAGCGCGATACCCAATATCTTTACTTTCTCTACACGAACTATGTACATAATGTATGGAGAAGGTATTGTATCTAAAAAAAAATCTGATATGCTCCATTCACTTGACTTTCTTTACATCTCTGCAACAAAGTATTGTTAATAAGTTTATGCTTGTATTTACTTCGTACTAATCGTGAACAAATTAACAGAAAAAAGTCTTATTACTTGCTTCCTTGTAAGTAGAAACGAAATATGGGAGCACCATAGGCTAAAGTGACAGACAAAAACTGGTTGATATGTCACTGAAGTTACTTTGTTTGTATGGACGGCAGTTGACAAATTCCTGTATGAGAAAAGTATAAGTCTTTTTAAAGCTGAAACCAAAAACAAGGAATATCTTAAAAAAAAGATCATCTCCACGAAAAAATGTATGGGACATAAATTGTGTGTTCTAACGTGCTCTACATCTTTTTGTGCTAAGGTTTTGTCCATCTCTTAGGGTTTAGCAGTTATTCAAAATTCCGTAAAATCGATACAGAATAAAGTAGTCTTCAGAGGCTATCCTCAGAAAATTCAAGCTAAACATTTTATTTGTCAGGTAAATATCTCTAATATATGATATTTTAATCAAAATCGTTAGAACCATTTTTGTGAAAATCAACATTTTCGAAAAAAGTTCCATGTAAAGAGTAGTGGCGGGATTTTCCTGAAAATCTTCGTGTCACATCCCTGGAAGATAGCAAAACGTAAATACCAAGTTTTTTTTTTTTTTTGTCGGACTTTTCTTTTTGAGCTATGCTGTCCACACACACACAGGGACAAGTTTTCTAAAGATTCTTTTTTCGGATTCAGGAGGTCTCAAAACATGGATTTCCGGTGAGATCTCGGTATCGAGTGGAAGCATTACGATACCTTCTCTATACACTATGTACATAGAACGTGAAGAGAAAGTAAAACAGCATTTTTAGAAAAAGCTCCTGTGTAGCCTGTGACCGTGTTTCTGTGTACACGATAACTCAAAAACGAAAAGTCGGTACACTACCAAGCTTGGTGTTTAAGTTTGGTATCTTCCAAGAATGCGACACTCGGATTTTCAAGAAAATCCCCCCACTCGCAACTGCCTTTTACAGTAAAAAAATTCGAAAATCTTGATGTGTCAAAAATGGCTATTTTGATTAAAATCTCTTATATTAAAAATATTTACATGACATAAAATATATACCTTGAATTTTCTGGATATAGCTTCTGAAGACATCTTTAATCTGGATGAATTTTGTATAACTGGCAAACTTTAGAGATTGGCAATACTTAGTGAACAAAAAATGTAGATCACGTTAAATAACACAATTTATATTATATACATTTTTTTTCGGGGAGATGACAGTTTTTGAGACATTCTTTGTTATTAGTTTCAGCTTTTAAATACTTTTCTCATACGGGAATTTGTCAACTCGTGTCCATACAAACAAAGCTACTTCAATCACATAGCAACCAGCTTTCAATAGATCTGCTATCGTTTAAGCCTAGTGTATTCCCTTATTTCCCATTTACTTATAAGGAAGCAAGTATAAGAAAAAAAGTTTTACTCGATAGCATCAAGTAAATAGAAGAATAAGCTTTTTAATTTTAATATATTCTAGAGATGAAGAGAAAGGCATGTGAATTGAACACATTAGATTTTAATGTTATGTTTCTAAAACAAATAAAAATGTTTAGTTCAGTTCAGAAATGTAATGTAATGTCGTGTCAGCATGTTATCATGGTAGCCCAGTGATTAGAGCAACCGACTAGAGACCAGGAGATCGTTTGGCTTTCTTAAAATATTTTAACGATTTTCAGTAAAATACCGTATGCTTAAGATATATAATGTTTTAAGACACCAAGAATAAAAAAAAAAAAAAAAAAAAAACACATTTAGAGAGAGGTCCCTCTGTTTGTATTTCTGTGGACAGTATAACTCAGAGACATGGCATTCAAGTTTAGAAACTCCCAAGGATTTTCAGAAAAATTCCTCACCAAAAACTACTTTTTATATGCAACGTTTTTTGATTTCGTAAAAAATGGCTTTTATGATTTTCATTTAAATGCCATGCATAAAATAAACTTACATTAACGGCGATAACCTATCATATAGGTACCGGGTTCGTATCCGGCCTAGAGGTTTAGGATATTTAGGAATGATGTGGGTGTCCTAGCTCAGGATTTTGTTGACATGGAATCTTTCTCACGTGTGGTAAGACACAAGCTATTTTCTTGAGTTTCAGATTGTTATAGAACTCATTTATTCATTTTGTTCGGCCTTTTGTGCCGTCGAATACACACGCATTCCTCCTAAATTTTCCAATTTTCAGCTATGCTTTACGCGACCGCGTCTATCATTCCTTATTACTTTTGACCGTCTGTTGGTGCATCAAATAAACAGTTTCTATCGCGGCCGTATGTTGTCCGTACATTTCTACTGCGGACTCAAATATCACGTCTTACCTTTGCACATCTTCCAGGGCTAGTGAATGCGACCATATTAAATAAACACTATTTCCATCGCGGATATGTGTAGCCAGTTCGGCTTCACTGCGGACCCAAATTTCACATCTTAGCTCCACGTAGGTATGTTCCATGCCTACTGCCAAAGTGTCGCTTGACCAGCGAGAGTATTGTTTCTCTTTTCCTTGTTATGTTCACTCTCGGGAAGTGTAATCTCACCTCTTAAGTTCAATGTCCTACCCTTAACGGTACTATCCTACCTGATTGCTTGCCAGCTCCTGACAAATGTTTGTCCTTGTTATGTCCACCCTCGGGCAGTGTAACTTCACCCCCTCAGTTCAATGTCCTTCCCTTAACGGTACTATCCTACCTGGTCGCTTGTCAGCTCGTGACAACTGTTTGTCCTTGTTATGTCCACCCTCGGGCAGTGTAACCTCACCCCTTCAGTTCAATGTCCTTCCCTTAACGATACTATCCTACCTGGGTCAGCTCGTGACAACCGTTTATCCTTGTTATATTCACCCTCGGGCAGTGTAACCTCACCCCTTCAGTTCAATGTCCTTCCCTTAACGGTAGTATCCTATCTGGTTGCTTGTCAGCTCGTGACAGCTGTTTGTCCTTGTTATGTCCACCCTCGTACAGTGTAACCTCACCCCTTAAGTTCAATGTCCTTCCCTTAACGGTACTATCCTATATGGTTGCTTGTCAGCTCGTGACAACTATTTGTCCTTGTTATGTCCACCCTCGGGCAGTATAACCTCACCCCTTCAGTTCAATGTCCTTCCCTTAACGGTACTATCCTATCTGGTCACTTGTCAGCTCGTGACAACTGTTTGTCCTTGTTATGTCCACCCTCGGACAGTGTAACCTCACCCCTTCAGTTCAATGTCCTTCCCTTAACGGTACTATCCTATCTGGTTGCTTGTCAGCTCATGACAACTGTTTGTCTTTGTTATGTCCACCCTCGGACAATGTAACCTCATCCCATCAGTTCAAT
Source organism: Hymenopus coronatus (assembly GCA_030762935.1). Lineage (NCBI taxonomy): Eukaryota > Metazoa > Arthropoda > Insecta > Mantodea > Hymenopodidae > Hymenopus > Hymenopus coronatus. Next base: position 9,316,970 of record CM060882.1, on the reverse strand, counting down.
GTCCTTCCCTTAACGGTACTATCCTACCTGGTCACTTGTCAGCTCGTGACAACTGTTTGTCCTTGTTATGTCCACCCTCGGGCAGCGTAACTTCACCCCTTCAGTTCAATGTCCTTCCCTTAACGGTACTATGCTACCTGGTCACTTGTCAGCTCATGACAACTGTTTGTCCTTGTTATGTCCACCCTCGGGCAGCGTAACTTCACCCCTTCAGTTCAATGTCCTTCCCTTAACGGTACTATGCTACCTGGTCACTTGTCAGCTCATGACAACTGTTTGTCTTTGTTATGTCCACCCTCGGACAGTGTAACCTCACCCCATCAGTTCAATGTCCTTCCCTTAACGGTACTATGCTACCTGGTCACTTGTCAGCTCATGACAACTGTTTGTCCTTGTTATGTCCACTCTCGGGCAGCGTAACTTCACCCCTTCAGTGCAATGTCCTTCCCTTAACGGTACTATCCTACCTGGTCGCTTGTCAGCTCGTGACAACTGTTTGTCCTTGTTATGTCCACCCTCGGACAGTGTAACCTCATCCCTTCAGTTCAATGACCTTCCCTTAACGGTACTATCCTACCTGGTCACTTGTCAGCTCATGACAACTGTTTGTCTTTGTTATGTCCACCCTCGGACAGTGTAACCTCACCCCATCAGTTCAATGTCCTTCCCTTAACGGTACTAAACTAACTGGGTCGCTTGTCAGCTCGTGACAACAGTTTGTCCTTGCCTTCTTAGACGTGGTTTACAATATTCTAGCCCGCTTGGGCAGTGTGGTGGTACTGTGTCTGCCTCACATTCAAAAGTTCGTGAGTTCAAATCTCGCTTGGGTTGAGTTATCCGGATAATTCTTTTTCTGGGTTTTCCCTGATCCTGAGAAGAAGAATGTCGAGTAACTTTAAGCTCCATGGACCCCAAGATCATTTGAACATCATTTCACCAATTTCTTTCATCGTGAGATATGACCAAACCAAGTTAAAGGACGTTAAACTACAAAACAAATACAAAAAAAAAAAAAAAAAAGATTCCGTAGCCATTTTCAATATACATTAGTCCCTTCTTAGTATAATTTATATCTCCCTTTTAGATAACTTTTAACCCCGTCACGCGACATGTACTATCCCACATTGCAAAGAATATGTATATAACCTAAGTTTTTACTTCCTCTACACGTACTATGTACATAGTGTATAGAGAAGGTATTGCATTCCACCCAAAAATTCCATACCGATATTTCACCGGAAGTACATATTTTGGGTCCCCCTGAATCCAGAAAAAGCATTTTTGGAAAAAGGTCCGGTGTATGTGCGTGTGTGTTTGTCTGTGGACAGCATTGCTCAAAAACGAAAAGACCGTTAAATACCAAACTTAGTATTTAAATTTGGTATCTTCCAAGGGCGCGATACAAATATTTTCAAGAAAATCCACCCACCGCCAACTACCCTTTTCATGTAACTTTTTTACAAAATTTTGATTTTCTCAAAAATGGCCGTAACAATTTTGATTGAATTTTCATATATGTAAGATATTTGCCTGACAAATAAAATGTATATCTTGAATTATCTCGGAATAGCCTCTGAAGACTACTTTATTCTGTATGAATTTTACGAAAGTTTGCATAACTGCTAAACCGTAAGAGATAGACAAAAAACTTACTCCACAAAAAATGTGGAGCACATTAAAACACACAATTCATGTTATACAATTTTTTTTGTGGAGCTGCTGGCTTATGAGATATTCCTTGTTTTTGGTTTCAACTTTAAAAAACATATTGTTTTCTCATATAGGAAGTTGTCAACTCCTCTCCATACAAACGGAGGAACTTCAGTCACATAGCAACCAGCTTTTGACTTCACTTTAACCTATGGTACGCCCTTATTTCGCTTTTACTTACAAGGAAGTAAGTAATAAGCCTGTTTCTGCTAATTTGTTTTCTCGATTAGCAAGAAGTAAATAGATGCATTACCTTTTTAACAATAAATTGTTACTGATATGTAGAAAAAGTCATGTGAATGGAACACATCGGATTTTTTGAGAATAATCTCTGAAGTTGACTTCATTATGCATTAAATTTGCCAAATTTGAGATAAAACAAATTCACTGCACAAAAATGTAGATGTCAAATCTATAAGTTAAGTCATACACATTTTTTTCTGTAGCGCTCTAGTCCTTTCAGAGATATTACCTGTTATTGGTTTGAGTTTTAAAACACAAACAGGAAATTTCATTCCGCTTTTCTTGTTTTATTCAATTACGGCAGTTTCCAAATATATGGTGGGGGTACCGGGTTCGTATCCCACGTGAAGTTTTGGGATATTTAGGAATAAGTTGGAAATGTGGGTACCCTAGGTTAGGATATATCAGCATGGAATCTTTCTCAGGTGTGATGTTAAGATACAAGTGTTTTCTTTCGAGATTGTTATTGACCTCCTTTATTCATTTTCTTCGACATTTTCTGCCATCGAACACACACGCATTCCTCATAAATGTTCTCCTTTCCAGCAACTCTTTACGGGATGCGACTGTCATCTCTTATTACTCTTGACCGTATTCTGGTGTATTAAATAAACACTGTTTGTATCGCGGCCATATGTAGCCCGTTCGTTTCCACCGCCGTCCCAAATATCACGTCTTAACCCAACGAGTCTTCCATAGCAAGTGAAGTCGCGTCCCTCGACCAACAATAAATCCGTTTGTAATCGCTATTGTTACATCCACTCTCGGGAACTACAACTACCACCCTTTCGGTTCATTGTCCTGTCCTTAAAGGGTTAGTCTTCTGCCTGGGTCTTGTGCCAGCTTACGGTAAACTGGCAATTTCCAATGTTCCTTCTTAAAATAATGTATATGTCTCTTTTAGAGACCATTTAATCTCGCGACACGATATGGCTCACCATGATAAGAGAACGTCTTTTAACAAAAATCATAATTTGGCTTTAGTCTGGTATTTTCTCATATTTTCCTGCTAGTTATCTACGTAATAAGTGCATTTCTACTAATGCTTAGCATTAACTTATTAAATAATTATCGTTTGTATGAGTAGTTTTTTTTTTTTCAATACAGTTGGAGCTCATGTAAATGGAAAACGTCAGCTTTTTACTTTCTCTATACCTACCATATATATAGTGTATAGAGAAGATATTGTATTGCACCCAAAGATTCGGTACCAGTATTTTACCTTAAACAGACATTTTAGAGTCCCTGTATCAAAGAAACCATTTAAATGTGAGTGTCCGTGTGTCTGTGAACACGATAACTTAAAAACGAAAAGTCGATAAATACCTAACTAGGTATAAATGTTTAGTATCTTCCAGGAGGATTTTTATTAAAATTTCCCCATCCCAAACTACCCATTACATGGAAACATTTTCGAAAATTTTGATTTTTCTCAAAAATGGCTGTAACGATTTTGATTGAAATACCGTCTATTAAAAATATTTTTTACGAAAAAAAATGTATATATTGACTTTTTTGGGCGTAACTCCTGAAGACCTCTTTATTCTGGATCAACTTTTCAAAATTTTGCATAACTAATAAACCGTAAAAGATAGATAAAACGTTACTACACAAAATAGGTGGACCTCGTTGAAAAACATAATTTATGTTACATATTTTTTTTTCATGTAGTTGAATATCTTTTAGATATTCCTTATTATTTACTTAATTTTTAAAATACTTTAACTTTTCACCTGCTGTAATTTATCAACTCCTGGCAATGCAAAGAAACGGATTTCGACCACAGGACAACCAGCTTGATTTGAATATCGTTTTAGTCAAGAATATTCCGTTCTTTCCCTTCTACTTTCAAGAAAACATTTCTGTTATTATTTGTCTTAATTAGCATGACTTAGGTAAACGAATAATCTTTAGTAAGAATATTTTAGTTGCAGAACAGTTGAAGAAGATCATGGGAGTGGAACACATCAGCTTTTTAATTTTGTAAAAGCCTGAAAATGGTTGCAAAATGTTCTGTTCTCTACCGCATAATTTGCAGCCCTCTTAAAACGGTATTTACCACGGAAACTTAGAAAAGTTGAATACTACTCTAAAGACACTTGAGAGGTAAGCAGGTTTACGTGCAGTCACTTAGTTGCACGCGATGGCTGTTAAAACTCCAACTGCATCCGAACCAAAGCAAACAACTGCCCCACCCAAGCTTGGCGTGTTCTATCTCTCAACGTGTTGATGCAATGAATTACTCTGCGCGCACACACACATGCAGAGGGCGCGCATGTCTGCTACATAATCCAAACACACACAGCTATTTCCTGAAACATTTAAAACCCATTAAGTACCAGAACGTCTGTCTAATATTCACATGATTTTTCCCTCTCTAAAAAGAGAAAGTATTGCACCCCAACCAAAAAGTCAATACCTAGATTTCACCGGAAATATATACGGTCCTCTGTATCTAAGAAACCCGTTTTAGAAAAAGCTTATATACACGGGAACTTGGATGTTGTAAAATGAAAATTAAATGATACAATACTTGTCTGTTTTGTAGCGATGAATGGTTTAAAATGTGTTTCCTGTTGCCGTCATTTGGCACCAATCTTACACTTCTTTAATCTTTGACTTATTTATGGTTACCCTTATTCGCGCCTGACTTAACTATATTAGGAGCGAGGCGGAGTCAGCGCATGTTACCAGTCCTACTGCTCGAGTGTTTTTGTCTTGTCTGCTTTTGTTTCACTGTCCCGAACTTGGACAACAATTCTATTTAAATGGGCCGCAACCTACGCCAATCTCGCTAGTTAGAAAAACTGATGCTGGGCGACGATTGGTGGACAGTTTTGTTTACATTTTAATACTATTTTCTCATTGGCCCAAAAGTAGTACCAGGAAGCCTTCTCCAACGCTTGGGGGTGAAGAGGCGCCTCGTTGTCGCTACACCAGATATCAGAGAGCTACATCCTCCGAGATACATCTTTACCGAGAAACAGATCTTAAATTGTGTGGCTATTTATTCATCGATATAGCTCATACTTAAAACATGTCTTCAGTACTGTACTGCCTTTCTAATTATGTGTTTACATTATTTCTCTTCCAAACTTTACCGATTTATATTAATTTGGCTTATGGTTTTTCATTAATTAATGCTATTTAAATTGGTTAGGTAGAATCAGACTGAAAAATTCAATGCCATAGCCGGGAAACAAGTGAGTCAGTTGAGAAATTCAATGTTATGCCGGCATGTTGCCATGGTACCTCAGTGGAAGAGTAACCGGCTAGAGATCGAGAGATCCGTGGTTTCAGTCTGACTCTACCTATCGAACTCCTGTCCTACACATGGCTTGTGTGTGAAAAAGAACAATTAATCCAAAAGCAATTGACCATAATAGTTGGCTATACTATAAATGCTGAGACTTAAGTACTTACAACATTGTAAGTCGCTATTGGGTTTGTCATCTCAAAATAATTTGAGATCACCTTGTAGTTTACCGGGAAACTGCGAGTCAGTTGAGAAATTCAATGTTATGCCGGCATGTTGTCATGGTAGCTCAGTGGCTGAGCAACCGGCTAGAGACCGGGAGATCAGTGGTTCAAATCCCGGCTATAGCATTCAATTTTCCAGTCTGACTCTCCCTATCCAGCTCCTGCCCTGCACATGGCTTTTGTGAAAAAAAAAAACCAAACAAAGCAAGTATTCCTATTGCTATTTAACTTTTTCTTTTTGGTCGGTGTGATATTTTGCCTCAACAGACACACACGAGCATTTTATCTTTTTTGTTACGATTCAGAGGATCCGAAATCATATATTTCCGGTGAAATCTTGGTATTGAATTTTTTGTTGCAATACGATACCTTCTCTATGCACTATGTACATACATAGTGTATAGACAGTAAAAATGCTTCAAAATCTTTTCCCCTGGAAGCTTTGCGACTAATAGGCTGTTCTGGAGGAGAGGAGAGAGAAAATAAGGTAGACGTGGAACAATTAGATTGCAAGAAGCCAGAAGTAAAATAGATTACACGTGTAGTGCAGGGAAGAAAAGCGTTTTCCATCAATAATTGTGAGCAAAGGGAGACAAAAAGAACAGAGGAAAGCAAAGGAAATGTGATTGGTGTGTCGACAGTTTCATTATCTTGGTCCACACCTACCTCTTTTGTCTCTCCAGGCTTTAGGTTTCTCTGCTCTTTCGTAATAGATTGAAAGATTGGATTTTCCTCACTTTTTTCTATGTTCTTATCCCAAAAGTTTCGTTTTAAACGTACGGGGATCGTTTAATAAGTATTTAGAAAAATATAGAGTTTTTTTTTATTTTTCAACATAATCTCCTTTTACCTAGATACACATTTCCCAGCGCGGCTTTAAGCCTTCCAAAAAGTAGGATTTCAGAAGGTCCTTAAAACAGGCATATCTTTGGGAGATGACCTCTTTGTTAGACGTGAATCTTTTTCCGTTGAACCACTTTTTGAAGTTTGAAAATAAAATAAATTCACTGGTGGCCAAATCTGGTGAATACGGTGGATGTTGTAGTAATTCGAACCTTAATTCTACAATTTTCGCCATAGAAACTGAGGGTGTGTACCCTTGCGTGGTCTTTATGGAAGAAAAATGTGTTCTTTGCCAGATGAGGGCGTTTTTTCTTGATTTCTCCATTCATTTTGTGCAATAACGATGCATAATACTTTCTATTTATCGTTCTTCCGTTCTGCAAGTAATAAATGTAGATGATACGCATGCATCAAAAAAAAAAAAAAAAAAAAAAAAAAACGGACGTCCAACTCTTTGTCGCGCAAGTCAGATGTTCTAACCTCAACATCTCTAAACTTACTCGCCTAACGACGCAGTCTTCACTTCAACACAATTAACATAAACTGCTTTCATTCTCTGATGAATCTCCTTTGGGGTAACACCTTCTGCTGTCAAGAATTCAATGGCTGCACGTTACCTAAATCGCATTGACTGATCGTCTGTGCAGGGTTCCATATTTTACACTGTAACAACACAACCGTTCAATGCTAAGGCTTCCCGCCAACTGGAGCTGTAGAGGAGAGGCTACGGAACAAGCCAGTACCTGCCTCATAACAATGCTGCCATCTGTTGAAGAGTTACGAAGGTTGAGGCATTACTTTCCATTCAACCCTCGTAAAAGATTTGACCATCGTTTTAGCATAATGTAATCCCTTAGTTTCCTTCCACCTACAAGGAAGCAAGGATAATATTTCTGCTAATGTTTATCTCGATTTGCTTGAAGTAGTTACAAGAATAATAAATTGTATTTACCACCGCTAGAAAAAATTACGTGAATGGAATACACCAGAATTTTGCAATTGATATATTTATATTTGGTTTTGTTTTGGACATGTAAATAGTATGAATTTTCAAATTCTTCACATCGCATAGTGGCATGTTTGCAAAAATTCCGATATCGCTTTATCCTATTGCAGCCCTTTATACCTACATCAACATATCTAAAAAAAATTAGTGGAATTATATTTAGAACAAGAACAAGTAGAGAGATGAAATAATATTTTTACAAGAATAGTCTGTAGAAGAGAGAGAGAGAGAGTAGAAAAAATCTTATGAATACATCACATAACAGTCAGAGTGAGTATATTGCAGAAAATAGTCTTCTAAATAGACAAAGGTATATCTTAAAAGTTCCTAAAAACTGTTTCTTGGATGACGTCATAAATATCCTAAATGTTAATCACCCCATTTGTTTCTGTGGAGCAGTTCGTGGAACTCTGGCCATTATCTTGTTTTCATTCTGTGGGATTGGTTTTTAGATCTCTTTGCTATAAATCTAATGTCCTAATTTCCCTTCACCAACTGTGCTTTTCAAAGAAGATTCACCGAAATCCTTGGCGAGAACGTTCACAATGGTCCAAATTTATCTCTCTCAATTTCCAAAGTTCTAGCAGCAATATTATGTAAGAGATATTTATACATTCTCTATCCCGTATGTACAATGCACATAGTGCATAGAGAAGCATTTGTATTCCAACAAAAAATTCTATACCCCGATTTCAACGGAAATAAGAGTTTTAGTGTCCCCTGTATCCAAAAAAGCATTTTGGAAAAAGGTCCGTGTGTGTCCTTCTGTCTGTGAACATGGAAACTCAAAAACGAAAAGTTGCTAAAATAACAAAATTGATATAAAAGTTTATTATCTTCCAAAATGCGACAGGAAGATTTTGAGGAAAATACCCCAAACCCAAATTACTCTTTACATTGAAAAAATTTCGAAAATTTTGATTATCTCAAAAATGGCTCTACCGATCTTTATTAAAATACCATACATTAAAGACACTTATATGACAAATAAAACGTATATCTTGAAGTTTCTGAGAAAACCCTTGAAGACATCTATATTCTGTATGCATTTTGCTGGATTTTGCATAACCAATAAAGCGTAAGAGATAGACTAAACCTTGCTTTACAAAAATTGTAGATCTCGTTAAAACACACAATTTATTTTATATATATTTTTTTTCGTAGAATTGATTATTTTTTTAGATATTCCTTGTTATTTATTTCAGTTTTAAAACACTTAAAACTTTTCAGATACGGGACTTTTGAACCCCAGGCAATGCATACAAATGGATTTCACCACATGTCAACAAACTTTTAATGTCGTTTTAGTCTAGTGTATTCCCTTATTTCCTTTCCGCTTACAAGAAAGCATTTCTGCTAATATTTATCTCTATTAGCCTGAAGTAGATAGAAGCTTAAGGCTTTTAATAATAATAATAATAATAACAATAATAATAATAAAAATAATAATAAGTTACAGAGATGTAGAGCAAGTCATGTAAATGGAACACATCAGATTTTTATAAACATGTGACTATCGGTGTGTGTCAGTGTGTGTGTCGTCCTCCGTGCTGTAATGGTTACCATGCTGACTTCATATGCCCAAGGTCGTGGGTTCAAACCCGGTGGAGAACAATGGATTTTTTTGGGTGTAAAATCCTTAGCATGGCTTCCTTAGGAAGGGAAGTAAAGCCGTTGGTCCGGTGTCTTAGATTTACGGCAAGTAAAAGAACCTCACGCCTGATAGAGAGACCTCTGAGCAAAATTAAGCGGTCTTTCACGCCCAATTTAGAATGGGACACTGAGAACCACAGCAGTTAAAGAGCGTCCATAAATAACACGCCATTTACATTTCTTCAGTGTGTGTCTGTCTGTGGGTAGCATAGCACAAAAACAAAAGCTCGGTTAAATACCAAACTTAATAAATATGTTTATTATACATATTTTTTAAAAATTGACAGATATTAAAAATTTTCGAAATTTTTTCCATGTAAAGGGTAGTTTTCAAGACATTTTCCTCAAAATATTCGTGTCCCATCCTTGCAAGATACTAATTTAAACACCTAGTTTCACAAAAGTTTCACGGACTTTTCGATTTTGAGTTATCGTATTCACACACGCGCGCGCACCGACCTTTTTCTAAAAATATTTTTTTGGATACAAGGAATCCTAAAAATTGTATTTGCTGTGAAATCTCGTTATCGAAATTTTGGGTGGAATGGAGTACCTCCTCTGCCGACGTACTATGTATTGTGTAAGACATAATGACATAAATTGTATGTTTAAACCCAGATCTACATTTTTGAGTAGTAGCTATATGTCTGTCTCTTACAGACATGAACACAATACGTGTGGAGAAAGTAAAAATGTATACATATAGCATGAATTGTGTGTTTTAATGAGCTCTACATTTGTCTATCTCTTATGATTTGTCAGTTATGCAGAAGTCATCCACAATGAAGAGGCTATTTCCGTAAAATTCACGATATACTTTTCGTTTGTCATAAAATGTCCTAAACATGAGCTATTTTATTCAAAATAGTTAGTCATTTTTGAGAAAATAAAAATAAATATAGCAATTTTTGAGAAAATCAAAATGTTCGATAAATATTCGAATTAAAGGATACGGGAGGGAGTATTTTCTTGAAATCTTCGTATCGCATTCTTGGAAGATGCTTATCTTAAACACCAAGTTTGGTATTTTACCAACTTTTCGTTTTTGTGCTAAGCTGCCCAAAAGTACTCACAGGGACATGTTTTAAAAAATGTTTTTATGGGAATCAGTGAATCTCTAAACATAACTTTCCGGTAAGATCTCGGTATCGAATTTTTGGGTAGAATACAATACCTTCTCTATACACTTTGTACATAGTACGTGTAGTAGAAAACAGTTTAAAACCTATGACGAACACGTGCGAATAAAACTGACGGTTCAGGAACTTCACTTGTTGTCATGACAACATCTCGACACACGAGAACAAATCTCGTTAAATGCTTTAAACGTTCCTACAGTGTTTTTTTGTTTCTTTCTTTCTTGCTGTTAGTGGCTCTCTTCTGAGATGTTGAGGACCTCTTGACGGCCACTCCTTACAACTCCTGCCAGCAACGAGACGGCGATGTGAGCGTGTTACTGCCAGAGGGACTGTCAACTGCAGGTGAGTGTTTGACTTTTGTACGGAGAAGGTATTGCAATCCACCTGACATTTTTATAACCTTCTTAATCCAAAATAAGTATTTATGATACAAGTGGTGAAAATCTGATGTGTGCCATTCATATGACTTTCTCTACATCTCTGCAACAAATTATTGTTAAAAAGCTTATGCTTCTATTTACTTCATGTTATTCGAGAACAAATTAGCACGAATATTCTTATTACCTGCTTCCTTGTAAGTAGAAGCGAAATAAGAGAACACCATAGACTAAAGTGATAGTTAAAAGCTGGTTGCTATGTGACTGAAGTTCTTTTGTTTCTATGGACAGGAGTGGACAAATTCCTGTATGAGAAAAGTTTGAGATTTTTAAAGCTGAAATCAAAGACGACGAATATCTAAAAAACGATATGTATGTAACATAAATTATGTGTTTTAACGTGCTCTACATTTTTGTGGAGTAGGTTCTTATCTATCTCTTACGGTTTAGCAGTTATGCAAAATTTCGTAAATTTCACCCAGAATAAAGTAAGCTTCAGATGCTATTCCTAGAAAATAGAGAGTATACATTTTATTTGTCAAGTAAATATCTTTAATATACGATATTTTATTCAAAATCGTTGCAGCCATTTTTGAGAAAATCAAAATTTTGGAAAAAAGTTCCATGTAGAGCGGAGTTTGGGGTGGGGGGATTTGTCTCAAAATTTTCGTGTGGCATCCCTGGAGGATATAAACTTTAATACCAAGTTTGGTATTTTACCGGCTCTGCGTTTTTTAGTTATCGTGTTCACAGATACACGGGCCTTTTTTCTAAAAAATCTTTTTTTATACCGGGGACCTTAAAACATATATTTTCGGTGAAATCTCGGTATCGAATTTTTGGGTGGAGTGCAATACCTTCTCTATACACTATGTATATAGTACGTGTAAAGGAAATAATTTCACTTTTTTTACATAAATTGTTTAATGATTGCCTATGGAAAGGCCGCTTTCCAAATTGTTGGAAGGAAGCAAAATTAATTATATTAAACACCGATAAACACCCAAAGGATCCCAAATCCTATCGACCCATTTGTCTGTTAAACGTAATTGGCAAACATTTTGAAGAGTTACTTTGTAAGAGAATAAAAGAATTTCGACTTATGGTTGGAATGAATGATAAACAATTTGGATTCAGAAAAGGCTTATCTACCGAAGACGCCATAAATTTAGCATTGGCAACAGTCAAAAACTCACAAGCTAAATATATTATAGGAATTTTAATTGATATATCGGGGGCATTTGACAATTTGTGGTGGCCATACCTCTTTGAGACATTACGTCTAAAAGATTACCCAAAATGTCTCTATGAAATATTACGAGATTATTGTAACAACAGAAAGGTCTTTATGGAAAGTGTAAATGGCATAGTATATAAAACAAGTACCAAGGGATGTCCACAGGGATCGGTATTAGGACCATTGTTTTGGGACATTGTATTGGAGATCTTATTAGACGACTTGAATGAAGATGTAAACATCACAAACACTATCGCATATGCCGACGATCTTTTAATCATTATTGAGGGTAAAAACAGGAATGACTTGGAAAGTAAAGCAAATAATCTAACACAAAAACTAAGCAATTGGTGCGCAAAATCAAAACTACAAATATCACCGAATAAATCAAATTATATGCTTTTGAGGGGTAGTTTAAAAAGCGATCCAAGCATAAAGTTTAATAATCAAATCATAAGAAGACAAAAGGAGGCCAAATACCTTGGAATATATTTAGATGATAAATTAAACTTTAGGAAGTATACAGAGTATATAAGAAATAAATCCGAAACCGTGATGATGAAATTGGCCCGAATTATGCAATCAAATTTTAAAATACCGTTAACCGGAATCTCAACATATCATAACAGTATTTTCGTATCCATTATAGCATATGGCGCTAGTGTTTGGGCCACTCAGGACGTTCATATAAGGAGCTTACTAAGGAGAACTCAAAGAAAAATCTTGCTACGATTTACTGGAGCAGTTAAAACCACTCCGACTATGGCCCTCCTAGTTACGACAGGAATTTGGCCAATAGACCTTTTAATTAAACTTAAGGGAGCAAACTTTTGGTTGAAGAAAAATGAATTTGGAATGGTAACACAAATAATTGGAAGAAGATGTGAAAATATAGCTGAAATTAAGAGGTTTTTGAAAATAAGCTGGCAACAAGAATGGGACATAACGGAAGCGGGAAGGAGAGTGCATAATTTATTTAATGATATCAACGAAAGACTTAGACTTAAACATATTCAGCCTACTAGAGGACTAATCCATTAGATCACCGGACATGGACCTTACAAAACATATTGGAAAAAGATTAACAAAACCTTAAACGATAATTGTGCTATTTGTAACAAACAAGATACACCCGAACACGTCCTGTTTGAATGTCCGCGATGTAGTGAACAAATAACTCAATTGCGAAGTGAACAAACTGGGTACAAAATAGCGGACATATTAAGACATGAAGACTTATATATCCACCTAGAGAAGTTAGCGAATATAATTAGTAACATTTCCTGGGAAGAGAGTATTGAACAAGTGGAAATACCAACCCGTGCACTACCCAGAGACGAATTAAGAAGATCCGATAGAATTCGAAACCAGTAAACTTAAACTTATAACTGACACTCTGATAAAAACTTAAACACAGAAATATAAGCAAATACTATTGCAACTTAAATAACTATGAACCCAAGGGAGAAAGTTTATAGGAAGAAGAGGAAGAATAAATAATGCAAACTAACTCTAAATGGAGACTGGAGACTAATGGAAGATGGAGAGCCGAGCATAATAGAAGGAGGCGAAGAAGAAGGAGCCGGTGTAGACCAGAGTGATAAGAGGGATGCAGAGGGCGTGTGAGAGCAGGAGTGGTGGATTATGGGCTTCTCGCGGTGGACAGCACGAGGCAAGGGGAGATGACGTTGAGGAGGAAGTGTTAGTGAAGTGTTAAATAGTGTTAAAAAGTTAAACACAGTGAGTTTAGTGTAATGATGATGTAAAAGATTAGGTATAATTAGTAACAGATAATAGCTAAAGGAAGTAAAGGATTAGGTGTAATTAGTAACAGATATTAGCCAAAGGAAGTAAAAGATTAGGTATAATTAGTAACAGATATTAGCCAAAGGAAGTAAAAGATTAGGTATAATTAATAACAGATATTAGACAAAGGAAGTAAAAGATTAGGTATAATTAGTAACAGATATTAGCCAAAGGAAGTAAAAGATTAGGTATAATTAGTAACAGATATTAGTCAAAGGAAGTAAAAGATTAGGTATAATTAGTAACAGATATTAGCCAAAGGAAGTAAAAGATTAGGTATAATTAGTAACAGATATTAGTCAAAGGAAGTAAAAGATTAGGTATAATTAGTAACAGATATTAGTCAAAGGAAGTAAAAGATTAGGTATAATTAGTAACAGATATTAGCCAAGGGAAGTAAAAGATTGGGTATAATTAGTAACAGATATTAGTCAAAGGAAGTAAAAGACAATTTACTGTAGTTTACTTTAATGTAAAGAAATTATTGTATAATATAATTATTTAGTTGCGTTGGTAACCAGTGCATATTCTGCTGGATACCAGTAGTATATGATTAGTTTTCAGTTATCTTAATAATCTAGAGCATAGTTTTATGGGTAAATAGCTGGTTACCAGTTATTTGGTTACTGGTTTCCAGTAATTAATAATAGATGGTATAGTGTTAGTGAAAGTTGATTTATGGTTGGAATTTATTTTATTTCAGTCTATATTAATTTGTTTTGTTTTAAATTAAATGTTGAGTTATTATTATATAAGTATTATCTGTAAAATAATGATGTATAACAATAATTTAAAAGTGGGAAATAAATTATAAAGTTTCCAATATACGTCCTGGTATAGGGAACAAGATGCCAGGATGTTGTATTACAGATTTTATTTTATTTTATTTTTAGTACGTGTAGAGAAAGTAAAATTGTGTTTTATATTGTGATAGGAAGCTTGCGAGACGAGGCCGAAGGCCAAATACAGTAATCCTACCAACAATATAAAACAATTTCAACACGTGAGTCATACACTAGTATTAGCACTTCTCTATATTTATAGACATATTATAATTATAAACACATAGTTTTATACATTTAACGGAATTCATACTTAATGGTCTGCCATATTCAGCTGTTGTTTTGCTTAGCATCAGTGCTGACAACATAATGACTTACTCTACAGAAAAAAAAAAAAAAACATATACAACGGAGTCAGTGTAAAACGTAACTCCACATTATCAAATAACTGTTCAGAATGATTAACTTACATATCAAATGTTTCAAAAAGAACTTGAATAGGTTATCTGCAGAACAGATAGAGAAAGTGATATAAACGGAACATGGCGGGTCCTCAGAACGTGTATTTGCGATATAATCTAGCTAAGGAATTTTTGTACAAAGAAATTAAATGGTTGATAAACTAATAAGTTTTAGATGAAGAGGCACTGAAAGATTGTGAGGTGTAAAATGTTACACTTTTTCAAGGCAGTGTTCGAACTGTCCCAGGAGTGAGGTTATTTGTGTTAATGACTCTATAAATCAAACTAATTTAAATGCATCGGACGAAGTACGTACTTATGAATATTCAGGTGGAGACGAACGAGGTTTAGGATGAAGTAATTCCTTGAGCATGTCTAAAGTTTAATTAATTATCATCTTCCTACCAGGGTTTTGATAAACGACATCGCCATTCTTTGATCTGCTACATACCACATTTAATCAAAGTGAAAACTGAACTGCGTTAATATAGCTTCCAGAATTGTGTTCGTCCAAGTAAAGAGTTAATGGCTAGAACAAGTTTATAAACTTGTATTCTTGTTATTTTCTGTAGCGTGAACCAAAAGTTAATGAGAGGTTTCTGCCGATACACACACACAAACACACCATAAGTCGCATTCGATTAATAGAAATATTATTTGTTAAAAACACAGAAATTTTTCTATCTTAAACAATTTATTCTTAAGAAGCGCTTATTCTTCTATGTCATGTTAATCGATATAAACATTTGCAGAAATGTTTTATTGTGTGCTTCCTTGTAGATTCAGCGGGACTAGATGATGATGAAGATGATAATTAATAAATAATAATAATAATAATTATCGCATTCCTTTCGTGTACCTTGGAGTCGGTCTGAATTAGTGCCAATGAAATACATACCTCTTTGATGTTCGGTGATGCGCCGGCTAAGCTCAACAATGTAGAACACATAAATTAGTCTCTCATGAGGAGAGGAAGAATGACCTGAGTAGACCCACAAACATAAGTACTTCACTTAAGATTCCTCAGCATTGATGCTGTTTATTTACTCTTGTTATTATTGAGGCACTAATCCGTCGAGCGACTCCCCACATTGTTCTTGTAGATGTAGAAACATAGGCTTATATCTGGTGCTATTTCTTCTGCCTAAAAAGTTTCTCGGTCGTTGATAGTTATCTCTTACTTCACCATTACACGATATAAAACTTGCACATCAAGTAATGCGGTAACTGCACTATTTCGGGTAAGAATATCACCTAATCGAGCACCAACATTACAACATCCACTTACATACAGCATACCGCCTATTTTCTTGTATACACACTGCTTTTGTAGCCAAAATATCCAAGCTTCAGGCTCATTTCTGATTGGTTGCAAAGAAGCGCAAAAATGAAGTCACGTGGTTAGTTGTGGAAGTTAATTGTATTACACTCACATGACCACTCTTTATAATGGAAAAGTCCCGAGCTACTAACTTAAGGGAAATGACCTGTCTCTATAAAGCTCCCTGTTACTTAGACTTCTGATGCGCTAAAATATTGCTCATACAAAAGCATTTGTATTTCTAGATTGACAAAAGAAGTAACCTTGGCACATAGAATAACAGCTTCTAATGTTTTGTGTTCTGTAATCTGCTCAGTCTTGGTTACTGAAGCAGATATCTTTCCTATGCTAAGCCTGTGCAAATTAGTAATTAAAATAATAAAATACAAAACGTGTTATTATTATTATTATTATGCAATAATGAGCTTTCTGGGAAAGACATCTGAAGATGTATTCATTCTGGATGAGTTTTCCACAAATGGTAAACCGTAACAGATATCTATACAGAAGCTTACTGTACCAACATTTTACATCTCGTTAAAACACACAACTGTGACATTTGTTTCGTGGCGTTGGCCATTTCCGAGATATTCCTTCTTATAAAATACGTCTCATAAAACATACATTGCGTTGCACTCGCAAATTGTTGACTTGTCAGATAAATGTAGAATTATACAAAATGTGGAACTGTCTCAATATACATCTGATATGTCCATTCACATGACTTTCTCTGCATCTCTGCAACAAATTAGTGTTTAAAAGCTTATACTTCTATTTACTTCATGCTAATCAGAAAAAATTAGCAGAAATAGTCTTATTACTTGCTTACTTGTAAGTAGAAGCAAAATAAGAGAATACCATAGGTTAAAGTGATAGTCAAAACCTGGTTGCTATGTGATTGAAGTACCTTCGTTTGTATGGACAGGAGTTGACAAATTCCAGTATGTGAAAGTATAAGTATTTCAAAGTTGAAATCAATATAAAGGAATATCTCAAAAACGATCAACTCCATGAAAAAAATGTATGTTGTATAAATTGTGTGTTTTAATAAGCTCTACAATTTTCATCCAATAAGTTTTTGCCTATCTCTTATGGTTTACCCGTTATGCAAAAATCAGTAAAATTCATCCGGAATAAAGATGTCTTTAGATGCCATTGCCAGAAAATTCAATATATACATTTTATTTATCATGTGCATATCTTTAATAAACGATATTTTAATCAAAGCCGTTAAAACCATTTTGAAAAAATAAAAAAATTCGAAAATATTCCTATTTAAGGGGTATTGGGGTAGGGATATTTTCTTGAAAATCTTCTTGTCGCATCCTTGGAAGAAATTCAACTTAATTACCACGTGTGTTTTTATGTGTGTGTGAGCAACACACGTGGACCTTTTTCTAAAAATGCTTTCTTTGGTTTCAGATGGTATCAAAACATGTATTTCCAGTGCAATACAATACCTTCTCTATGCACTGTACATAGTACGTGTAGAGAAAGTAATAACCTTTGTTTCACTTTGGACACCGTACATGACTTTTTGGTTGGAAAAGATTTCCCAGTCATGAAGACCTCAAAGTGACAGTGACATCTTGGCTCAGATCTTTAGTGGTGGCAGAGTATAACATCTGCATTGATTAACCGGTACCACGTGACAATAAATACCTTGATAGTAATGATGGTTACGTTGAGAAATAGAGTAAGGTACTGTAACTTTGTAAATAAAGTTTTGTGTTGATAACTTTCGTTATTGTTTAGTTATGCCAAATCCTGTGTCACTTTCGGAGGTTGTGGAAAGCCAAATAAAGGCCTTGTCAAAGCTCGTGGACATCTTTGCTGTAGGAATATTCCGAGAAGTTTTTCTCGCTGTAAGCGCGCCCATTTCGCAAACAAAGTCGTGCCCAGCTGTACGTGTAAAGATTCACCCATCAGTCTTCGCATTTCCACGTGTGGCAACCCTGATACGGAGGTGCAGAGGTCACGAGCTGGACCCGGATACTTGCGGGAGCGCATCCTTCAAGTGTTTACTCATATTCTCTTAAAACCATAAGATGACTAAGGCTTGGCACCAACTGGAGGATTCCTGGAACATCTTTACTAGAGAATTAAAAAGAATAGGAATCAGAACACGATAGTCCATTACAAATAATATGTTAAAGGTTTTTACTTTCTCTATACATACTGTATAGAGAAGTATTGCACTTCACCCAAAAATTCGGAGATTTCACCAGAAATATATGTTTTAGGGTCCCCTGTAACCAAAAAAAGTATTTTCACAAAAAGGTCCGTGTGTGTGTGTGTGTGTGTGTGTGTGTCCGTGTGTCGGTGTGTCAGTGCGTCCGTGTGCATGTGAACACGATAATTCAAAAACGAAAAGTGGATAAAATAACTAACTTGGTATTTAAATTCAGTATCTTACAGGGATGCGACACGAAGATTTTGAGAAAAATCCCCCCACATCAAACTACCCTTTAAATGTAACATTTTTAAAAAAATTTTGATTTTCTCAAAAATGGCTGTCACGATATTGATCAAAAGATTGTAAATTAAAGATATTTACCTCACAAACAAAATGTATATATTAAATTTCCTGGGAATAGTCTCTGAAGACTACTTTATTCTGGACGAATTTTACGGAATTTTTCATAACTGCTAAACCGTAAGGCTTACATATAAACTTACTAAACAAGAAATGTAGAGCATGTTAAAACACACAATTTATGTTGTATACATATTTTTCGTGGAGTTGATCGTTTTTGAGCTATACCTTGATATTGGTTTCAGCTATGATAACTTACTTCTCTCATATAGAAATTTGTCAACTGCTGTCCATACAAACAAAGGAACTTCAGTCACATAGCAACCAGCTTTTGACTATCACTTTAACCTATGATACTCCCTTATTTCGCTTCTTCTTACAAGGAAGCAAGTAATAAGGATATTTCTGCTAATTGTTTTCTCGATTAGCCTAAAGTAAATATACGTATAAGCTCTTTAACAATACTTTGTTACAGAGATATAGAGAAAGTCATGTGAATGGAACACATCAGATTTGTTACTCTCTCTATATGTGCTAAGTACTTAGTGTATAAAGAAAGTATTGTATTGCACCCAAAAATTCGATGTCGAGATTTTGCCGGAGGTGTATATTTTGAGCTACCCTGAGTAAAAAAAAAAAAAAAAAAAAAAAAAAAAACATTAGAAAAGACTCCGCGCGCGCGTATGTGTATGTGTCTGTGGACAGCATAGCTCAAAAACGAAAAGACCATTAAATACCAAACTTGGTATTTAAGTATCTTCTATAGATGCAGTATGTTTTTTCAAGCGAACTCCCCCATTCTAAACTAACCTTTGCGTGGAACAATTTTAGAAAATGTCAATTTTCTAGAAGTTACTTTAAAAGTTTTGGTTAAAATACCACACATTAAAGATATTTGTATTAGCATTCTTTGTCTCCAGATATTAGTCTACTGATTTTAGTTTTAAGTTTTAGTCATTAAACTAGTTCATTATCTGAAGAAATTATAAAATAGATAACATTTGTAATGTTTCTTTTTGGAAATACATTTAAAGATTGAATGTATGCCTGGCATAGTTACCTAGATGCCGGTGTAGCACAGTCGCATTTTATTTATCCTTCACACCGCTGGTTTCCTTGAGGGTTTGAAGTGTCAGCGATGGTGCTTGGTGCGGCGTAACCGGACAAAAATATCCTTAATGTGGCTATCTCCAACTTTGGTTGCCAGAATGAGAAACGCCGCTAACAAGGACGTGGGGTGGGGCTTCTGGTCTGCCTGTCCGACTGACGCGGTGCCTGCTCCTGATTCCGACCGCCCGGTGTATCCTCCCTCCCGGGATGTACGTAAAATTCCCTCCGACCGTATCCAACGCTTGCGACGGAAAGGAATACTAACGATTTTTACGCTCCAAAAACCAATTTCCTCTGGATTTGAACCAGCTACTTTGGGAAACAGAAGAAAGCAGTAAGAGTTTAAGAGTTTTTCTTTTGGATAGTGTTTAACTCCTGGTTTTACTACTTGTGGCACCGCAGGCGATGACACCGATCATGCATGGAATGAAGGTCTAGCACACCGGTGGAATGCGATGGCGGGAGAACCCGGGGAAAACCCGCCCCTGCGCCGCTTTGAACACCACAAATTTTAAATGCAGTCGCTTGGCCCTCTAGCTGAGAAACCCGTAGACTTACCACTCGCGGCCCATTTTACCCCTCGACCACGCAGGATAACTATATAGAAAGGAGCCTGAGAATATAGGGGTTCCGGGTTCGTACCCCTTGCGCAGGTGTAGGAGATCAGTGAATGGTGTGGAGATGTGGGTGTCCTAGCTCAGACAGAAGTGGCTTCCTTTCAGGTCACAATTGTTATTCAACTCGTTTATTCATTTTCTTCGAACACACATGCATTCCTCATAACTTTTCTCCTTTTCAGCTACTCTTTGCGCGACTGCGACTATCATCTGTTATTACTTTGGACCGTCTTCTCGTGTATGAAATAAACACTGTTCCTATCGCGGCCATAAGTAGCCCGTTCGTTTCCATCGCGGACTCAAATATCACGTCTTAACCCAACGAGTCTTCCATAGCAAGTGAAGTTGTCCGTATTCTGGTGTATTAAATAAACACTGTTCTTATCGCGGCCATATGTAGCCCGTTCGTTTCCACCGCAGACTCAAATATCACGTCTTAACCCAATGAGTCTTCCATAGCAAGTGAATTCGATCGTATTCTCGTGTATTAAATAAACGCTGTTCCTATCGCGGCCATATGTAGCCCGTTCTTTTTCACCGCAGACTCAGATATCACGTCTTAACCCAAACGAGTCTTCCATAGCAAGTGAATTCGATCGTATTCTCGTGTATTAAATAAACGCTGTTCCTATCGCGGCCATATGTAGCCCGTTCTTTTCCACCGCAGACTCAGATATCACGTCTTAACCCAAACGAGTCTTCCATAGCAAGTGAATTCGATCGTATTCTGGTGTATTAAATAAACGCTGTTCCTATCGCGGCCATATGTAGCCCGTTCGTTTCCACCGCAGACTCAGATATCACGTCTTAACCCAACGAGTCTTCCATAGCAAGTGAATTCGATCGTATTCTGGTGTATTAAATAAACGCTGTTCCTATCGCGGCCATATGTAGCCCGTTCGTTTCCACCGCGGACTCAAATATCACGTCTTAACCCAATGAGTCTTCCATAGCAAGTGAATTCGATCGTATTCTCGTGTATTAAATAAACGCTGTTCCTATTGCGGCCATATGTAACCCGTTCGTTTCCACCGCGGACTCAAATATCACGTCTTAACACAACGGGTCTTCCATAGCAAGTGAAGTTGTCCGTATTCTGGTGTGTTAAATAAACGCTGTTTCTATCGCGGCCATATGTATCCCGTTCGTTTTCATCGCCGTCCCAAATATCACGTCTTAACACATTGGATCTTCCACGACTAACCAATTCGATCTATTCTAATGTATTAAATTAACACTATTTCCGTCGCGGCCATATGTAGCCCTTTCTTTTCCCCGCGGACTCAGATATCACGTCTTAACTCCGCGAATCTTCCATGGTAAGTGAAAACGTATTCTGGCGTATTAAATTAACACTATTTCCGTCGCAGCCATATTTAGTCCGTTCGGCTCCACCGTGGAATCAAATGTCACGTCTTAACCCAACGAGTCTTCCACTGCAAGTGAATTCGACCGTATTTTTGGGTATTAAATAAGTATTATTTCTGTCGCGGCCATGTGTACCCCATCCGGCTCTACCGCGGACCCTATTATCACATCTTAACTCCGCAAATCTTCTATGGCTAGTGAAATAGCGTCGTTCAACCAACAAGAAAACCGTTTCTATTTGCTTTGTTATGTCCACCCTGGAGCAGTGGGACTTCCAACCTCTTCGGTTCATTGTCCTCCCCTTAACGGTACTATCCTAGCTTGTGTCAGCTGTGTCCTTGCTTTATTAGAAGTGTTTTACAACATCTCTTCCCTGGACATTTCCAAATTATATTTGTTCTTTCTTATTATAATTTATATCACCCTTTTAGAGAACTTTTAATCCCTTGACACGACAGAAGCCTAAGAAGAGAAAAAGAGAAATAAAGCGAAAGGAGAGAGAAAGGATGAGAACGACAATCTCCGCATGCAGACTCTGCTATGTGCAGATCCACCTTCAGCTCCCGGCGGGGAATGTAGGCTACCAGGTGTCTCGTGCTGAACGAGGAAGCGAGATGAAGACAACACTGATCTTCCACTGTTTTCTGGGCTCGTTTATATCGACGTATCGACCCACAATGATCATTTATTATCACTGAACAAGATAGATTGATTGTCCCATCCAACACTTGTCCGTGAGTGACGATTTTCTTCTGCACTCTCTTTCCAAACAACCTTCGCTATCTTAGACACTGCTTCTGGAGCCTCACCAGTGATTTGTGCTGCAACACTAGTGAGTTTGTGCTGCAACACTAGTGAGTTTGCGCTGCAACACTAGTGAGTTTATGCTGCAACACTAGTGAGTCTGTGCTGCAACACTAGTGAGTCTGTGCTGCAACACTAGTGAGTTTGTGCTGCAACACTAGTGAGTTTGTGCTGCAACACTAGTGAGTTTGTGCTGCAACACTAGTGAGTTTGTGAAGCGAAAACTCACATGCAAAACCATCACAGCCCGAAGTTATTAACTTAAAAATATTTCGATATCTATATTTTTACTTTCTCTACATGTACTATGTACATAGTATATAGAGAAGGTATTGCATTCCACACAAAAATTCGATACCCAGATTATACGGAAATATACGTTTTAGGATCCTGTGTATCCAAAAAAACCTAATGTGATCCATTCACATGACTTTCTCTACATCTCAGTAACAAATTATTGTTATAAAGCTTATGCATCCATTTACCTCACACTAATCGAGAAAAAAATAGCAGAAATAGTCTTATTACTTGCCTCCTTGTAAGTAGAACCGAAATAAGAGAGTGCCATAGGTTAAAGTGATAGTCAAAAGCTGGTTCCTGTGTGACTGAAGTTTCTTTGTTTGTATGGACACGAGTTGACAAATTCCCGTGTGAGAAAAGTATAAGTTTTTCAAAACTTAAACTAAAAACAAGGAATGTCTCAAAAACGATCAACTTCACGAAAAGAAATGTATATAACATAAATTGTGTTTTAACATTTTTAGACATACAGGCAGACACACACACCCACACACGGAAATCTATTTCTGAAAATGATTTTTTTGTACTCAGGAGGTCCTAAAGCATGTATTCCCGTGAAATCTCGACATGGAATTTTTGGATGGAATACAATACTTCTCTATCCTTATGTACATACGGGGCTAGAGAAAACAAACATTGCTGTTCCATTCACATGACTGAAGGCTGAAACCAAAAACAAGGAAATACCTCAAAAACGATCAACTCAACGAAAAAAATATTTATATCATAATATGTGTGTTTTAACATGTTCTACGTTTTTTGTATGGTAAGCTTTGTTTTTCTCTTACGGTTTAGCAGTTATGCAAGATTGCGTAAAATTCCTATAGAATGAAGTAGTCTTCAGAAGCTATTCCCAGAAAATTCAAGATATACATTTTGTTTGTGAGATGAATATCCTTAATATATGACATTTTAATCAACATCGTAGAGCCTTTTTTGAGAAAACAAATATTTTCGAAAAAATTTCCTTTTTAAAGGTAGTTGGGACTGGCGGGATATTCTTGAAAGTCGAATTCTCGTTAGCTACCAAACTTAAATACCAACTTTGGTATTTAACGGTCTTTTCGTTTTTGAACTATGCTGTCCACAGACACACACAAACACACACACGGGACGTTTTGCAAAAATGCTTTTTTTTAGATTCAGGGGGACCCAAAACATATATTTCCGGTGAAATATCGGTATTGAATTTTGGGTGGAATACAATGCCTTCTCTATACACTTAAGTGTATAGTACGTGTAGAGAAAGTAAAAGCGCATTTTCAGAAAAAGGTCCGTGTGTGTCCGTGTGTCTATGAACACGATAACTCAAAAGGAAAAGTCGGTAAAATACTAAACTTGGTATTTAAAATTAGTATCTTCCAAGGATGCAACACGAAGATCTTGAGAAAAATCTCCCCACCGCAAACTACCCTTTACGTGGAAAAATTTTTGAACAATTTAATTTTCTAAAAAATGGCCTGAAAATAAAATGTATATCTTGAATTTTCTCGGAATATCCTCTGAAGACTACTTTATTCAGGATGAATTTGACGAAATTTTCATAACTGCTATACCGTAACCTATGGACAAAAACTAACCACACAAAAAATGTAGAGCACATTAAAACACACAATTTATCTTATATATTTTTTTTTTTCGTGGAGTTGATCATTTTTGACATATTCCTTATTTTTGGTTACAGCTATGAGAAACTTATTCTTTTCTCATACAGGAATTTGTCAACTCCTGTCCATACAAACAAAGGAACTTCAGTCACATAGCAACCAGCTTTTGATTATTAGTTTAGCCTATAATACTCCCTTATTTCGCTTCTGCTCACAAGGAAGCAAGTAATAAGGCTATTTGTGCTAATTTTTTTCTCGATTAGCATGAAGTAAATAGGAACATAAGCTTTTTAACAATAATTTGTTGCCGTAGAGAAAGTCATGTGAATGGATCACATCAGTTTTTTGTTGTTTTTTTTTAGTTTAACGTCTTTTAACATGGTTGGTCATATTGGATCATAAATGAAATTGGGGTTATGATGCTCAAATAATCTCGGGGTGCAAGGAGCTTAAAGACACTCGACTTTTGTCTTCTCAGAATAAGGGAAACCCCCGAATAAAAACCTTATTCGGATAACTCACCCTAAGCGAGATTCGAGCACTAGATCTGTTGACTGTGAAGGAAACGCTACCACCACACCACCCAGGTGGGCAAGGATTAATTGTAAGCATTATTCCGCGTTTACAGTATGTTGTGACGCAAGTACATTTATAACATGCAACATGAAAGCACAAAATTTCGCAGTTGGGCAATGTACCATTGTTCCTTCACCCTCTGCAGATTTCGCAGGAAGCGAACTTATGTTTGCACACGGAAGAAGGAGAAGAAGTTGAAAAGGGAAAGAAGTGGGGGGGGGGTGAGACGGCGTCTATTCTTCTTAATTCTCGAGCGCTACATCGCCCCTTATTTTCTGCCATTGTGCTGCAGGACTTCTTCTTAAAGCCACCCTCCGAGGTCATTATCCACGAGAGAGCATTAGGACCTTCCTCAACCTACTCCCTCCTGCCCCCTCCGTCTTCTTGAATAAGAAAAGTAATTTGGAAGATAAATGATGTATTGCAACATTTATTTTTCTGCGTTTCAATTTACCGTCATAAAGTTTATTCACTGGAATCTTGGAAGGGAAAAGTCGAGAATTGTGATATATTGTGTCGAGGGGTCTTGCGTCTTTTAGACATCAGGGGGCGCCTCTTGCAATAGAAACATCGTGTAATAGATATTAATACGTAAAGGACAATGTTTTGTTGTAAAGTTTAAAATCTTCATCCACCACTCAGCTATGACGTATGTAACTATTCCTCTGCAAGTATGTATTACCCGCTGTCAAAGTTAAATAGGTAAATGTATAAATGAATCATGGTGTCCTCTAGCTGTTCGGTAAACAAACCTTTTATTCAGACGATTAATCTATCTACATTATGCTAATCAAGAAAAACATAAATGGGATTTATCTTATTACTAACTTCCTGGTAAGTAAAAGACATATAAGAAAAGCGATATTCAATACCTTTAAAAGCCAGTCCCTATGTGAAACATTTGAAGGATTAAAAGAACGAGAAACGGGAAGAAAGATATCTTCCCGTTTGAGAAAATTTTAAGTGGCTAAAATTGAAGAAGCCAATAGTTCCGAATATCGCGAAAACATTTAACTCCACAAAAAAAAAAAAAAAAAAAAAAAAATGTATATGGCATAAAATATGTCTTTTGTTGAGATCTGCATTTTTTGGTGTAGTAAGTTTTTGCATATATCTTACACTTTGCCAGTTATACAAAAGTCATCAAGAATGAAGAGGTCTTCAAAGCCTATTCCCAGAAAATTCCCAATTTCATTTTTCATAAAAATATCTTAAACGTAAGGCATTTTAATCAAAATCGTTGGAGCCATTTTTGAGAAAATGGAAAGTTTCGAACAAAGTTCATGTAAAGAGTAGTCGGTTTCGACGGGGGGGGGGCGGAAATTCTTGAAAGTCTTCGTGTCGCATCAATGGAAGATACTAAACTTAACTACCAAGTTTGATATTTCACGGACTTTTCGTTTTTGAGCTATGCTGCCTATAGACACACACACACACACACACGGACATTTTTAAAAACATGCTTTTTTTTTATTCAGGGATCTCAAAACATATATTACTGGTGAAATCTTGGTATTGAATTTCGAGTGCAATACACCTTTTCGATACACTATGTACATACTACGTGTAGAGAAAGTTTAACAATGCATTGAACAGTAAATAAGTATATGAACAAAACGGGCCAAATACATCTATTAGATTATAAACCATAAAAATCTAAATGTGTTCCATTCAAATGAATTTCTCCACGTATTTACAACAAATTATTGAAAAAGCTAATGCTTTTATTTACTTCATGCTATTCGAGAAACTATTGGCAGAAATTGTCATATTACTTGCTTCCTTGTAAGTAGAAGTGAAATAATAGAGTGCCATAGCTTAAAGTGATAGTCAAAAGCTGGTTGCTATGTGACTGAAGTTCCTTTGTTTGTACAGACAGGGGTTGACAAATTCCTGTATAAGAAAAGTATACGTTTTTCAAAGCGGAAACTAATAACAAGGAATATCTTTAAAACGATCAACTCCACGAAAAAAATGTATATAAAATATATTGTGAGTATTAATGTGCTCTACATTTTCTCTATGGTAAGTTTTTGTCCATCTCTTACGGTTTAGTAGTTTTGAAGAATTTGGCAAACTTCATCCAGAATAAAGAGGTCTTCAGAAGCTATTCCCAGAAAATTCAAGATATACATTTTATTTGGGTGCAAATAACTTTAATATATTTGATTTTAATCAAAATCGTTATAGCCATTTTTAAGAAATAAAAATTTTGGAATTTTTGTCCATGGAAAGGGTAGTTTGTAGTTGAGGGATTTTCTTGAAATTCTTCGTGTCACATCCCTGGAAGATATTATACCTAAATACAAAATTTGGTATTTTTTTTTTTATAAAACAGTAACGGAGTCTGATCAGGACTCCGGTACTGTATCCCTATTTACATTTTCTCCCGTAGGTTTTACTGTTTCTTTTACAAACATATACACATTGCACAGACACATAACACCCATGCCCAAGGCGGGACTCGAACCCACGATCCCCTGCCCACGAAGCACCAAAGCGAGACGCTTTAGCGAGCGTGGCCATGGGGACCGGCATATTTAACGGTCTATTCGTTTTTGAGCTATGTTGTCCACAGACACACACACACATACGGACAGACAGACACACAGACATACACGGACCTATTTCCAAATATGCTTTTTTTTTTATTCAGGGGGACCCAAAATATGTATTTCCGGTGAAATTTCGGTATCGAATTTTTGGGTGCAACAGAATACGTTCTCTATACATTATATACATAGTACGTGTAGAGAAAGTAAAAAAAAATATGTACCAACAAACTTTTTTTTGTATTTTTATCTAAGGGTTTATTGAGCGCCCTATGCATATGAACAAAACAGCTAACTGACTTAATCCATAAGTTTATAAACAATAAAAATTATGTGAATTAATTTATTACAGGTACCAGTTTATGGCTTTGTACACTTAAAGACAGTAAAAATACGCCTGGTACTGTGATTTTGCTGAAAATGTAAAGTTTGACAGAGACGATTTTCATCACAGTATATCACTCTAGTAAGAAAGGAAAAAACCGATTGGGCATTCCACCCCTTCTTCCCTCACTCCGCTCAACGCTCTGACAGAACAGTATAAGCAGAGAAGATGTTATTGAGATAATTATTATCTTTAAATATATTTATAACAGCATTTTTACTTTCTCTATACATACTAGGCACATAGT
The DNA here is from genome assembly GCA_030762935.1 of Hymenopus coronatus. Classification (NCBI taxonomy): domain Eukaryota; kingdom Metazoa; phylum Arthropoda; class Insecta; order Mantodea; family Hymenopodidae; genus Hymenopus; species Hymenopus coronatus. The sequence goes on along the minus strand of CM060882.1, from coordinate 9,288,810 downwards.
GTATAGAGAAGGTATTGCACTCCACCCAAAAATTCGATACCAAGATTTCAACGGAAATATATTTTTGGGTCCCCTTTATCTAAAAAGGAAAAAGGACCGTGTATGTTCGTGAACACGATAACTCAAAAAATAAAAGTCGGTAAAATACCAAAATTGGTATTTAAGCTTAGTATCTTCCAGGGATGTGACACGAAGATTTTGAGAAAAAATCCCCCCACCTCTGACTACCCTTTACATGCAACGTTTTTCAAAAGTTTTGATTTGCTAAAAAATGCCTGAAATGATTTCGATTAAAATATTATATTAAAGATATTTAATTGACAAATAAAAAGAATATCTTTACTTTTCTGGGAATAGCCTCTGAAGATTACTTTATTCTGGATCAATGTTACAGAATTTTGTATAACTGGTAAACCTTATAACACACAAAAAATGAAGAGGACGTTAAAACACACAATTTATCCTACATACATTTTTTCGTGGAGATGATTGGTTTTTGAGATATTCCTTGTTTTGGGTTTCAGCTTTGAGAAGCTACTTTTCTCATAGAAGAATTTGTCAACTCCTGCTCATACAAACAAAGGAACTTCAGTCACATAGCGACCAGCTTTTGGCTATCACTTTAACCTATTGTACTCCCTTATTTCGCTTCTACTTACAAGGAAACAAGTATTAAGAATATTTCTGCTAATTTTTTCTCGATTAGCTTGAAGTAAATAGAAGCATACACTTTTTAATAGTTAGTTGCAGAGATGTAGAGAAAGTCATGTGAATGGTACACATAAGATTCTTTTTATTTTTACAATGAAAATTTAATGTTTTATTTAAACTATATAAATAATTAAGATTGTCCATTTTGTGCAGCACGTGCGCGTATTACCATGTCTTTAGAATTTCACTATGATACGCAGAGAAAAGATTAACCCGGCGAGAGGGGAGGATTATTGTCCTATCAGACAGTTTAGAGATCATCAGTTCGCAACTCTGAACTTCATTTGTCACCAGTTACATTTCATCTGCAATCCCTTCCCTTTGGTAACGTAACCTGTACAATACGCTTTTAAGAGTATAGCAAACAGGTGGAAGACATGGGTGAAAAGACCTGGTCTTAAGATAAGTATTTCTAGGCGTATTTTTAATGCCTTTGAGTGTACATACATATATAAACTTAATTACAAAAAATTGCGGGTATTAATTATTTAACTATTTCCACTTATTATTATGTAACTATCTAATCCGTATCACCAATGGTTAGGTGACCATTAGTATTTAAAGAATATAATATCGCTAACGTACACTTTAAATTCATTTACAATACAGTATCCAACAATTGTCATCATTAAAAAAAAAAAATTCTAATGTGTTAACACTCACATAACTTTCTCTAGCTATTCTACAGACTATTCTCTCTCAGATTATTATTCTTTCTGCACCTTGCTAATCGAGATAATCATTATCAGAATGTTCTTACTACTTAGTTCCTTATAAGTAGAAAGAAAATAAGGGTAAGTACTAGGCTAAAGTGATAGTCAAATGTTTCAAAAGCTGTCGTTATTCGCTTGTCATTGCAAATCACTTCTTTGCTTGGCCAGGTGTAGAACAAAAGAAAAACTGATTCTTACGGTCTGAGAAAAGTATAAGTACTCGCAACTGAAACCAAAAACTAGGAATATCTCGGAAACGGTTACCTCCACAGCAAAAATGTAAAGGATATAGATTGTGTGTTTTGATCAGATCAACATTTTCTGTGGAGTAAGTTTTTGTCTAGCTCTTATCGTTTAGCAGTTAAGCAAAATTTAGCAAAATTCATCCAGAATAAAGGGCTCTTCAGAGACTATTGCTAGAAAATTCAAGATATACATTTTAGTTGGTATGTAAATGTTTTTAATATACGGGATTTTAATCAAAATCGTTAGAGCCATTTTTTAGAAAATCAAAATTTTCGAAAGATTTTGTATGTAAAGGGTAGTTGGGGGTGGGGGATTTTCTTGAAAATCTCCGTGTCGCATCCTTGGAAGATACCAAACCTAAATACCAAGTTAAGTATTTAACGGTCTTTTTGTTTTTGAGATATGCTGTCCACAGACAAATAGACAGACAGACACAGAGGCCTTTTTCTGAAAATGTTTTTTTTTTTTTTGGATTATGGGGGTCCTAAAACATGTATTTTCGGTGAAATCTCGGTATCGAAGTTTTGGGTGGAATGCAATACTTCCTCTATACACTATGTACATAGTACGTATAGAGAAAGTAATGAAATTAACATTAAATGACTTAATAGTTGGCTATACTAGGAAGCCCGGAGCTTAAAGTACTTACAATGTAAGTCGCCATTGGGGTTGTCATTTAAAAATAATTTGTGATCACCTTGTGGTTTACCGGGAAACTAGCCATTTGAGAAATTTAATGCTGTGCCGGCATGTTGCAATAGTAGCTCAGTGGTGGAGCAACCGACTAGAGATCGGAGATCCTGGTTGAAATCCCGCCTGTGAAATTGAATTTTTTGGCATGACTCTACTTATCCAACTTCTGTCCTACACATGTCCTGTGTTAAAAACAATTAAATTGTCAAATATTATAATGTTTAGAATAGTTAAAATTCGGAAGTAACTTCTGAGAAGTGAGGACCCTAGTAATATCTCAGTTATCAAGTGGTACAAATATATATAGACATACTTTTGTCGATCTTCCGGTTGCATCTCTTGAGACGCAAATCTCACAAAAATATGTTCTATTAACATATTACAACACGCACTACTGGGACGGCTATAAGATATCAGGTGCAAAATTTGATGCGCCCCGTGAAAGAATGTGTTCCTGAGGCGTATAAAAATATATAATAAGACTGAAAAATGCTGAGGAAGTTTGACGAACTGAACCTCTTTTCAATTTCCCTCGTTTTCTGTCTTCACCCTTCTCTGCAAACATATCATCCCTTCATTTCACATTTCCTTCTCAAGGGAAATCAAGATATGCGTTTTCCTTCCCACGCTCCATCTACATAATTACTGTGTATGCTTCTTGAATGTTCCTCAGCCACCCACGGCGTCCCCTTCAACAATACATCCGACCTATTGTTGCAATTGTTGAGGTGTCAGGTCAACCCTGTCAATTCTTCCCCACTTATTGCATTCTTAACGAGATATTACATTTTCGAGTTATAGACCTTTACGATATTGAGATAACTATAGAGGGGTTACTCTGGTGCAAATGTATTACAGAGTGTTATATAACCGGATTGGCAATCTAAATTTGGCAAAACTTCCAATGCGTTATAGGAAAGGACACAGTACAATAGACGCCGCTTTTATTTTGGACACTTTAAGGATAAAACAAGTGTTTGTTAAGTCAGGAAGCTTCATTGTGAATTTATGAACTCCAAGAAGGCATTTGACTCTATCAGTCAAAATGCATCATGACGTAAATTACGTAGAAAAGGATTATCAAGCAAAATGGTTAGAGATTTGCAGGCAATCTAAAAAAATCGAATTATTTGTAAAGTAACAGTGTTAGAGAGCTGCCTAAGCTATAGGAGCGTGAGGCGGGGATCTATTCTATCTTCCTTACTATTTAATATATTTGTAGATGATATTACTGACGCAATGCTAGCAAAGAATATCGACGCACCAGTAGTGGCAGATTTGCACATCCCAGCACTTTCATGCGCAGTTGTGCTCTGCGACAGTTAACGGATCGCAGCGAGGACTGGACAAACATAAGAATTATTGCGATGAATGAATACTTTCAGTTAAATTGATTAAAACTACAGCAATTAATTTAAAAAATGGTTCTGTTCATAGCAAGGGGGAGACTTGGACATATGCAGGACAGATAATGGACAAAGTTTCACCTTTTGTGTACTTAGGTCTCACATTTACAATGAACGGAAAAAGTGAAAAAACACATTGATATCACAATGAAAGGATGAAAGCAGTTAAATATTGGATCAGAATTCATCACGGAAACCAAAGTCTAATTAGGACAGTCTGCTCCGCAAACAATTGAGAATAGTGGGCATCAACATTAAATAAAGGTTTGGAAACCATTGGGATGAGATACATTTGGATGACGGGGCAGGCAAACAGACGGAGTGTTTGGAGACAAATTAAGAACCGCATCTGTAATGTTGATAACAGCAATTCATTGCGCAATGTACCGAGAAGATTTCATTGGAAGTGCAGTCTGTACTAAAATCGGAGTGGGGTATGGAGGAATGCACCATAACAGGTACCAACTCATTAGAGGGGGGCTCGCGTGGATTAGGCTAGGAACATGGGGGATGGTAAAAATTCCTGACGAGAATGGTACGAGAATCTGTCCCATTTGCGAGGAGGAAGAGTCATGGACCCAAATCTTCGTAAGATGTAGGGATACGGAGGAAGGGAGGGAAAATAACTTACCGCAATCCTTTACCACCGCGAATAGAGAGGTAAATGCATGTTGGACGCCACTGGCAGGCACTGAAGACACGGATGGGACAGGTAAATTTCTGCTTAAGGAGAAACAACTGAGATCTGAGATGTTTTATTTGTTTATTTATATATGCGTGTGTTATGCAGTTCTTTTTGGTCATTTCTGTGGCATTTGTATTGTGTGTTTATTATCTTAAGTGTATTTTTTACTTAATAGGGTACATTAATACATCGGAATAAGGTTCATTGTGTGTGGTAAGTTTAATAAGCTATATTTGAATATGTTTGTATTTTTATTTTCGTGTTCAATCTTTTCATTTGGGGTTTTAGTATTGCTTACTATTTTGTGTATTACAAAAGCACGTACGGTCTGTGGACCCGAGCGCTTGATGAAGATCAATGCATGTATACTGGTATTTCAATAAATACACTTATTCATTCATACAAAGGCTAGCGGTCACAATACAGGGTCCTGAATTTGAGTCCTCTAATAATATAGACATAGAACTATGCACACAGGAGCGTATTTTGCGGGCTAGCGAGGCAAGCTGCGAAATCAGGTAAATTTGTGAAGAAACAATCTGTATTTAATTACTTTCTCTACACGTGCTATGTACATAGTGTATAGAGAAGGTATTGTATTGCACCCAAAATTTCGATACCGAGATTTCAACGGAAATATATGTTTTGAGGTCCCCTTGAATAAAAAAAAGAATTTTTAGAAAAAACGTGGAAAATTTTGATTTTGTCAAATATGACTCTAAACATTTTGATTAAAATTGTTATAAATAAAATGTGTATCTTGAATTTTCTGGGAATAACCTCTGAAGAATCTTTAATCTGGATGACTTTTGTGTAACTGGCAAACTGTAAAATACATACAAAAACAAGCTACTCAGAAAAGTAGATCGCATTAAAATACACAATTTATGTCATATACATTTTTTGTAGAGTTAACTGTTTCAGAAACATTCCGGATTATTGCTTTCTACTTTAGCCACTTAAACTTTTCTCAAATGGGAAGACATCTTTCTTCGTTTCTCGTTTTTTTACTCATGAATTGGAATTTCAATTGTTTCACACAGCGACCGGCTTTTAAAGTACTAGACTATCGTTTTAGCCTGTGCATTTTCTTATTTCCCTTCAACTTACAAGGAAGCTAGTAATAAGCTACTTTCTGCTGATATTTATCTCGATTAGCATGAGGTGGATAGAAGAATAAGCTTATTACAATAGTTTCTTACGGAGGTGTAGAGAAAGTTACAGATGTGAGATATTTTTACTTTCTCTACACGTACTATGTACATAGGTATAGAGAAGCTATTGCACTCCACCAAATAACTCGATACCGAGATTTCACCGGAAATATATCTTTTACGGTCCCCTTTATCCAAAAAAAGCATTTCGTGTCTGTGAACACGGTAACTCAAAAACGAAAATTCCCTAAAATACCAAACATAGTATTTAAGTTTAGTATCTTTCAGGGATGCTACACCAGATTTTGAGAAAAATCCCCCCACATCAAACTACCCTTTACATGGCACTTTTTTCGAAAATTAAAATTTTCTGAAGAATGGCTCCAACAATTTTAATTAAAATATCGTATTTTAAAAATATTTACCTGGCAAATAAAATGCTCATTTTGAATTTTCTGGGAATAGCCTCAGAAGGCAACTTAATTCTAAGTGAATTTTACGGAATGTTGCACAACTGCTAAACCGCAATAAATGGACAAAAACTTGCTACACAAAAATTTAGAGCACATTGAAACATACAATTTATGTTGTATACATTTTTTCGTGGTTCTGATCGTTTTTGAGATATTCCTTGTTTTTGGTTTCAGCTTTGGAAAACTTAACCTTTCTCATACACAAATTTGTCAACTCCTGTCCATACAAACAAAGGAACTTCAGTTACATAGCAACCAGCTTTTGACTATCACTTTAACCTATGGTACTCCCTTATTTCGCTTCTACTTACAAGGAAGCAAGCAATAAGACCATTTCTGCTATTTTTTTCTCGATTAGCACGAAGTAAACAGAAGCATAAAATAATTTCTTGCGGAGATGTAGAGAAAGCTGTGTAAACGGAACACATGAGATGTTTTAAACGTTTGGAATGAACATAAGAAAGGAAGAGATGGTCAATATCAACAGATTGTTGTATTGCTTGAATGACAGCATACATCTGCTAGCTGTGTACATACTAATTTCATAACCTGAGGGAGCTCGATTGTTAACGGTCTGCAGTATTGATTGTTCTAGTAATCTACCTCTTCGCTTCAATAGCACTGGCTTTGCTCATATAGGCTCAAGTGACATCAGCTATTGCTAATATAATATATGTATAACTTACACAAAACTCTGAAAAAATCTTATGTGTTCCATTCACATGACTTTCTCTACATCTCTGCAACAAATTATTGTTAAAAAGCTTATGCTTCTATTTGCTTCATGCTAATCTAGAAATAAATAGCAGAAATAGTCTTTAGTCAAAAGCTGGTTGCTATGTCACTATGATTCTATGGACAGAGTTGGCAAATTCCTGTATGAGAAAAGTATAAGTACTTCATAGCTGAACGACCAACTCCATGAAAAAGATCTGTATAACATAAATTGTGTGTTTTTACGTGCTCTACATTTTTTGTTAAGTAAGTTTTTATTTATCTCTTACGGTTTAGGAGCTATGCAAAAATCCGTAAATTTCATCCAGAATAAAGTAAGCTTCCGAGGCTATTCCCAGAAAATTGAAGATATACATTTTATTTGTCAGGTAAATATATTTAATATACGATATTTTAATCAAAATCGTTAGAGCCATTTTTAAGAAAATCAACATTTTCGAAAAAAATTCCACGTAAAGGTATTTGTGGTGGGGGAAGTTTTCTCAAAATCTTCGTTTTGCATCCTTTAAAGATACCAAACTTAAATACCAAGTTCAGTATTTAGCGGTCTTTTCGTTTTTGAGCTATGCTGTCCACAGACACACAGACACACACACACACACGCACACACTCGGACGTTTATCTGAAAATGCTTTTTTTGGATACAGGGGACCCAAAACATGTATTTCCGGTAAAATCTCGGTATCGAATTTTTGGGTGGAGTGCAATACCTTCCCTATACACTATGTACATAGTACGTATAGAGAAAGTTAAAAAGCTTATTCTTTTATTTACGTGGGTCGGCTACTAAGTTTAACTCTAGACTTACATAGTTACAGGACAATAGCTGGTTTAGTTTTCGAATGACAGCGTTTTAAACAAGACAACTTTAGGGTTCACGAAAATTGAGGATTTAGAAAAACGAGCAGTGATTAAATACTTCCATTTGAAAGGCTTAACGCCTGAAGAAATAAAGGAGGTAATTGACAGTACATTGAAAGACTTTACCTCGTCATATTCAATGATTAAAAGGTGGGTTGCAGAGTTTAAAATGGGACGTACGAGCACTAGTGATGAGCCTCGCTCTGGACGCCCTGTAGAAGTGACAACTCCAGAGATCATTGAAAGAAAAGCATCGTTTAGTACTGGAAGACCGCAGATTAAAGTTGTTTGAGACTGTAAAAATATAAAAAGATAGGTAATATTTTAAGTAATGTTTTGGGCTTTCACAAGTCTGTATAAGATGGATGCCACCTTTTTTGACAACTATCAAAAGTTGCAAAGAAAAACTGTTTCTGTTAACAATGTGGAGCTCTACCGTAAAAATCCCAGTGAATTTTTGAGATGGCTTATTCTCATGGATGAAACTTGAATACATCACCACGTTCCAGAAAGGAAATGACAGTCAAAACAGTGTATTGCATCAGGTGAACTATCTCCATTTAGTCAGCTAACAAGGTTATGGCGATTGTTTTCTGGAATGCACAAGGAATTATTTTTATTGATTTCTTGGAAAAGGGTAAAAGTATCACTGGAGATTTCTACGCAAGCTTAGTACAACGTTTGCGTGATGAGGTGAAAAGAAAAGACCTCATTTGTTCAGCTTGTTAGGAGATGTTCCACACATTCACCAAATGTTCTGCTCGTGTCTAGACGTATATACATCGAAGCATGGAATGTCATATGGAAACTCATTACATTAATACTAGACAAAAGGGATATATTGATCCTCCCAATACCAATCTTCGTTGCTTTCAGAAAGGAGTATATTATGAAACAATCAACATATTTAATGCTCTCCCCAGTAATCTCAAAGAAAACGTTGGGAACTTCAGGGCTTTTAAGACCTCTCTTAAGGAGTACCTTTGCAATAAATAATTTTAGTTTGTAGAAGTATAGATGAATATTTAAGTGGCAAATCTGTCTGACAATATCATTGTATTTATAAGTATTATAATATATTGCCTTTTGTGTATATTAGTGTGTGTGCTTTATATTATTTGACTTGCGCGAATGTGTCAAATGGATTTTTTAGTATTTAGCAAGGTCTGTAAAGCCTGATGTTTTGATAGTTTACACTCTAGTACATAATTGTAAATTTTTGCATTGGAAATTCTATAACATATTTGTACGGCCACGAGATCACTCGCCTCTCACCTAGACGACCCGGGTTCGATCCCAAGGGACCGCATGTGAGATTTGTGGTGGACAAAGCGGCGCAGGGGCGGTTTTTCTCCGCCATATCATTCCACCGGGGCTGCATCATCGGTGTCACCGCCTGCGATGCCTTAGCAGTAAAAGCGGGCGTTAAACACTACCAAAACAAACAAACGATGAGTACATAATACAATAATCATATTTTAGTTTTATATAATTACTAGTAGTAACTATTATGACGATAATTAGAAAACTATCATCTGACATTACTTCAGTGTTACATATTATGAAATTATATTTATTTATACATTAAAAAAAGAAAAAAAAAGGAAGTACATATGCCTTTATATACCATATTAAGTATAGTGCAGTGGCATACAGGCCTCAAAAGCGAATGGTGTGGCTATATGTCCATTTTGTTGTTTTTGTAACCCATGCTTTTAGCACTAGAGCTTTATACATTGATTTATTTTTCCATAGTATATAAACATATGTATACATGTATATGCCTTGACAAGTTCTCTATGTTCAGTGGCTTCCTGGCCTAAACGAACCTACAGAATGCTGTCAAATCTAATCTAATCTATTCTCCCAGTCGGTGTCGTATGATTTCGAAGATATACATTATACGTAGTTTGAGAGTTTCTTCATCCGGAATATCTGCTACATATACAAATTGTTTAAGGTGTTCCTAAAATATATAAATCCAAAGATTTGAGGTCGGGGGAACGTGCAGGCCATGGAACTGGTCCCCCTCTACCTATCCATTAGTCATGCTAAATACCAGCCAGTGCATCTCGAACAATGTGCTAGAGCATCATGCTTCTTGCAGAGTTACATTTTCTAATAAGTCTGGGAGTGTGTTCTGAATGTAGACAGCAATTGTAAGGCGTGCTGGGGGAATGTATTACACAAATGTTAGCAAGTAGCCATGGCAACACAAGACCAACTCTGCAGGGTAAAATGGGTCAAAGCCTTCTATGAATGAGTACATAAATGAATGAAGTTATTCGGTTGGACCCGGAAAGCCGTTTAAGGTGACTTTCATTAATAAATTGATAACACGAAAACGAAGCGTTTCAGAGCATATGTATATATGAACTTTTATCTTGTTTCGGTTTCAGCAATCCATCCCCAAATGTTGTAAACATTTTTTAATCAGCCTGTATGTTCATCTAAACAATGTTTAAATATGTTTAATTATTTCTAAACATTTGATTTATAAATTTGGCAAATACAATAATATACTGGATTGGTAGAGTCAGACTGAAAAATTCAATACAATAGCCAGGATTTTAACCACGGATTTCCCGTCTCTAGCTGGTGGCTCTACCACTAAGCTACCATGTCAGCATGCTGGCATAGCACCGAATTTCTCAGCTAGTTCGCATGTTTCCCTGTAAACCACATGGTGGTCTCAAATTATTTTGAGATGCCGACCCAATGGTGACTTACAATGTTGTAAGTACTTTAAGTCCCAGGATTCTTAGTATAGCCAACTATTATGGACAATTGGTATTGGAATAATTGTTTTTTCACTCAAGCCGTGTGTAAGACAGGAGTTGGATAGGTAGACTCAGACTGAAAAATGTCATGCCATAAACCACAAGCGAGTTAGTTAAGAAATTCAAAGGTATACCGGCATGTTCCCATGGTAGCTCAGTGGTAGACCAACCAGCTAGAGAGGCAGAGATCCGTGGTTCAAATCCCAGCTATGACATAGAATTTTTCAGTTTGATTCTACCTATCTAACTCCTGTACTACACACTGCTTGTGTGAAAAAACAAATAAATCAACAGTAATACTTTGTTTTAGTACAAGAATATACAACGTGACTGCAGGAATAAGTTGGTTAGCCTGTTAGAGAAGAGAATAGGTCAGATGCAAACCTTTCAGGCAATTGGCTGTGTTAGGACGAAGCCCAAAGTAAATACGCCAGTCAGGCTGAACACCTGCGACAAAACTACCCCTGGATTGATTGCCTACCCTCTCATCAGGGGAAAGAGTGCAGCTCTGTAATGAGCTGGCCAAAAAAAGGAAAAGCTTCCAACGGACGTTAATGTTCACAGGTTAATCTTGAAACCTTCCCTACTGAATTAACATTTCAGTGAGGCAACTCTCCTGTTTGTTTTGTTATTATTCGCAGAATGTTGAGCTTAAAGGGAGCAAAATATACACTAGCACATAGAGAAATGCGGACATGTGTATCAAGATACACGTTTCACCACAAATGCAAGTTTTAACAGTCTCTCAATAAAATGATCTGTATTATATACAACGAAAATTTGTATCCATATGAAAATTAATCTATACAAATTCTGATGTGCTTCTTTCCCATGACTTTCTCTGTAACAAATTATTGTTAATAAGCTTATTCTTCTATTTTCTTCCCGTTAATCGAGAAAAAATTAGCAGAATTAGTCTTATTAATTGCTTTCTTGTAAGTAGAACCGCAATAAGGGAGTACCATAGGTTAAAGTGATAGTCAAAAGCTGGTTGCTATGTGACTGAAGTTCCTTTGGTTGTATGAGCATGAGTTGACACATTCCTGAATGAGAAAATAAGTTTTTCAAAGCTGAAACCAATAACCAGGAATATCTAAAAATGATCAACTCCACGAAAAAACTCTATACAACATAAATTGTGTGTTTTAATGTGCTCTAAATGTTTTGTGTGGTAAGCTTTTGTCCATCTCTTACGGTTTAGCAGTTATGCAAAATTCCGTAAAATTCATCCAGAGTAAAATACTTTTCAGAGGCTATTTCCAGAGAATTCAAAATATACATTTTATTTGTTATGTAAATATCTTTAATATATAATATTTTAATCAAAATCGTTAGAGCAATTTTTAAGAAAGTCAAAATTTGCGTAAAAAAATCTATGTAAAGGGTAGATGTGGATGGGGGATTTTCTTGAAAATCTTCGTGTCGCATCCATAGAAGATATCGAGCCTAAATACCAAGTTTAATTTTTAACAGAATTTTAGTTTTTCAGCTATGCTGCCCACGGACACACAGACACACACATAAAAAACACACACTCAGACAGACACACTAGCATTCTAAAAATGCCTTCTTTTGGATTCAGAGAATCTCAAAACATGTATTTCTGATGAAATCTCGGTATCAAAGTATTGAGTGCATTACAATACCTTCTCTATACACTATATACACAGTAAATGTAGAGAAAGTAATAATCTAAAAACATTTGGTTTATGAGGAGTCAAAATTGAACATTCAAATTTTTTCCATTTTCATGTTTTAATTGCATATCAATATTTCGACTCTCCTGCTCATTTTTTCTATAACATTCATAAAGGTTCGCTAAAGTAAATAATTAAAAATATTGTTGAAAATAATCCTGCGTACCATATATATTGTATAGAGGAGGTACTGTATTGCACTCAAAACTTCTATACCGAGATTTTCCCGAAAATACATGTTTTGTGGCCCCCAGAATCCTGAAAAAGCTTTATTAGGAAAAGGTCCGTGTGTGTCTGTCCGTGTGCCTGTAAACACGATTACTCAAAAACGAAAATTCCGTAAAACACCAAACTTAGTATATAAGTTTAGTATCCTTCAAGGATGCGACATGCAAATTTTGAAAAGATTATCCCAATCCAAACTACCCTCCACATGGACATTTTTTTTCTCTAAAATGGATGTAATGGTTTTTATTAAACTACCGCATATTATATCTGTTTACATCAAAAATGAATTGTATATCTTTAATTTTCTGAAATAGTTTCTGAATGAATGAAATTTCCATAATTACTAAACCATAGGAAATAAAAAACTTTTTTTTTATGTTTTCCATTCACATGACCATCCCTACCTCTCTGCAACAAATTATTGTAAATAATCTTATTCATCTATTTTCTTACTGCTAATCGAAAAAAAAAAACTAGCAGAAATAGTCTTATTACTTTCTTCCTAGTAAGTAGAAGCGAAATAAGGGAGTACCATAGGTTAAAGTGATAGTTAAAAGCTCGTTGGTACGTGACTGGAGTTTCTTTGTTAGTATGGACACGAGTTGACAAATTCTTGTATGAGAAAATAAGTTTTTCAAAGCTCAAACCAATAACAAGGAATATCTCAAAAACGATCAACTCCACGAAAAAAAATGTATATAACATAAATTGTGTGTTTTAACGTGCTCTACAGTTCTTGCCATCTCTTACAGTTCAGCAGTTATGCAATATTCCGTAAAATTCATCCAGAATTAAGTACTTTTCAGAGGATATTTCCAGAAAATTCAAAATATAAATTTTATTTGTCATGTAAATACCTATAATATATGATATTTTAATCGAAATCGTTAGAGCCATTTTTGAGAAAATCAAAATTTTCGAAAAAAGTTCCATGTAAAGGGTAGTTGGGGGTGGGGGGACTTTCTTAAAAACCTTCGTGTCGCATCCTTGGAAGATACCAAGCCTAAATATCAATTTTGGTTTTTGACGGACTTTTGTTTTTGAGCACACACACACTCATACACACAGACACACACATGGACATTTTCTTAAAATGCTTTTTTTGGATTCAGGGAGTCTCAAAACATGTATTTCCGGTGAAATCTTGGTATCGAATTTTTGGGTGCCTTACAATACCTTCTCTATGTCCATAGTACGAGTAAAGAAAGTAATAGTCTAAAAACAATTGGTTTAAGAGGAGTCGAAACTGAACATTCATATTGTTTTCAATGTTCATGTTTTAATTGTATATCAATACTTTAATTTTCTCGCTCATTTTGTCCATAACTTTCATAACGGTTCGCTAATGTAAATAGTTAAAAAATACTGTTGTAAATAATCCTGCCATATACATATTGTATAGAGGAGGTATTGTATTGCACTCAAAACTTCTGTACCGAGATTTCACCGGAAATACATGTTTTGGGTCCCCCAGAATCCTGAAAAAGCTTTTTAGAAAAAGGTCACTGTGTGTCTGTGAACAGGGTTTCTTAAAAACGAAAAATCGATAAAACACCAAACTTCGCATATAAGTTCAATATCTTTCAGGGATGCGACACAAAGATTTGAGAAAATTATCCCACTGTTTTTTTTTTTCTCAAAAAGAGCTGTAACGATTTTGATTGAACCACCGCATATTATAGCTATTTACATCAGAAATAAAATGTATGTCTTTAATTTTCTGAAATAGTTTCTGAATAAATGAATTTTCCATAACTGTTAAACCGTAAGATATACAATAAATAAATAAAGAAATTAACACAAGAACTTGTTAAAAGATACAATTTAGGAGACGTACATATTTGTTAAAGAGTTGACTGTTTTCAGATACTCTTTATTATTGTTTCCAATTGTGAAGTACTTTTATTTTTAATGTTTCATTTGTATAGCCCCTTTAACTTCAACGATCATATTGGGGGCTTCGACTTGTGAAACAATTCGCAGGACTGTAAGTTCAGAACGTTAGGTTAGTTATTTTAAATCATTAAACAAACATACACACACAGACACACACACATACCTCCAAGCTCTAAGGTACACAAGGAATAATTCTGGTTAAAGAAAAATTATCAGTCCCAGCTTGGAACCGAACTCGGGACCCCCGGGTGAAAAAGTCAGCTTGCTGACCACTCGAACATGTAGGCAGTCCTTTATACTTTTCTCAGATAGGAAGTTTCGTTTTTCTTTTGTTGTACTCCTGGCCAAGCAAAGCAGCGACTTGGAATAACAATCGCATAACGACAGATTTTAAAAAATTTGACTATCAGTTTAACCTATGGTACTCCCTTATTTCGCTTCTACTTACAAGGAAGCAAGAAATAAGACTATTTCTGCTATATTATTTTCGATTATTGTGAAGTAAAAAAAGCATAGGCTTTTTAACAATAATTTGTTGCACTGATGTAGAGAAAGTCATGTGTTTGGAACACATCATATTTTTATTTTTTAAACTCGTTACCAACCTATGGACGAGAAAGCCAAAATGGAGGTGGATAGGTAGAGTCAGACTGAAAAATTCAATGCAATAGCCGGGATTTGAACCACGGACCTCCCGGTCTCCAGCCGATTCCTTTGCGCTTGAGCTACCGTGGCAACACACCGGCATAGCATTGTATTTCTCAGCTGACTAGTGCGTTTCCAAGTAACCAGAAGTATCGGGAGATCCGTGGTTCAAATCCCGGCTATGGTATTGAATTTTTCAGTGTTACTCTACCTATCTAACTCCTGTCCTACACACTTCTTGTGTGAAAAACAATTATTCCAATTCCAATTGACCAGAATAGTTGTCTATATTTTGTATCGTGGGACTTAAAGTACTTACAACATTGTAAGTCGCCATTGGGGTAATTTGAGATCACCTTGTGGTTTACCGGGAAACATGCGAGTCAGTTGAGAAATTCCATGCTACGCCGATATGTTGGCATGGTAGCTCAGTGGAAGAGCAACCGGCTAGAGAGCGGGAGAACCTTGGTTCAAATTCCGGCTATGACATTGAATTTTTCAGTCTGATTCTACTTATCCAACTCTTGTCCTACACACGGCTTTTATGAAAAAAACAATTATGGAGGTGTTTTTGTTTTCAATGTATTCTCAGTATTGTCTCTTGAACAATAACTGAGGGCAACACCCTCTCGCAATTAGGTGACCTTAGAATGGACATGGCGAAACCAGAAGGGAGAAGGAGATTCTTGCGGACCGGAAATGGCTGTGAATCCAAAAGCTGCCAGTTCCGGCACTCTGGGGAACGAGGAAGGACCGGAAATGGATGCAGGAAACTGACAAGGAAAGGTCCCTTTCTCTCCCTAGACCACAAATTCAGATTGGGACATCTTCACCAAGATAAAAGCCTAAACATGTCGAGTGACCAATTTAATTTTTTATTCCCTCGTTTGTCTTTGTCTTGTAGCGGCCGGTGCGAGTATTTGTTCCTGCGTGCGCGGGTCGTCCAGAAAGTGCCTCACGATTTGGCATAACTACACAATAATGGAAGTTATCAACACAAAACTTTATTTACCTTATTCTATTTCTCAACGTAATCGCCATTGCTATCAAGGTATTATTGTCACGTGGTACAGGTTTTTCAATGCACATGTTATACTTTTCCACCGCCAAAGGACATACTCTTTTTTACTTTCTCTACACGTACTATGTACATAGTGTATAGAGAAGGTATTGTACTCCACCCAAAATTTTGATGAGGCCGCGCCGTGGCCAGTGGTCAGACCACTCGCCTCTCACCTAGACGGCCTGGGTTCGATCCCAATCGACCGCATGTGTGATTTGTCGTGGACAAAGCGGCGCAGGGGCTGGTTTTCTCCGGGCTCTCCGGTTTCCCCCGCCATCTCATTCGACCGGGGCTTCATCTTAATGTATCATCAGTGCCTGCGTGCCAGAGCAGTAAAAGCGGGCGTTAAACACTATCAAAAAAAAAAAAACCACACTGATACCGAGATTTCACCGGAAATATATGCTTTAGGGTCCCTTGTATCCAAAAAAAAAGAATTTCCAGAAAAAGGTCCGTGTGTATGTATGTCCGTGTGTCTGTGAACACGATAACTCAATAACGAAAATTCGGTAAAATACCAAACTTGGTATTTAAGTTTAGTATGTTCCAGGGATGCGACACGAAGATTTTGAGAAAAATCCCCCCACCCCAAACTACCGCTTACATGGAAAAAATTTCGAACATTTTGATTTCTTCAAAAAATGGCGCTAACGATTTTGAATAAAATATCGTATATTAAAGATATTCACCTGACAAATAATATATATATTTTGAATTTTCTGTAAATAGCATCTGAATACTACTTTATTCTGGATGAATTGTATGCAATTTTATATAGCTGCTAAACCGTAAGAGATGAACAAAACCTTCCACACAACAAATGTAGAGCACATTAAAACACACAATTAATGATAATATAATTTTTTCCCGTAGTTGATCATTTTGAGGGTACTCCTTGCTTTTGTTTTCAGCCTTGAAAAACTTATACTTTTCTCATATGGAATTTGCCAACTCGTGGCCATACAAACAAAAGAAATGCAGTGACATAACAGCCAGCTTGACTATCACTTAAACCTATAGTACTCCTTTATTTCGGTTCTACTTACAAGGAAGCAAGTAATAAAACTATTTCTGCTAATTTTTTCTTGATTAGGATGTAATAAATAGAAGAATAAGCTTATTAACAAGTATTTGTTAGAGATGTAGACAACGTCATGTGAATGGAACACATCCGCTTTTTTGGATACAGGGTGCCCTAAAAGTGTACTTCTGGTGAAATCTCGGCATCGAGTTTTGGGTAGAATGCAATACCTTTTATATACACTAAGTACGTTGTACATATGGACTAGAGAAAGTAAAAGTTATACATTAGTGAGTTAAAAATATGATAAACTTTGAGAGTAGTGTATAATCCTAAAAGGTGACTATATTGAGAAATAAATATTTTTTTTAATAAAGTTGTTGAATTGTTGTTGAATTGGCTAGGTAAGTAACCACTGCGCAATAGGATGGAATCACAGAAAACTGTTTGCAGCACTAGCAGTTGTGTGACCATATGGAAGCAAAAAGTCGATGTGATGGACAAATTAGGTGGTTATCTGAGGTAACAAGATGGTGCTGGGTTTGACAGCATTAGTTCTCGTGTCCTGCTCCGCGCTTCTGTGTTTGCGAAACCCTCCAACACGAGGACCGGTGCCTCCAGACAGCGGCATGAGTTTCATCTACTCCACCACCTGTTTCTTCAGCAATAGATACTTTATTAAACTGCTTAGGGCATGGCCCCGTGTTAACGCTATCAGTGTAATAATAAAATGTACACTATAATTAAAATAACATGACAATGCCCTATAGCACACTACCAAAAAAATCTGATGTGTACCATTCACATGGCTTTCTCTATATCTCTGCAACAAATTATTCTTAAAAAGCTTATAATACTATTTACTTACAGCTAATCAGAAAACAATTTGAACAAATAGTCTTGTTACTTGCTTCCTTGTAAGTAGAACCAAAATAAGGGAGTAACATAGGTTAAAGTAATAGTCAAAAGCTGGTTGCTATTTCACTGAAGTTCCTTTGTTTGTATGGACAGCAGTTGACAAATTCCTGTGTGAGAAAAGTATAAGTTCTTCATAGCAGAAACCAAAAAAAGAATATCTCAAAAACGATGAACTCCATGAAAAAAATGTATATTACATAAAGTGTGTGTTTTAACGTGCTCTACATTTTTATGGGTTAAGTTTTTGTCTATCTTTTACGGCTTAGCAGTTATTTAAAATTCCATACGTCCAGAATAAAGTACTCTTCAGAGGCTACTCCCAGAAAATTCAAGATATACATTTTATTTGTCAGGTAAATAGCTTTAATATTCGATATTTTAATCAAAATCGTTAGAGCCATTTTTGAGAAAATCAAAATTTTCGAAAAAAGTTCCATGTAAAGGGTAATTTGGGGTGGGGGATTTTTCTCAAAATCTTCGTGTCGCATCCCTGGAAGATATTAAACTTAAATACCAAGTTTGGTATTTTACCGACTTTTCGTTTTTTGAGTTATCGTGTTCACAGGCACACGGACACACACACGGTCCTTTTTCTGAAAATGCTTTATTTGGATACAGGGGACCCTAAAACACATATTTCCGGTGAAATCTCGGTATCGAATTTTTGGGTGGAGTGCAATACCTTCTCTATACACCATGTACATAGTGTGAATAGAGAAAGTAAAAACAATAATAATAGCAATAATAATCCAATATTAAAAACTTTATAATATTAGTGATAACACGATATTTATACTTAATATCCCGATTATAAATCACTTTTTGAAACTATTCACACTTTGAGTCAAAGTGTCCAGTAACTCTGCTGGTATTTGTTCCCATTTTTATTGTTCTATTTGCGAAGGAAAATTTACCTAGGTGAGTTTTCTCTTGCCAATTTCTTATTTTTTTCAAGTAATTACTTCTACCATAGCACAATCCGTTTAATAATGGCTTGTGTATATATATATATATATATATATATATATATATATATATATATATATATATATATACACAAGCCATTATTATATATATCTTTCTATGCAGATTCCTCCTTATAAACTCTAAAATTGCGCATTGTCTTGCAACGTTTTTCATCTGTTTCCCAGGAAGTAGCAGTGCTGGTATTATTCTGTCTGCAAATTAGATGCTGTTTTTTGAACCCTCTCGTATGTCAGTTTTGCCTAACCCGATACGGATCCCAGCATACAACACTATATTCCATTATTGGTCAAATTAAAGAGTGTATGCTGAATTTCTCAACCTTACGTTGCTGCGTTCTAAAATCCTCATTACGAAGTGTAACGCTTTCCACGCTTCCCCAGTGATGGGATTTACATTTTCCCCCACCCCAAACTTTCATTTAGCATTACCCCATATATCTGGTGCTATTTACCTTGAGTATTTTCTTATTGTCTAATTGATATATTACGTATTCTACTATTCTTGCCCTTGAAAATATAATTGTTTTATTTACATTTATTTGCACTTCTCTCCATTTTATTATATTGCGCCCAGACTTGAATTTTGTTTAAATCTTCTTGTGAATCTATAATCTCACGTTACCACTAACATTTCTATAGATTATACAATTTTCCGCACATAGGCAAATCTGATATGTTATCACTACTCTACATCATTCATATAATATGGCGAGAAAAGCAACGGTCCGACCACGCTTCCCTGGGGAACACCAGAAATTACATTGATAGTAGACGATAATTTATTTCCCACCCTCATTCTTCGGATTCGTCCACTCAAGAATTCCCGAAATCAAGTTATCACTCTGTTGTCAATGCATATTACAAAGTTTTCTATAAGTCGTCCATGAAGTACAAGGTCAAACACTTTAGAAAAATCAATAACTATTGCATTACTTTACCGTCCGCGTCAAGTGTATCTGCTACATCCTGACAAACAGCTACATATCTCCGTTCTTATAAGCCTAGATTCAAAAGGACACCAGAATCATTTATTTTCTCTGTAATGTATGCCAAAGTAAAGGCTATTTTATGTGGGCATTTTTTTTTACCTCCAATAGACTATAAATAAGAGACAAGTTCATAGAAAACAATTATTTTATTACCAAAAGTTTTGTATACTTATGGTTACTTTTCCACATAATCACCGAAAAGATTGAGACATTTATCGTACCTGTGCACAAGCTTTGCAATACCCGGTTCAAAAAATGTTGCCACCAATGATGCAACCCACATATCAATGCAGCTGTTTATTGTGAAATTTTATGACGTTTGCGGAGAGCCTTCCAAAATCAACGAAGAGGAATGCTGACTTCAGGAATTGTGTTAATCCATAACAACGCTTGTCCACACACTGCTGGCACAACCCATTGGTCCATGAGCAATTTCAATGGGGAATTTTCGATCATCCGCCGTACAGTCCTGACCTGGCACCCAGCGACTTTCACCTTTTCCCTGAACTGAAGACGTGGCCAGTAGGGCAGCACTTTCAAACCAACGAAGATCTTCGAAACAACGTCAATGCTCATTTGAAATCATTGGCGACAACATTTGTTGAAGGGGATATTGCAAAGCTGGTGCACAGGAACGTTAAATGTATCAATCTTTTCCGTGATGTTGAAAATTAACCATAAATGTACAAAATGTTTAGTAATAAAATAATTATTTCCTATGAATTTGTCTTTTATTCATATCCTATCGGAGGTTAAAAAAAAGAGACCCTCGTAATTTTAGGCGTTGATAAAGTCCCTGGCAACACTTCATGTTTATAATGATTGTGGCTTTGCTTGGAAACCACTTTTTGTTGTGTATGCATGTTCGTTTATCTCATGTCGGCAACGGAGCACGTTCGAACATAAAGTTTTTGTGTTTTGTTAAACAAATCTCCCTCTAAGACTTTGAGAATGATGGAAGAAGCTTATGGTAAAACAGCGATGGAGAATTACACGCTGAAGAAATAACTGTGCATGCGACAAGGGTTCTACGACAGGTTTCTGAAAATGTTTCCCAGTCTCTTTACACACGGTGGCAGAAGTGGGTCACTGCGGACGGGAACTCTTTTAAAGGAAATGTGTAAATTGCATTATGATAACTTATTTCTGTGTTATTTATTACACATTCTGGGATATTTTTTAATGTAGTATGTATATGGGAGTTGGTGTGTCACTTTGTGTCACTTTCCAGAGAAGTTTATCTTGAAAAACGCAACTAGCAGTCGCGGTACTCAAGTATATCTTTACGAATTCATGTATCGTAGAATCCAACAAATCCGGGTTCCCTCCTGTATTATAACTAGGCTTCGCAGGTGGTAGCGTTTTGGTTGCAATTTAACTGGAAAACTATTCTCCATCTATCCTTAACTATCGCACTTATACGAGAGTCGGTTGATAAGTCCCGGGCCTCACTCAGATATGGCACTACTAGACCAGTTAGACGGTAGCATCGTATAGTTTAACTCTAGACTAGCTTGTATCTATAGTTACAGGTCAATAGCTTCTTTAGTTTTCGAATGACAGCATTTTAAACAGGACAACTTAAGAGTTTACACAAAAATGGAGGATTTGGAAACACGAGCAGGGATTAATTTTTCCATTTTAAAGGCTTAACGCCTAAAGAAATTAAGGAGGAAATGGACAGTACATTGAAAGACTCAGCACTTTCATATTCAATGATTAAAAGGTGGGTTGCACAGTTTAAAATGGGACGTACGAGCACTAGTGATGAGCTTCACTCTGGACGCCCTGTAGAAGTGACAACTCCAGAGATCATTGAAAAAAAGTCATCGTTTAATACTGGAAGACCTTAGATTAAAGTTGTTTGAGATAGCAGGGGTTGTAAACATATCAAGAGAGCATGCACGTAATATTTTTAAGTAATGTTTTGGGCTTTTACAAGGTCTGTGCAAGATGGGTGCCATGTTTGTTGACACCTGATCAAAAGTTGCAAAGAATAATGTTTCTACCATAAAAATCCCAGTGAATTTATGAGACGGTTTATTACCATGGATAAAACTTGAATATATCACTACACTCCAAGTAAATCTCAGTAAAAACAGTGGATTGCACCAGGTGAACCAACTCCAAAAAAACAAATTTTGTCAGCTAACAAGGTTATGGCGAGTGTTTTCTGCGATGCACAGGGAATTGTTTTTATTGATTACTTGCAGAAAGGTAAAAGCATCACTGGTGACTACTAAGCAAGCTTACTACAACGTTTGAGTGATGAGATAAAAAAGAAAAAGATCTCATTTGGGAAAAAAAAAAAAAAAAAAAAAAAAAAACTTGTTTCATCACGACAATGCTCCGGCCCATAGTTCAGTCATTGCAATGGGAAAAATATCCGAATTAAAGTTGGAATTGCTTGAATATCCATTCTATTCGCCAGATCTAGCACCCAGTGACTACCTCCTGTTCCCAAACCTCAAGAAATGTCTTGGAGTACGAACACAGCAACGAGGAGGTCATTGATGAGGACCTTGATAAATTGCACTACAGAGATGGTTTAATTAAATTAGAACACCGATATGACAAATGCATTAGCCTTTTTGGAGACTATATAGAGAAATGAAGCAAAATAAAAATTTTAATACTGTTTTTATTGAGAGGTCCAGGACTTATCAGCCGACCCTCATAATGTAACCAAAAGCAAAAAGGCTGCAGCTACTCTGATTGGTAGCTGAACTTTTTCCCAATTTTATCCATGACAAAATAGTTCCTCTTATATTGCTGAGAGAAGTAGAGATATATTAAATAACATTGTGTAATCCTTTCTAAATAACATAGCATGTGTGATTCAGGAACGAAATTTATTGCATTCCTTTATGTGACAATTATCTTGCGTTGTGCAATTTCTAGTAGCGGCTGCTTCCATTCAGCAAATATGGAGGATAACAGGGAATCTGGACCAAGAGAGGACCCAATTTTTAAAGGGATTCTGGGAATAGGGAGGGGCACGGCTAACTGCGGAATAATGAGGGAATTTAAGGCGCAGAGTGAAACGATAAAGTACATTATCAGAGCAGTTATATATATATTGGATGAGAATCGTTAAGGGAACCAAACTTGAACTAGGGCAGTTGAACAGTTGAGAATGGAAGATAATTCGACGTGGGCATCAAAATTAAAGAAGGTTTCGAAACCAATGGGATAGGACACATTCGGATGGTAGGGCAGGGAAACAGACGGAGTGTACCGCCTCTGTGATATTGACACACAGCAAATAATTCCGCAATGCACGGAGAAGATTCCGTTTGAAGTACAGTCTGGGCTAAAATCGGAGTGAGGTATGGAGTATATATCAAAACAGCTACAAAACTCATCAGAGAGGGCTCGCGTGGATTAGTCTAGAAGCATGGCTGATGATAAACATTTCTGACAAGAATGGTGAATCAATCTGCCCCATTACGAGGAGGAAAAGCCGTGGACTCATATCTTGGCAAGATGTGGAGGTACGTAGAAATGGAGGGAAGGTATTTACTGCGATCCTTTACCACCGCGAATGTAGAGTTAGGGGCATGTTGGATGCTACTGGCAGGCACGGAAGATGCAGACGATATAGGTAAATTTCTACTTAAGGCGAGACAGCTGAGAAGGATAATAGTAGGGATTAAAAGGGGGGTTCCAAGAATAGATAAAACTGAGTATGACGTTTTAAATGTATATTTTTACTTTCTTTAACATACTATGTACATAGTATATAGATAAGCTATTGTAATGCACCATAAGAAAAACGAAAAGACCGGAAATACCAAATTTGGTACTTAAGTTGAAGGGGGAACTGTTGGACGTACCTGGTGGGGCTGGGCTGCGCAGCGGCGACTGGTCCTCCGGCGTTGCAGCTGCTTAAGTCGATTCTCGTTTCTCCTCGGCAATTGAGACCTATTTATATCTAGCTCTGGTACTTAGCTACGATGATCTCCAGGGAGTGGTACGGGAATTAACTAAAATAACGTCGGCATTTTTTGTTCAATTAAGGTTTATTTCTCTTTTTCAAGCGTTCCCGAGAATGTTCCTAGCGCGATTGAGTTTCGGTAATTTCCCTCGAACATGAGCGTAACGCGCATAAAGGTAAATAAACTTTACGCGCCGACGAGTGCAAAGGTTATGTGCAGAATAATTGAAGACACTATACATTTTCGCCGTGGCTTCCTTACGCGTGACATTTATTTCAACTGTATGAATCACTGTAATAACTTTACTAAATTTACGAGGATTCTTGATTCGAGCATCGCAGATTTTACGTGTAGTTACATTCCAACAGCCTGAATCACTATAATAACGATGCTAATTCGTGCACACTTCTTGTTTTGCGCTTCGCAGGTTCCCCTTGGAGTTACATCTCAACTGCGTGAAAAATGCGGCGAATACTCTATATTTATAGCAATTTCTACCCACGCGCAAAACTCCCAACTCGTAATCTCATTGGCCTATTTTTGGCGAAAGTGGTTTGGGGCGCGCTTCTGCCGTGACGTGATTAATTGTAATTGGTAAATGCGTCTTTCACGTGATTCTTGACCTAAATTTCCTCGTGGTTCCCCGGTTAATGTGTCGGCCTCACTTTCTCTTGCGGAGACATGACCACACAATAGCGTCTTTCCCCTCTTGCAATTGACAAAGAAACAGCGTAAACAACTGAATTCGTCGCTTGAGAACTCTGGGGTTGAAGTTAGAAACGCTTTCCAGGAACAATCTCTCTGAACATCCAATATACAATTAATACATTATATCTTACTTACTAATTAACCTAAACAATATAATCAATTTTAACTATTGGTTATGCGCTTATTCACCTGGGTGATAATCCGTCTCAAAGTTCAGTACCATCCAAGGATGTGACACGAAGATTTTCAACCAAATCTCAGCACCCCCAACTACCCTTTATATGGAACATTTTTAAAAAAACTTTGATTTTCTCAAAAATGGCTGTAACGATTTTGATTAAAATATCGAATATTAAATATGTTTACACCACAAAATGTATATCTTCAATTTTCTGGGAATGGGAATAGTCTCTATACTCTGGATGACTTTAATTCAGTTTTACATTTCTGGTAAACCGTAAGAGATAGATAAAAAATATAGATCACTATAAAATACACAGTTTATGTTATATACATTTTTACGTGGATTTCCTTGTTATTAGTTTTAGCTTTAAAACACTTATGCTTTTCTCATACAGGAATTTTTCAACTTTTGTCCATACAAACAAAGGAACTTCAGTGACATAGCAACCAGCTTTTGACTATCACTTTAACCTATGATACTTATTAAGCTTCTACTTAAAAGGAAGCAAGTAATAAAACTATTTATGCTAACTTTTTCTCGATTAGCATGAAGTAAATAGAAGAATAAGCTTTATAACAATAATTTGTTGCAGAGATATAGAGAAGGCCATGTGAATGGAACACATCAGATATTTTATCTTCTATCTACTACATGCTAATCAAGATAATTATCAACAAAAACACTCTTATAACTTAGTTCCTTGTAAGCAGAAGGGAATTAAGGGAATACACTAGGCTAAACTGACAATCAAATGTTAAAAAATGCGGTTGCTATGGGATTGAGCTCCGTATATTTGCGTGGCCGGGAGTTAGCAAGTTCCTGTATGAGAAAAGTTAAAAGTATTTTATAACTGAAGCCAAGATCAAGGAATATCTCAAAAATCGATCCACTCCACGACAAAGAAGTATATAACATAAATTGTGTGTTTTAACGAGCACTACATTTTCTGTTAAATAAGTTTTTGTCTATCTCTTACGGTTTACCAGTTATGAAAATTTCCGCAAAATTCATCCATAATAAAAATTCTTCAGACTCTATTCCCAGAAAATTCAAGATATACATTTTACTTTACATGTAAGCATCTTTAGCATACGATATTTTAATCAAAGCGTTAGAGCCATTTTTGAGAAAATCAAAATTGTTGCTAATTTTTCCATGGAAAAGGTAGTTTGGGGTGGGGGGATATTCTTGAAAGTCTTCGTGTGGTATCTTTGTAGGATACTGAACTTAAATACCAAAATCAAATTTAACAGAGTTTTCGTTTTTGAGATATGCTGTACACACTTCTCCCCCCACCCCACAAACACACACAATGGATATACTTTTTCTTTTTTGGTTTCAGAGGTTTCAAAACATGTATTTCCGGTGAAATCTCGGTATCGAATTTTTGGGTGCATTACAATATCTTTTCTATACACTATGTGCACAGTACATGTAGAGAAAGTAATAGTGTATGACAATATTGTTTTATATTGTTGGTAGGAATACTGTACTCGGTCTACGGCCTCGTTTCCCAAGCTTCCTGCTAACAATATAAAACACCTTTTTTATCACTTTTATCATAATAGATGTTTATGTTATAAGTGACTTAAATAGACAATTACTTGTGAGTGGGATGTTTCTAATTTCTCATGAGAAAATAATAGTCTAATAAGCCACGTGTAATATACAACGTTTTATTCCATCGTAATATTAACTGAACTATTATTAATATTATTATATTACAGTCTTCATTCCGGAAATTGAATTTTAGTCGTGACGTAGGTAGTGTTTTACTTGTTCGTTGCTGCGTAACCCCACTGGAATAAATAGTTTCAATTCTGGTTGTTTAAACTGCACCAAATAAATCAAAAGACGAATGTAAATGGATATTCCCGAAAAAGTTTTAGGTTATGCCTAAACAGCTGTACTTATTTTGTTACTCGGTAAGTCGAAGGACTTATAATATGACAAAGAATTTTTATTATTTAAAGAATGGGGAGGTGCCAAAGGAGTTAAATAATTTATAATCAAATATTTGACGATGAAATAAAGACTAATTTTTGTTGTTTTCTAGGATACATAAAATAATCATGAAGTATACCGGATAGGATAAAATAATCTATAACACAATAAAGTACTTTATTTTACGGTGAAATAAAGACTCGTTTTTTGTTTTGTTTACTAGGATAGATGAAATGTGTATGTGAAGTCAATACTACAGGATAAAATAATTTACAATGAAATAAATAATTTGGGGGGGGGGGTTTACTGGGATACATGAAAAGTGTTCCTGAAGTCTATAGAATAGGATAAAATAAGGACTAATTTTTATTGTTTACTAGGATACATGAAATATGTACCTGAAGTCTATAGGATAAGATAAAACAAAGAATAATTTTTGTTGTTTACAAAGTTACATGAAATGTGTACCTGAAGTCTATAGGATAAGATAAAACAAAGAATAATTTTTGTTGTTTACAAAGTTACACGAAATGTGTCCCTGAAGTCTATAGGATAAGATAAAAACAAAGAATCATTTTTTTTTGTTTACTAGGTTACATGAAATGTGTATCTGAAGTTTATAGGATAAGATAAAACAAAGAATAATTTTTGTTGTTTACAAAGTTACATGAAATGTGTACCTGAAGTCTATAGGATAAGATAAAACAAAGAATAATTTTTGTTGTTTACAAAGTTACATGAAATGTGTATCTGAAGTCTATAGGATAAGATAAAACAAAGAATAATTTTTGTTGTTTACTAAGTTACATGAAATGTGTATCTGAAGTCTATAGGATAAGATAAAACAAAGAATATTTTTTTTTGTTTACTAGGTTACATGAAATGTGTCCCTGAAGTATATAGGATAAGATAAAATAAAGAATCATTTTTGTTGTTTACTAGCATACATGAAGTGTATATCTACATGAAGTTTATAGAAGAGGATAAAATAATTTAGAATGAAATAAAGGCTCATTTTTACTTTCTCTACACGTACTATGTGCAAAAATTCAATACCGAGATTTCACCGGAGATACATTTTTGGAAAACGGTCCGTGTGTATGTGCGTATGTGTGTCTGTGTGTCTTTGGACAGCATAGCTCAAAACCGAAAAGACCTTGAATACTAAACTTGCTATTTAAGTTCAGTATCTTCCAGGGATACGACACAAAGATGTTCAAGAAATTCTCCCAAACAAAACTACGCCTTACATCAAATTTTTTCGTAAAGTTTGATTTTCTTAAAAATGGCTCTAAAGTTTTTGATTAAAATATTATATATTAAAGATATTTACCTGACAAATAAAATGTTTATCTTGAATTTTCCGGGAATAGCCTCTGAAGACTACTCTATTCTGGATAAATTTTACGAAATTATGCATAATTGCTAAACTGTAAGAGATGGACAAAAACTTACCACACAAAAAACGTAGTGCACATTAATACACACAATTTATATTATATACATTTTTTTCGCGGAGTTGATCATTTTTGTGATATTCCTTGTTTTCGGTTTCAGCTTTGAAAAACATGCTTTTCTGATACAGGAATTTGTCAGCTGTTGTGCATACAAACAAAGAAACTTCAGTCACATAGCAACCAGCTTTTGACTATCACTTTAACCTATGGTGTTCCCTTATTTCGCTTCTACTTACAGGGAAGCAAGTAATGAGAGTATTTCTGTTAGTTTTTTCTTGATTAACATGAAGTAAATAGAAGCACAAGCTCTGTAACAATAAGTCATGTGAATGGAACACAGCAGAGTTTTTTTGTTTATTAAGATACATGAAATGTGTACGTGAAGTCTATAGATTAGAATAAAATTATTTACAATAAAATAATAAAGACTAATTTTTTGTTTCCTAGGATGTATGAAATCTATAAGATAGGATAAATAATTATTCTTTTTTGCCTCCTCTTGTAACTACAAAAATTATTGCTGGAGAGGTTAGAACGGTAGAGGAATTCGTGTGAATTTTAACGCACAGATATGTTTATCATGAAATACATAAGATTTCGCTTTCTAAGAGCAGTCCTGTTACCAACGCAGACCTCCCAAGTGCTTAAGGATTTAATTTGAACACAAGCGAGGAAGAATCAGTTTTCTACTCGAGGATTTTCTTTGAGCCGTTCACGTCATTTGCAGAGACGTCGAGGAGTTTTAATTTCTCTTTCTGGGCTTACAGAATTCCTCGGAGTTTAGCTGCAACGAGATAAAATGTCTTTAGAAGTCAAACAGCGACTTCGCAAGAAGACGGTTATTTACGCTCCGAGACGATGAATACAGAGTTAGGGCTGTACGGAGGATGTTAAACATCGTAAGATAAGAAAATAAAGACGCTTTTCAAATGCAATTAGCTTTTTAGATATTTGCCCATTCTTAACCAACAGCACGCTTTGCTTTAAATAGAGACCCGTCTTCAACGGTGTCCTTTATTCGCCATTTAAAGCTTTTTGGTGAAATATAACAATTTGAAGAGGACATACGAAAAGTGCTAATAAACGCTTTCTTTATATTATTAAATAACTGCAAAAGAACTCCAAAGAGACCTGCGAGGTTAGAAGCTTAAGGAGACTACTTTTAAGCCGTTTTAATAAAAATATCATGTTCCATTCACATGACTTTCTCTACATCTCTACAACAAATTATTATTAAAAAGCTTATCCTTCTATTTACTTCATGCTAATCAAGAAAATTTTAGCAGAAATAGTCTTATTACTTGCTTCCTTGTAAGTAGAAGCGAAGTAAGGGAGTTCCTTATGTTAAAGTGATAGTCAAAAGCTGGCTGCTATGTGATTGAACTTCCTTTCACAAATTCCTGTATGAGAAAAGTATACGTTTTTAAAAGCTGAAGCCAAAAATAAGAAATATCTCAAAAAACGACCAACTCCATGAAAAAAATGTATATAACATAAATTGTGTGTTTTAACGTGCTCTTCATTATTTGTGTGGTAAGTTTTTTACCATCTCTTACGGTTTAGCAGTTATGCAAAATTCTGTAAAATTCATTCAGAATAAAGTAGTCTTCAGAAGCTATTCCCAGAAAATTCTAGATATGCATTTTATTTGTCAAATAAATATCTTTTATATACGATATTTTAATCAAAATTGTTAGAACCATTTTTAAGAAAATAAAAATTTCAAAAAAAAAATCCATGTAAAGTGTAGTTGGGGGATGAGATGATTTTTTTGAAAAGCTTTGTGTCGCATCCTTGGAAGATACAAACTTAAATACCTTTTTCTTAAAATGTTTTTTTTTTTTTTTTGGATACAGGGGACCCTAAAACATATATTCCTGGTGAAATCTCGGTGTCGAATTTTTGAGTGGAGTGCAATACCTTCTCTATACACCATGTACATAGTACGTATAGAGAAAGTAAAAAGCGCATAAAGAAAAAGTTCCTGTGCATGTTTGTGTGCCCTAGTAATGGTTCTTGATTCCACTACTCACCAGTAGAGGAAATTCAGCCAACACCAGATGTAGCAAGTAATAGCTATTGTGTAACCCTTGTATGTTTCTCGCATGGGTTTTGTTTTTCCATCGGCGTTTAAAGTAGAGACAGAGTTATCTTATTTAACTCTATAGCGTCTCTCAAGTTTGAGACACGTTTTTTTAAAGTTCTAACATAACTATAAACACAAAAGAAAGATAAAACAATTTTACATTGCCTAGTACTTAAGAAGGTAGGGAAGCTATTGCTTCCTAACAGTTGGATACCGTCATTTTACCAAAATACATTTTTCAGGTCCTCTGGATAAACCATTTTTTAAAAATATGATGCAAAAAGTTTCTTATTACTTGCTTTCTTGAATGGACTAGGGAAATAATTGACTAACATAGGCTAAATCTATAGTCAAATCTTTTAAAATCTGATTGCCATGTGATTGAAATTTCTTTGTATGGACAGGAGTTGACAAATTCTCGTATGAGAAATGTATAGGTATTTTAAAGCTGAAACAAATAATAAGGAATATCTCAAAAATCGCAAACTCCACGAAAAAAATATTTAGCATAAATTGTATTTTTTAACGAGCTCTACATTTCTTTTACGTAAGTTTTTGCCTATCTCTTGCGATTTACCAGTTATGCAACTTTCCGCAAAACTCATCCAGGGTAAACATGTCTTCAGAGGCTTTTTCCAGATTATAAAACATATACATCTTATTTGTCATGTAATTATTACTTTCATGTAAAGTGTAGTTCGAGATGGGGCCATCTTCGTGTCACATTCTTGGAAGATACCAAACTTAAATAGTAGGTTTGGTATTTAACGGTCTTTTCGTTTTTGAGCTATGCCGCCCACAAACACACACACGGATAGTTTTCTAAAAATTCTTTCTTTTTATACATGGGGTCTCAAAATATGTATTTCTAGTGAAATCTAAATATCGAATTTTTATTGCAATACAATACCTTCTCCATACACTATGTATATGGTACGAGAAGAGTAAGTAAAAGGTGAGCGTGTGCGTTTGTTTGGGGACAATATAACTGAAAAATCTGAAGTGTTTCATTCACGTGATTTTCTCTACATCTCTGTAACAAATTATTGTTAAAAAGCCTATGCTGATATTTACCTCATGCTAATCGAGAAAAAAATTATCAGAAATAGTGTTATTACTTGCTTCCTTGTAAGTAGAAGAGAAATAAGGGAGTAGCATAAGTTAAAGTGAAAGTCAAAAGCTGGTTGCTAAGTTGCTGAAGTTCCTTAGCTTGTAAAGACAACTTCCTGTATAAAAATTTAAGTTCTTCAAAGCTGCAACCAAAAATAAGGAATATCTCAAAAAATGACCCACTCCACGAAAAACATGTATACAACATAAATTTTGTGTTTTAATGTGCTCTACATGTTTTGTGTAGTAAGTTTTTGTCCATCTCTTACGTTTTAGCAGTTATGCAAAATTCCGTAAAATTCACCCAAAATAAAGTAGTCTTCAGAGGCTATTTCCCGAAAATTCAAAAAATATATTTTATTTGTCAGGTAAATATCATTAATATACGATATATTAATCAAAATCCTTAGAGCCATTTTTGAGAAAATCAAAATTTTCGAAAAAAGTTCCTTGTAAAGGGTAGATTGGGTTGGGGGGATTTTTTTTCAAAATCTTCGTGTTGCATCCCTGGAAGATATAAATCTTAAATACAAAGTTTGGTGTTTTACTGACTTTTCGATTTTGAGTTAACGTGTTCACAGACACACGGACACACACACACACACACACACACACACACACACACGGACCTTTTACTGAAAATACTTTTTTTGAATACAGGGGAGTGC
Organism: Hymenopus coronatus; assembly: GCA_030762935.1. NCBI lineage: Eukaryota > Metazoa > Arthropoda > Insecta > Mantodea > Hymenopodidae > Hymenopus > Hymenopus coronatus. Next base: position 9,256,815 of record CM060882.1, on the reverse strand, counting down.
AATACCTTCTCTATACACAATGTACATAGTGCGTGTAGAGAGAATTAAAAGGAAACTACCGCTAAATACCAATACTACTTAGCTCAGTAAAGAAAATTCGTTTAAGTACCAATCCTGGTAGTTAGTATCTTCTCCACCCAAATCTATTCATTTACATGGAATATTTTTCGAAATTTTTAATTTTCTAAAAAATTACTCTAACCATAGCAAATAAAATGTATATGTGAGTTTTTTGTTTGTTTTTGTTTTGGGAATAGCCCCTGAAGTCCTCTTCGTTTTGATTGACTTTGCATAACTGCAAGAGAAAGACAAAAACAAAAAATATCGTTAACACATACAAATAAATTCATACACAGTGTTATTAAGTTAACCATTTATGAGGTTTTCTCGTTATTGGGTTCAATTTTATACTGCTTAAGCTGTCCTTAAACGGAATGTCATCTTTCGTTTCATCTCTATTTTGTTTTACTCCTGGCCAAGAATGGAGAACTGAATTTTAATTGTTTTAAAAGATTTTACTATCACTTTAGGAAGTAATCAGATCTATTCTGCTAATCTGGATTAGCATGACGTATAAAAATATCTAATGTATTTCATTCTCGTGACTTTCCTTACTTCTTTGTAACAAATTATTGTTAATAAACTTATTCTTCTATCTCTTCATGCGAATCGAGATGAACATTAACAGAAACGGTCTTATTATTTAGTTCCTTATAAGCAAATAGGAAATTAGGGAATACACTAGACTAAACCGACAGTCAAATGTTTTAAAATGCGGTTGCTATGGATTGAAATCCGTTTCTTTGCTTGGGCAAGTGTTGACAACTTCTCGTATGAGAACATTTTTAGTATTTTACAACTGAAACATATAACAAAGAATATTTCGAAAACTTACAAATCCAAGAAAAAAATATAGGACATAAATTATGTGTTTTAACAAAATGTACATTTTTGTGATTAAAAACTTTTGTTTATCTCTTACAGTTTACTAGTTGTGCTATTTTCAGCATAGTTCATCCAGAGTAAACAGGTTTTCAGAAGCTATTACAACAGACTTCAAGATGTGCATTTTATTTATTAAGGAAATGGTTTTGATATGTTGCATTTTAATTAAAATCAGTACAGCTATTCTTGAGAAAAACTCAATTTTCGAACATTTTTTTCATAAAAAGAGTAGTTTGGGATGGTTCATGTTCTTGAAAATCTTCGCGTTGCATTCTCGGAAAATACCAAAATAACGGTCTTTTCATTTTTGAGCTATGCTACCCACTGACACACACGGACCTTTTTCTAAAATCGCTGTTTCTTGGATTCAGGGGGTCCAAAACATCTATTCACGGTGCAATCTTGTTATCGGATTTTTGGGTGCAATACAGTACGTTCTCTGTACTCTACATTATATAGTACGTGTAGAGAAAGTAATATTAATAGTAGTAATTATAATAATAATAATAATAACTATAAATAATCTTCTGTAAGATGAGTTTGTATTTGGGACAGCTGGAGAAAGTTATGGGAACGGACACATTTCAAATTTTTTTCTGAACATTTTTGGTAAGAATTTTGGTTGCAATAGAAGAAGAGAAAGTGAAACGCTTTCTTTGTATTGATTGTAGGCTGGATGTGAATACGTAACAACACCAATAAAAGACACTAATGCCATCTCGCGGGATTTATTGGATATTTTCATCTGTCCGTTTGTTCTAGTAGCAGCAGTTAATGTCATTAATTGATCATTGGAGATACAAAACTGGAAATCAATAAAGAAACGTAAGGGGGGGGGTGCAAGTATATAAACACGACCCCCAGCGCAACAAATGAGTCACATCCCGCGCTTGACACACGTTGTATAAACTGCTTCACGCACCCTGCTGCATGTTGATTACTTTTTATTATTATTCTATTTTCTTCCTTACACATTCTAAATACGTACGTGTGTAACAGGGGTGCACAAGCATAAGGGCGTGTACTGACCCAGGGTTTGTCGCTCAGTAGGGCTCCATTGTTGATGGAGTTGGATTACAAAATGAAGATTTCCCAATTCTTGGAGTATTGAACATAAAAATAATCTGATGTTTTCCATTCACATGACTTTCTCTACATCTCTGCAACAAATTATTGTTAAGAACCTTATGCTTCTATTTACTTCATGAAAATCGAGAAAAAATTATCAGAAATTGTCTTAGTACTTGCTTTCTTGTAAGTAGAAGCGAAATAAGTAAGTACTATTGGTTAAAGTGATAGTCATAAGCTGGCTGCTATGTAAATGAAGTTACTTTGCATGGACACGAGTTGAAACATTCCTGTATGAGTATATAAGTTTTTCAAACCTGAAACCAAAAACAATGAATACCTCAAAAACAATAAATTCAACGAAAAAAATTATATAACATAATGTGTTTTAATGTTCTCTGCATTTATTGTGTCATACATTTTTGTCTATCTCTTACGGTTTAGATGTTATGCAAACTTCCGTAAAATTCATCCCGAATAAAGTAATCTTCAGAAGCTATTCCTAGAACATTCAAGATATACATTTTATTTGTCAGGTAAATATCTTTAATATAGGATAGTTTAATCAAAATCGTGGGAGCCATTTTTAAGAAAATGAATATTTTATTTATAGTCTATCGGAGGTTATAAAAAAAGTCCCTCGTATAATCTCAAGAAAATGTCACAAATTTTATTAGCAAGATAACATTTACCAACGGGATGTTTTTGACTGAAAACATGAAATTGTTTTACTGCGAGTTTTGGACAGCCCTGCAGGTGTATTCATCACCCACCCTCGCTCCTCCCTCTCTCTTTCCACCGTTTCCTACGCTTACTCATTTAGTTCTTGTATTCCCGGTGTTTTCTATAAAATATTCTTTTTCCCCGCGGCTTTTCAATGTTTAAGCAAAGATGGAAAAGTCCGCCTGAAATGAAATAATTAACTTCACGTTTTCACGTACAATGGAATGATTTACACATTGCTGTTTTAATTCAGAGCCATCTTCCGTGAAATTAATTAATCAGAGAGGTATACATATCCGGTGCGCTCAAAGGGAGCTCACGTGTTGGGCTAACACCCAATCTGAGAGAGTTCCTTTGCGTTACGCCCTTCAGTTGTTTCATCAAAACAATCACGTGATATGGGAAGCCCTTAATTGCAATGTATCCCGCAGCAGCGCGTCTTCTGGAAATGTGTGTGTGATTCATGCATTCAAATGAGAGATTCTAACTCGAACCAAAAACTCACAATTATACACAGGAGAAACTTGAATTTCTACTTTCTCTACCACGTACAGTGTAGTGCAGGGAAACGTCACGATGCTTTTGGTTTCTATCGTAACAAAAACTATTAAATAACATGTCTATTGATTATAATATATGTATTTAGTTACATTCCTGTGGCAAAACGTTATCTTTCGTCACTTGGACACTTGTGCACAGTTCGTCTACTCTCTCTAATTCAAGTGTACGCTCAGACATCGCTGTCGAATCTCAACTCCAGTGGAACTGACAGCTTCAGTAACAGAAATTTCCAGAAGTCATTATCGCACGTGAACTAGGGTCGGATGATAAGTCCTGGGCCTCACACACATATGGCGCCACCAGGCCAGTTAGGCGGTAGCATCGTAAAATTTAACTCTAGACTTACATACTTACACGACAATACCTTGTTTAGTTTTCGAATGACACCATTTTAAGCAAGACAGCTTTAGAGTTTTCACGAAAATGGAAGATTTGGAAAAACGAGCATTGATTAAATACTTCCACTTAAAAGGCTTAAAGCCTAACGAAATCAAGCAGATAATGGTCAGTACATTAAAAGACTCTGCCCCTTCATATTCAATGATTAAAAGGTGGGTTGTAGAGTTTAAAATGGGACGTACGAGCACTAGTGATGAGCCGCGCTCTGGACGCCCTGTAGAAGTGACAACTCCAGAGATCATTGAAAAAATTCATTGTTTAGTACTGGAAGTTGTTTGAGATAGCAGAGGCTGTCAACATATCAAAATAACGTACAGATAATATTTGAAGTAATGATTGGGCTTTCACAAGGTCTGTCCAAGATGGTGCCGTGTTTGTTGACACTTGATCAAAAGCTGCAAAGAAAAAGTGTTTCTGTTAGGAATGTGAAGCTCTATTGTAAAAATAACAGTGCATTTTTGAGACGCCTTATTACCATGGATGAAACTTGGCAAAACAGTGGATTGTGCCCGGTGAACCAACTCCAAAAAAGGCAAAGTAAATGTTGTCAGCTAACTAGGTTATGGCGAGTGTTTTCTGGGATGCACAGGGAGTTATTTTTATTCATTACTTGGAAAAGTGTGAAAGTATCACTGGTGACTACTACGCATGCTTACTACAACGTTTGAGTGATGAGGTGTAAAGAAAATGACCTCATTTTGCAAAAAAAAAAATCTTGTTTCATCCCGACAATGCTCCGGCAGTCATTGCAATGGGAAAAATGTGCAAATTAAAGTTCGAATAGCTTGAACATCCACCCTGTTCATCAGATCTAGCACCCAGTGACTACCACCTGCTCCCAAACCTCAAAAAATGTCTTGGAGAACGAAGATTTCACAGAAACGAGGTCATTGATGCGGTAAACGGCTATTTTGAGGACCTTGATAAATCGCACTACAGAGATGGTTTAATTAAATTAGAACACCGATATGACAAATGTATTAGCCGTTCTGGAGATTATGTTGAGAAATAAAGCAAAAAAAAAAAAATAAAGAAATTAAATGCTGTTTTCATTGAGAGGCCCGGAACTTACAGCCGACCCTCGTGCTTTACACCCAGGTGCGACAATGTGTGGCGCTATGAAAGTAAGCGGCAGCACACGTGCAACGATTCGCAGTAGCAACGTCCATTGTTAGAGTGTTTAGTGCATATGGCACCGTAGTTGATGACACATGGAATGGAGATGGAGCACCGGTGGAATGCGATGGCGGGGAAAACCGGAGAACCCGAAGAAAACCCGCCCTAGCGCCGCTTCGTCCGCCACATGCGGCCGCCTGGGATCGAACCCGGGCTGTTCTGGCGAGTGATCTAACCAACAAGGTACATTATATTACAATCTGTGATTCCTGCTTTGAGATTAGACACGAAGTCCAACTCCAAGTTGCATATCAAGTCAGAAATTACATTTACTGTTTACTCTTGATAATTACGAGTATTTATACACTTGTTTACAAAGATGAACTCTGATATTGAATTTGTCAGTGGTGTCAATTGCAACAGTATATTTGCCAGTTTTGCATTTCATTATTTTAATTATTAATTTGCACATATTCAGTATAGGAAAGATATTCGCTTCAGTAGCCTAGACTTGGCAGATCGCAGAACAAAACACGAGGCTAAGAATGTGTTATTGTATCGGCCAAGGTCACTCACTTCTCTTGTCAATCCAGAAATACAAATGTCTTTAAAAGAGCAAGGTTTTTGTGCATTAAAGGTCTAAGTAACAGGGAGTTTCTCAGAGACAGGTTAGCCCTAAAAGTTCGTAGTTCGGGACTCTTTCATTACAAAAAGCGGTCACGTGCGTAAAATACAATGAACTGTCAAAACTAGCTACGTGATAACTATGTTTTCGCGCTACTTAGTAACCAATCAGAAATGAGCTTGAAGCTTGAATATTTTGGCTAAAAAAGCAGTATATATACACTGCTGTATGTGTATGTATTTCTTTTAAGTTATTTATCTATTATAATAGGGTACATTTATACCTCTGAGTAAGGTGTACTCTGTGCTGTAAATTTAAATTGCTGTATTTGAATATCTTTGTCTTTTTTATTTTCGTGTTTACTATTTTAATTCTTTGTTGTTGTTTTAATATTGTTTTTTATTGTGTATTAAATTTGTATTTTTATTTTCGTGTTTACTGTTTTAATTATTTGCTGTTGTTTTAATATTGCCTTTTTATTGTGTATTACATTAGCCTTTTTATTTTCGTGTTTACTCTTTTAATTCTTTGTTCTTGTTTTAATATTGGTATTACAAAAGCACGTAGTGTCTGTGTACCCGTGCGATTGTTGAAGTTCATGTATGATATTGTTATGTCAATAAATACACTTATTCCTTCATTATTCAAGTTCTGTTTTGTATTGCGGGTTCTTGATTAGGTGTTATTCTTACTCGAAAAAGTGCAGTTACCGCATTACTTGATGTGCAAGTTTTATATCGTGTAATGGTGAAGTAAGAGATAACTTTCAAAGACCGAGAAACTTTTTAGGCAGAAGAAATAGCACCAGATATAAGCCTATGTTTCTACATCTACAAGAACAATGTGGGGAGTCGCTCGATGGATTAGTGCCTAAATAAGTAACAAAGGTGAATAAAAGTATCAATGCTGAGGAATCTTAAGTGAAGTACTTGTGTTTGTGGGTCTACTCAGGTCATTCTTCCTCTCCTCAGTGAGAGTCTAATTTGAGTTCTACATTGATGAGCTTATCCAGCGCATCACTACACTGTACATAGTGTATAGAGAAGGTATTGCACTCCACCCAAAAATTCGATACTGAGATTTCACCGCAAATATATGTTTTAGGGTCCCCTGTATCCAAGAAAATCATTTTCAGAAAAAGGTCCGTGTGTGTCTGTCTGTTTGTGTCTGTGGGCAGCATAGCTCAAAAACGAAAAGTCCGTTAAAAACCAAACTTGCTATTTAGGTTTGGTATCTTCCAAGGTTGCGGCACAAAGATTTTCAAGAAAATCACCTCTCTCCCAACTACCCTTTACATGGAACTTTTTTCGGAAGTGTTGGATTTCTAAAATTTTCTTTAACAATTTTGATTAAAATATCGCATATTAAAGATGTTTACCTGACAAACAAAATGTATGACTTGAATTTTCTGGGAATAGCCTCTGAAGACTACTTTATTCTGGATGAACTTTGCATAACTACTAAACCGTAAGAGATGGACAAAAACTTACAATACAAAAAATGTAGAGCACATTAAAACACACAATTTATGTTGTATACATTTTGTAGTGGAGTTGATCGTTTTTGAGATATTTGGTTTTGGTTTCAGATTTGAAAGACTTGTACTTTTCTCATACAGGAATTTTCCAACTTGTGTCCATACAAACAAAGGAACATCAGTCACGTAGCAACCAGCTTTTGGCTTTCACTTGTTAAAATACACAAGATGTGTCATATACATTTTTTCCTGGAGTTTAGCATTTTCGAGGTATTCCTGGTTTTTAGTTTCAATTGTGAAGGACTTATACTTTTCTCAGACAGGAAGGGTCCAATTTTTCTTTTGTTCTACTCCGGGCCAATCAAAGAAGCGACTTGCAATGACAGTCGCATAACGACAGCCTTTAAATCCCTTGACTATCACTTTAGCCTAGTGCATTACTTTAGTTCCATTCTACTTATTAGGAACTAAATAACAAAGTTCCGCTAGTGTTTATTTCGATCAGCGTGGTGTTGAAAGAAGAATTATCTTTTTAAGAAATTTGTATGCAAAGTCATGTGAGTGCAAAGCATTGAGGTTACTCTAAAACGGGAATATTTTCAGTGGAAGCTCGGTATCGAATTTTTGGGTGGAATACAATAGCTAGGGCGGCGTAGTGGCTGAGTGGTTAGACCGCTCGCCTCCCATGTAAGTGGCCTAGGTTCGATCCTAGGCGCCCGCATGTGGGATTTGTGGTGGACGAAGCTGCTCTGGGCGGGTTTTCTACTGTCCTCTAATTTCCCCCGCTACTCATTCCACCAAATGCCCCATTATCACATCTCCTATCATCCATTTCTCTTGTATTTCATATCATCCACTTCTTCCCGTTCATGCCTGGCTACGCCCGACCAGTCGTTCCAGGTTCTCCATTCTGTGTTTTCTTGCCGTTGGTTTCTGACCCCTAGGCATCCGCTTTCTAAGGCCTTCGGGGGGGGGGTTCATACCTAAATATGGGGAGGATAAGCCGACTGTGAAAACTACAATAGATATATTCTCAATGCATATGCTTGTACCAAGAAAAGAAAGTAATATAAGAGCCTTAAGTGTGAAAGAAGTACATTTAAATGTTGTTATTTAAGGGTTTCTAGGATCTCTTGTACCCTGATAGTTGATTTCACATATGCAGTTCTCCTCATTTGGTGCAGTATAAAATATGGATTGGAGATCTGTTCCTAAGCCATGCAGATTAACGTGAATCGTAATTCTACGTTTGCTAAAACTTGTTAATAATTCCTGAACTGTAATTACGAGCTACGAGTAATATTTCTGAGAGTTCCATTTGGTTAACAAAGACTAATCTGTCATAAATAATTTAGTATATTGCAACGTTGATTCCCTGGATTTCATTTCCTCCCTTTGTTAATTTTCCTTTTTCTCACTCTTTATTCAGATTGTACCATTTTAGTATAGTGACGGATGGGAGAATAAAGGTCAGAAAATCTGATGGGATGGTCTTGTAAGACCTAAGGGTAGTCGAAAGGTGATTTTCATTGTTCTTTTGCTCCATTTTCATGTTTTAAATACATATGAATATTTGGTACCTCCAGCACATTTTGGTATAGCTTTCATAGAAATACACTGATAGTAAATAGTTTAAAAATATTGTTAAAACATCTGATGTGTTCTATTCACATCACTTTCTCTACATCTCTGCAAAAAAAAAATATTATTAAAACGCTTATGCTTCTATTGACTTAATGCTAATCAAGAAAACATTAGCAGAAATAGTCTTATTGATTGCTTCCTTGTAAGTAGAACCGAAATAAGAGAATACCATAGGTTAAAGTGCCAGTAAAAAGCTGGTTGCCATGTGATTGAAGTTCCTTTGTTTGTATGGACAGTTGACAAGTTCCTGAATGAGAAAAGTATATAAAACATTTAAAGTTTATCAAATTTGAAACCAATATCAAGGAATATCTCAATAACGATCAACTCCACGAATAAAATGTATGTAACATAAGTTGTGTGTTTTAAGGTGCCCTACTTTTTTTTCTGGCAAGCTTTTAACCATCTCTTACGGTTTAGCAGTTATGCAAAATTCCGTAAAACTGATCCAGAATAAACTTGTCTTCAGAGGCTATTCTCAGAAAATTCAAGATATACAGTTTATTTGTCAGATAAAATTCTTTAATGTACGATATTTTAATGAAAAGCGTGAGAGCCAGACATTTTCGAAAACAATTTCATCTAAAGGTCAGTTGGGGGTGGGGAATTTTCCTGAAAATCTTCGTCTCGCATTCTTGGAAGATACGAAACCTAAATATCAAAGTTGGTCTTTAGCGGACTTTTCGTTTTTGAGCTATGCTGCCCACACACACACACACACACACACACACACACACAGGTGTACAAACCGACGTTTTTATAAAAATGTTTTTTTTTATTCAGGGGGTCTCAAAACGTGTATTTCGGATGAAATCTCGGTATCGAATTTTGGGTACATTATAATATCCTCTCTATTCACTATGTACACAGTACGTGTAGAGAAAGCAAAAATCCTGCGTAGTAACTGTTAGAACATTTTGGTACACTAATTTGGTAAAAGATGAATAGCTTTGTAAATATTAGTGTTAGAGAAGAGACATTTTACTTTCTCTACACGTACTACGTACATAGAGAAGGAATTGTATTACACGCCAAACTTCGATACCGAGATTTTACCGGAAATACACGTTTCCTGTTTCCAAAAAAGAAATAGAAAAATCTCTGTGTGTGTGGCCGTGTGCTCGAGTTTCTGTGAACATTATAACGCAAAAACGAAGAATCCATATAGTAATAAACTTTGTATTTGAATTTAGTATCTTCCAAAGATGCGATACGAATATTTTGGGAAAAATCTACCTACACAAATTTAAATATATTTATTTTTGTTTTATATTTTTTTTTTCTACAAGGTTAATGAAAATGTAATATATTTTAATTAAAGCATATAAGTAATTAAGATTAAATGGGTTTAACCAGTACATAAGAAAGTTAAAATCCTAAGGATATATCAAAACTACCCTTTATATGAAAAAAAATTCAAAATATTATTTTTGTAAAAAATGGCTCTACGATTTTGATTAAAATGCCGTATATAAAAGAATTTTACATGAAAAATAAAATGTGTATGTTGAATTTGCTGGAAATAGCCTCTGAAGACATGTTTATTCTGAGTGAGTTTTGCTGAATGTGACGTAATTGGTAAACCGTAAGAGATAGACAAAATAATGGAGATCTCGTTAAAACATACAATTCATGTCAGGTATGTTTTTTGTTGTTGTTTTTTTGTGGAGTTGACATTTCTGAGGTATTCCTTGTTTTTCGTTTCAAATGGATTTCAACCACAGACACACACACACACACACACGGAGCATTTTATAAAAATGCTTTTATTTTGGATTCAAAACATGTATTCGGTATGAAATTTTTGGGTGGAATGCAATACCTTCTCTATACACTATGCACATAGTACGTGTAGAGAAAGTAAAAAGGTAGTGTTTATACACTGATATAATTACTTGCCATTAAACCCTGAACGGGTACTACCCATCTTTGTGCGGAAAAGTAACGCGTGTGACAAATTCACTTACTGTCACGAGCGTGTTGCCTGCAGCTATGAAATAATGTGAAATCGATAAAAGTGCCATTGTCTCGGTAAGTCAATTTTGATTGCGCCCCACACAGAACGTGATGGGATTACAGGGGCTGTTCGCTCACCTTGTAGCTGTAAACGAGCTAGGTATACCCTTTGTTCATTCTCAGCGTGACTCTCCATGGAAATGTTGTGTCAGCTGATACTCAGGGGGCCGAGACAGCAGTCAACCGTTTGTGTACCGTTAAAAAGTCTTATGCCTTACACTCACATGACTTTCTGCAACAAATTATTATTAAAAAGCTTGTGCTTCTATTTACTTCATGCTAATCGAGAAAAAATAAGCACAAATAGTCTTATTACTTGCTTCCTTGTGAGTAGAAGCGAAATAAGGGAGTACCATAGGTTAAAGTGATAGTCAAAAGCTGGTTGCTATGTGATTGAAGTTCCTTTGTTTGTATGGACAGGAGTTTACAAATTCCTGCATAAATTTTCAAAGGTGAAACCAAAAACAAGAAATATCTCAAAACCGACCAACTTCGCGAAAAAAATGTATATAACATAAATTGTGTGTTTTAACGTGCTCTACATTTTTTGTGTGGTAAGTTTTGTCCATCTCTTACGGTTTAGCAGTTATGCAAAATTCCGTCAAATTCATCCTGAATAAAGTAGTCTTCAGAAGCTATTCCTAGAAAATTCAAGATATACCTTCTGTTTGTCAGGTAAATATCTTTAATATATGAAATTCTAATCAAAATTGTTTGAGCCATTTTTGAGGAAATCAAAAATTTCGAAAAAAGTTCCATGTAAGGGGTGCTTTGAGCTGGGAGGATTTTTCTCAAAATCTTCGTGTCGCATCCCTTGAAGATACTAAACTTAAATACCTAGTTTGCTATTTTATCGAATTTTCGTTTTTGAGTTATCGTATTCACAGACACACGGACACACGAACACACGCATCAATCTTTTCCTGAAAATGCTTTTTTTGGTTACAGGGGGCCCTAAAATATATATTTCCGGTGAAATCTCGGTATCGAATTTATGTAAGGAGTGCAACACCTTCTCTATACACTATGTACATAGTACATGTGGAGAAAGTAAAAAGAACGATATTCTATTTCTATAACGTAAATATAGAACTGTTTCGATAAATGTATAATTTTATTTGTGAGGTAAGGTTTGTGTGTTCAGTGTTGGGCAGAAAGAGAAGGCCATGCAACACACGGACAGGAAGAGAGAGAGAGAATGACCATGCACGATACAACCCCGTCCCTTGCCAAAATATGCACTCTGATAAAACCATTTCGTGGTTAAAACAGTGTCTAATTTCTCACTGTAGTAGCGATACGAATTGAAATATGGTGGAGCCCCTGCTCGGTTGTAAATTGTGCGTTTTTGACACTTGTTTGCATTTATATACGTGCAGCGTACATCTGAATCATAAACTATGTTCTCTGCATTTACTGCATACAATTGATGCTGGGTACCGAGTCAGATAAGCAGCGTGTTTACACGTTTACTTTATTCTTGTGGTCAGAACTTCTCTAAACATGGCGAGAATTCGATAAAACCCTTGCGATGTTTAGTGTGTTCCAGTGAAGTAACTCGATATTACACCACGATAACTTACGCTATCGCAAAATAGCTTCTTTCTGTTTTTTAAAAGTATGCGAATTTATGTAATTAATGTTTACTTTCTCTACACGTACTATCTACATAGTGTATACAGAAGGTATTGCACTCCACCCAAAATTTCGATACCGAGATTTCATCGGAAATATATTTTTAGGATTCCCTATATCCAAAAAAAAGCATCTTCAGAAAAAGCTCCGTGTTCGTGTGAACATGATAACCCAACAACTACTTTATTCTGGAGGAATTTTACGGAATTTTACATAACTGCTAAACTGTAAGAGATGGACAAAAGCTTAACGTACAAAACATGTAGACCACTTTAAAACGCACAATTTATATTATATACATTTTTTTAGTAGAGTTTTGAGTTATTCCTTCTTTTAGATTTCACCTTTAAAAAACTTACACTTTTCTCATACAGGACTTTGTCAACTCTTTCCATACAAACAAAGGAACTTCAGTCACACAAACGTTTTTTAACAGTTCTTTCTTGCAGAGATGTAGAGAAAGTCACGTGAATGGAACACATCAGATTTGTATGAAGTAACTCGATATTACAGCACGATAACTTATGTTATCGTGAAATAACTTCGTTATGCTTTTTAAAATCCTGCGATTTTTCGTGATTAGTTTTTAAGTTATTAGTGTTTTCCAATGAGGTAGCTCGTTATTATTAGCACGATAACCTATGTTATTGCGAAATAACTTCTTACTGTGTTCTGCGAATTCAAGTAACACGTTAAAATAGCATACAACTTATGTTATCGCGAAATAACTTCTTTCTAAAATGTAAATGGCGTGTTAGATGATGTGGTTCTCAGCGTCCCATTCTAAATTGGGCGAGAAAAACCGATTAATTTTGCTCAGAGGCCTCTCTATCAGGCTGAAGTTCTTTTACTTGCCGTAAATCTACGACACGGGAACAACGGCTTTACTTCCCTTCCAAAGCAAGCCGTTGCAAGGAAATTTTTACAGCTTTTTACACCCGAAAAAATCCATCGTTCTCCGCCGGGTTTGAACCCGCGACCTTGGATATATGAAGTTAGCATGCTAACCATTACACCACGGAGGGCGACACTTCCTTCTGTTGGATAGGTTGAGTCAGACTGAAAAGTTAAATGCCACAACCGAGATTTGAACCACGGATCTCTAGCCGGTTGCTCTGCCACTGAGCTACCATGCCAACATGCCGTTTATGGCATTGAATTTTTCAGTCTGACTCTACCTATCCAACTCCTGTCCTACACACGGCTTCTGTGAAAAAATTTGATGTGTACCATTCACATGACTTTCTCTATATCCCTGCAATAAATTATTCATAAAAAGCTTATACTACTATTTACTTTATGCTAATCAGAAAAAATTAGCAGAAATAGTCTTATTACTTGCTTCCTTGTAAGTAGAAGCGAAATAAGGGACTACCATAGGTTAAAGTGATAGTCAAAATCTGATTGCTATGAAAATTAAGTTCCTTGTTTATATGGATAGGAGTTGACAAGTTCCTGTATGAGAAAAGTATACGTTTTTTATAGCAGAAACCAAAGATAAGGAATGTCTCAAAAACGACAAACTCCACGAAAAAAATTTATATAACATAAATTGTGTGTTTTAAAGTGCTCTACATTTTTTGTGTAGTAAGTTTTTGTCCATCTCTTACGGTTTAGCAGTTATTCAAAATTCAGTAAAATTCATCCAGAATAAACTACTCTTCAAAGGCTATTCCCAGAAAATTGAAGATATACATTTTATTTTCAGGTAAATAGCTTTAATATACGAAATTTTAATCAAAATCCTTATAGCCATTTTTGAGTAAATCAAAATTTTCGAAAAAAGTTCCATACAAAGGGTAGTTGGGGGTGAGGGGATTTATCTCAAAATCTTCGTGTCGCATGCCTGGAAGATACTAAACTTAAATACGAAGTTTGGTATTTTACTGACTTTTCGTTTTTGAGTTATCGTGTTCACAGACACAGGGACACACACACACGGACCTTTTTCTGAAAATACCTTTTTTGAATACAGGGAACCCTAAAACATATATTTCCGGTGAAATTTCGGTATCGAATTTTTTGGTGGAGTGCAATACCTTCTCTATACACTATGTACATAGTGCGTATAGAGAAAGTAAAAATAATTAATCCAATAACTTCTTTTTGTGTTTTAAAACTCTGCGAATAAACGTAATTCATTTTATGTTATACGACAGTTTTGCTGCTATCGAGAGAAAGGTAAGCTCTATGGTCCGCTTTCGGAAGGCACTGGGTTCAAATCCTATGAGCCGACCAATCAGGCTTTGTTATTTTCGTGGTTTCCCTCAGTCACCAAAGTAAATACAGGATGGAACATTTAACTTGAGACAGGAATATCTCCAAAACTAAGCGTTGTAGAAAGAAATATCCTGCAAAAAATCTGATGTATTACATTCACACGACTTTCTCTACATCGCTGCAACAAATTATTGTTAAAAAGCTTATGCTTCTATTGACTTCATGCTAATCGAGAAAAAATTAGTAGACATAGTCTTATTACTTGCTTGTTTGTAAGTAGAAGCGAAATAAGGGAGTACCATAGGTTAAAGTGATAGTCAAAAGCTGGTTGCTATGTGACTGAAGTTTCTTTGTATGGACACGAGTTGACAAATTCTTGTATGAGAAAAGTATGTTCTCTGATTACGAAAAAAAGCATATTAGAAACATTTCTGTGGTATGTGTGTGTGTATGCTTGTGAACAGCATAGCTCAAAACTTAAAAGATCGTTAATAACCAAATTTGGTATTTATGTTTAATATCGTCCAAGAATGAGACACGATGATTTTGAAGAAGCCCCGCTCACAAACTATCATTTACACGGACAATTTTTTGAAATTTTCGTTTTTCTCAAAAATGGATATGAAAATAAGTTATAAAATATTATATATTATTGAAATATCGTACAAATAGAATATATACTTTGAATTTCTGGCAATAGTCTATGAAGAGCTACCCTCAAACAGCGCAACTGGGGACGAGAGTTTTTCTCGGAGCAAGCATCCGTGCCATCTGCCTGCAAAGCCTATATTCACACATGTCGCCAACCTGAAAAATGAAGAAGGGAAATCAAAAAGGGAAAGGAACCTGGTAGATATACAGCACTCCAGCGCTCGCCTAAGCGGCCAAAGAAAAATCCCAGCGCAAGAATGCGCGTTCACCGGGGATCGAACCCGAAGCTCCCGGGTGCCACCTGACTCGTTTACTTTCTTATAACATTTTTTACGTAATTTCTCTTTTACGTTTAGTATAATTAATGTTTATACTGATGGTTCTAGCTTACCAAATAACAGTGGCACTGGTGCAGGTGCAATATGCCCTCTCTTCTCTTTCTATAAAAGATTAAGCTTAAATACTACAACTTTTGATGGAGAGATTTCGGCAATTCTTCAGAGCTTACAAAACCTACTATTTCATACAAATAAAGTTGAAAAAGTTGTACTATTATCTAACTCTAAAGCTGCTATTATATCCATAACATCTGATGTAACACCTAATAACTTAAATATTGCAGAATGCCGCAAAATCATAACCAATGAATTTAAATAAAAGATTAATACTTCAATGGATACCAGCACATTGCGGAATACAGGGTAATGAAACAGCTGATCTCTAGCCAAGAAAGTTAGTAAAATTACATCAAATTCATCAGATCCAATAAGTTATCACTCTATCAAAAGAATCATTATATCAACATATAATAACAAAATTAAAGAAGATAATGTATACAAATAAAAGGAAAACCATGGGAAAATTTATGTAATGACGTGACCAGAATCACTACATTAGCAAGAAAATCCTCTGTAGCAACTTTTAGACTCCTAACAGGCCATGACTGTCTCAAGATTGGTCTAGTGAGATCTCCTCTGTGTCCTTTCTGTACACTTAAAGAAGATATGGTTGGAAACCATCTACTGCGCTGCTCAACCTTGAGTCGACATGATAATATGACATCAAAATACCGGAATGCAAGAGAGCGAATGGCTTCACTGCCAACTGCTCAACATTAGATACCAACCAACATTAACTGTTTCGTGTAACATTCAAACATTTCACACTCTAAAGGAACAAAGACAGTGATACAAATCTCAAGTTTTGATTGTTAAAACAAATCAGCATTCTGTACCCATGTACAACACGTAAAACAATTTACGTAAAGCCTTTTGTTTGCATTTCACTGGAAGGAAACGTAATTTCTTTGTGAGATAATATATTTTTCGGTGTTTAATTAAACTCCTTAGCACAAGATTGTCTCCGAAGGAAGTCTACAAACAGCTGCAAGTTGGGGAGCAGCAAAGAAACCGAAGCAAAAAAACAGCAACAGTTATTTCAGTAAATTATGTCAACAGCTTC
Organism: Hymenopus coronatus; assembly: GCA_030762935.1. Classification (NCBI taxonomy): domain Eukaryota; kingdom Metazoa; phylum Arthropoda; class Insecta; order Mantodea; family Hymenopodidae; genus Hymenopus; species Hymenopus coronatus. Next base: position 9,240,274 of record CM060882.1, on the reverse strand, counting down.
ACCTTAAATAAGCCGGAAGTGCAAAGTAAACTCCTGGGAATATCTCGGTACTTGCGTCACAAGTTAGGTAAACAAAACAGTTGCCAGTCGCAGCAGGCGTAATGCATATACCAACACAAGCTTCGTAAATGAGTTTTACAGCAGTTGACTATTTCCGAGCTTCTGTTAACCATTAGCTAAATATTAACTGCAGTTAGATACAGAAACGGGCGGTTAAATTCATAAAGAGAAGTAAAGATTTTAGACTTAGGAAAAGTGAAGGGAAGAAATGGGAGCCGCTAAAAGTTAGGCCTAAAACACATAGGTTAGTCGCACTATTTAAAGCTCATACAGGTTTAAATGCAAGGATGGACGTTAGAAAGATGTTAGAAAACCCTACATACTACGGACGAAACGATCATTTGTATAAACTTAAGGGTAGAAGGTACAGAATGCACGTAGGAAAATGTTCTTTTGTTAATAGGACCATTGAAGAATGGAATAAATTGCCTGTAGCAAACTTTCATGGCTGCCCTCTGACCTTGAAGACGTTTAGGGATCATTTAAAGAGAATAAATGTTAGTTGGTCGTCTCCTTAGCGCGGCTGCTTGCCGAGCGAGAGACCTGGGTTCGATTCCCGGTACCGGCGAGGAGATTTTCCCCCGCTGGGAGACCTGGTCCGGGATGCACTCAGCCTCCCTGGAGAGGGGCCAATTGAGGAGCTACTTGATGGAGAAGTAGAGCCTCCAGGTCCTGAGGACCGCATTAACTGGGCGGGGGGATGGAGGAGCTGATCACATCTCACCCTCCAGTACTGCACCCCATCCATGACGTCTGTCATGGACCGAGTTGGGGGACGCAGCGGCCGGGCGGTAGGCCAAGATTCCTTGTGAGCTGTCGTGCCATGGAGTTATTATTAAATGTTAATTAATTTGAGTAAATATTGTGAAGTAATTAAGGATCTCAAAAACTGTATTAGTGTATATTATTATTATTATTAATGTTGAGGCTTCATAATAACTGTTTATAAACATGCTGATAATTGACAAAAGTATTGCTATACTGAATAATAAGTATTTAGGTTATAAGAACTGAAGCTTTCCTGGCGACGTGTTAATTCAAAATCTTCTCGGGCTTCTAGCTTCAAGTTTTTACCTGGCTAGAAGCCCGAGAAATTTTTGAATTAAGTATTTAGGTATTTAAATATACATATATATATATATATATGTAATATGTTAGCTGTAAAACTGTAAGATTATTATTGTAAGTGAATTTTGTACATTTAACCCTGCCATCCAAATTGCAGAGACTAAATACATATATATATATATATATATATATATATATATATATATATATATATATAATATTCTGTATGAATGTAAGGTAATGTAAAAAACCACTCGACCGATTTATGGTAGTTCTTTAGCAATTGAAAAACCCAATTCTTTGTAACGGACAAAGGTTGTGAAACTCTTAATTTTCGTTTCTCCGTAGTCAGCTTGCCCTCCCACTCGTTAGGGCTGACACTCCCCTAGGACTTACAAGTGGATGTCTAGGCGTCAAAAGCCTGTCGGGGAGCCAACGGCACAAAGCCACAGAATGAAGAACCTGGCCTGTAGCCAGACATGAGCGTGAGGAAGTGAAGGATATGAAATGAAACATTCATAGAAAAGATATTGACGGAAGAATTGGTGGAATGCAATGGCGGGCAAACTAGAGCAAACCCGCCACTTTATCCACTATAAAGCCCACATGCTGGTGCTTTGGACAGAACCGGGGCCGTCCAGGTGAGAGGTAAGTGGTCTAACCACTCGTCCACGACGAGGCAGGGCCCGGGCTGAATCCCGAGCACCCGCATATGAGATTTGTGGTACACGAAACGGTGTCTGGGAGTTTTTCTAAAAATCATTGTCTTTTTACTTCCTCTACACGTATTCTATACATGGTGTATAGAGAAGGTATTTTAATGCACTCCAAAAATTTAATACAGAGATATCACCGGAAATATATATTTTGACCCCCTGAATTTAAAAAAGTATTTTTAGAAAAAGGTCCGCGTTTGTGTACAGCTTAGCTCAAAAACGAAAAGACCGTTAAAAGCCAAACTTGGTATTTATGTTTGATATCTTCCAAGAAAATCCCCCAACTACCCTTTACATGACAAAAATTTCGACATTTTGATTTCCTTAAAAATGACTAACGATTTTGATTTAAATCCCTTTTATTTATTAACATGGCAAATAAGATGTATATCTTGAATTCTCTGGGAATAGCCTCTGAAGATCTCTTTATTCTGGATGACTTTTATTGAATTTTGTGTAATTGGTAAACTGTAAGAGATACACAAAGACTCACTGCACGGAAAATGTAGATCAGGATAAAACACACAATTTATGCCATTTACATTTTTTTTTTCGTAGAGCTGATCGTTTTTGAGGTATTCCTGATTTTGATTTCAGCTTTGAAAAACTTATACTTTTCTCATACTGGAATTTGTCAACTCCTTTCTATACAAACAAAGGAACTTCATTCACATAGCAACCAGGTTTGACTATTAGTTTAACCTATGGTTCTCCATTATTTCGTTTATACTTTTAAGGAAACAAGTAATAAGACTATTTCTGCTAATTTTCGTCGATTATCATGAAGTAGATAGAAGCAAAAGCTTTTTAACAACAATTTGATACTGATATGCAGAGAAAGTCATGGGAATGGAACATAAGATTCTTTATAGTAACCTTTTACTTTAGCTATTGGCAGAACTGACATCTCTCTCATATTTCCTTCATGTCAGAGTTTCGATGTACTGCGAAGCTGTGTTTGCAAAATTAGGTTATATAGTTTTCTGAACAAGTAGAGTTTCCTATACATATACTGGTTTAGATCAAAATCTAATTGGCACAATGGGCTGAAATTTTTACCCCAAATTTGCACGAAAATATGCTTAATTTAGGGGAAGAGTGTTTATGTAAGTATATGGATTGGTTTTTTAAACTTAAAAAACATACTTTTTAACAAAATATTAGGAGCTTTATTATAAGATCTACTGTGTTCCATTCACATGACTTTGTAACAAACTATTATTAAAAAAATCATTTTTCTGTCTATTTCATGCTAATCTAGATAAACACTAGCTGAAATGATTCCTTGTAAGTAGAAGGGAAATAAGGGAATACATCAGGCTAAAGCGATAGTCAAATCTTTTACAAGCTGGTTACCAAGTTGATGATATCCGTTTCTTTGCGTTGCCAGGAGTTGAGACATTCCCGTATGTGAAAAGTTCAAATATTTTAAAACTGAAACCAAATAAGAAGAAATATATAAAAAATGGCCAACTCCACGAAAAAATGTATATGAAGTAAATTGTGTATCTACCTCTTACGGTTTATTAGTTATGCAAAAGGCAGCAAAATTCTTCCAGAATAAAGAGATCTTCGTAGTCTATTCTCGGAAAATTTAAGTTATCCTTTTATTTGTCGTGTAAATATATTTAATATGTGGTATTTTAATCAAAATCGTTAGACATTTTTGTGAAAATCAAAATTTTCGGAAAAATTTCCATGTAAAGTGTAATTTTGAGTGGGGTGCTTTTCCTCAAATTCTTCGCGTCGCATCCTTGGAAGATTCTAAACTCAAATACTGAGTTTGGTATTTAACGATCGTTTCGTTTTTGAGCTTTGCTTTCAAAAGGCACACACACACACACACACACATACTTACTGACCTTTGTCTAAAAATGCTCCTTTTTTGTATTCAGGGGGACCCACAACATGTATTTTCGGTGTCGATTTTTTGGGTGCAACACAATACCTTCTCTACACACTATGTCCATAGCACATGTAGAGAAAGTAAAAACTAAATGACACTAAAGTCTGAAATTTTAAACTCACATTTTCGCATAAATAGACTTTATTTTAACGAAAAAAACATTATATGTATTAGCTATATATTTTTGAATTTAAAAAACATAATTTTTTAACATTTTACGTGCTTTATTTAATAAAATGTGTGTGATTCATTCACATGGCTTTCTCTACGCCTTTGCACCAAATTATTGTTAAAAAGTTTATGCTTCTATGTACTTAATACTAATCGATAAAACAATAGCAGAAACAGTTCTGTTTCCTTGTAAGCAGAAGCGAAATAAGGGAGTAACATAGGATAAAGTGATAGTCAAAAGCTGGTTGCTATGTGACTGACGTTCGTTTGTGTGTATGGACAGGAGTTGACAATTCGTGTATGAGAAAAGTATAAGCTTTTTAAAGTTGAAACCAAAACCAAGGAATATTTCAAAAACGATCAACTCCACGAAAAAGATATATAACATCAATTGTGTGTTTTAATGTGCTCCACATTTTTCGTGTGATAAGTTTTTGTGTATCTCATACGGTTTAGCAGTTATGCAAAAAACCCAGAAATTCATTCAGAGTCCTCAGAGGCTGTTCTCAGAAAATTCAAGATATACATATTATTTGTCAGGTAAAAAATATATTTAATATCCAACATTTTAATCAAAATCGTTTGAGCCACTTTTGAGAAAATTAAAATTTCCGAAAAAAATTCCATGACACAGACTGACGGACCTTTTTGTAAAAATGTTTCTTTTTTTTAATTCAGGGGACCCAAAATATGTTATTTCGGTGAAATCTCGGTATCAAATTTTTGGGTGGAATTCAATACTTTCTCTATACACTATGTACATAGTACATGTAGAGAAAATAAAAATCATATCTTTCTTTCTAATCAACAGAAGTATTGTATTTTTCATCAATAAGCAGAAAAGATGTTGCTGGACATATCTTGAAAGTTTTATCTCATTATGTTAAATACTTGCTGAGATAACGGATGAAAGCTTAACATTGGAAAGATAAGGTGTTCCAACTGCCCTTAATGAAACCAGATAATGTTCCATCTCGTCAGAAATAGAGCTGCAAGCGGCAGAATTCTGGATAACCCATTTCCACAACAGACTGTATAAATTAACGTAGCATCAGCTGGTAAGATACCAACTGTATAATATTAAGTTTCTCTGTTAAGTTGCGCTTTGTTTACCTCACTGTCTGCCGATATTAATTTACCAGACCGCTCTAAAAAGCCACTAGTGAAGAATCTCTCAGCCTCTTGCTAATTTACGATCTTCACTTGTTCCTACCTCTTTCTCAGGAGCTCCCATACGTCTCTTTCATTCTTGCTGTTCGTTTCTCTTATAAACACTGCCACTCTTCTTCTTTTTCCTCTTCTTCATGCCTTTTTCGGTAATTTATTGGTTTTTGCTGCTTTTGGCCGCCGTTACAATAAATCTTCCCAGGGGCAATTGGGCTGTGCAGTAGCGCAGTGTAAAAGTGCACGGCGCATGCGCGGTGTCCGACACGGCAGATGATACTGTCAATTTTACCGACTGCAGGCGAATGTTCTATCGATAAGAATATTTCTGCACAACAAAAGAAGCGGATTAATGACATCATATTTTAATAGTTATCAATGAGTACATAAGTGTAAGCATTGTGAATCGTAGATTATCAACAAGGAACATTTATTAGGTCTGTGCTTTCTCTACGACGTACATAATAGGTAGAGAGGGTATTTGCATTTCACCCAAAAAATCGATACCGAAATACTACCGGTGTTTTGCCCCTTAAAAAAATCTTATGTGTTCCATTCACATGACTTTCTCTACACCTCGGTAACAAACTATTGTTAAAATGCTCATTCATGTATACACTTCATGCTAATCGAGATAAATATTAGCAGAAATGATTTCATGTAAGTAGAAGGGAAATAAGGGAGTACCATAGGTTAAAGTGTCAAAACTTTTAATAGCTGATTGCTCTGTGATTGCCATTCCTTTGCCTACAATGCCAGGTGTTGAGAAAAGTATAAATATTTTAAAACTGAAATCAATTACAAGAAATATATAAAAAGAAGTCAAACACACAAAAAATATACATAAAATAAATTGCGTGTTTTAAATAGCTCTACATTTTTTATTAAGTAAGCTTTTGTCTATTATAGAATACCAGTTACGCAAAATTTGCAAAATTCATCCGAAATAAAGAGGTCTTCAGAGGCTAGTCCTAGAAAATTCAAGATTTACATTTTATTTGTCATTTAAACACCTTTTGTATACGGTATTTTAATCAAAATCGTTAGTCATTTTTTAGAAAATCAAAATTTTCGACTTTTTTTCCATGTAAAGGGATATTGGGGGGAGATTTTCTTGAAAATCTTCGTATCGCATCTTTGCAAGATACTGAGCTTAAGTACACTGACACACAGATCGACACAAACACGATATTTTTCTAAAAATGCTCTTTCTGGAATCCAAAAAGTCGTATATTTTTTAAAAAACAAAAATAAAACAAAAAATTGAGTAGCAAACTGGGAAATTAAGATCAGTATCTTCCAAGAATGCGGCAAGAAAACATTTAACAATAATCCCAACTTCAAATTACCCTATAAATGTAAACTTTTAAAAAATTGTGATTTTTTTAAAAAAAACGCTAAAAGATTTTGATTAAAATACCATATTTTTTAAGATATTTTTATTTTCTTTACACGTACAATTTACATAGTGTATAGAGAAGGTATTGTATTGCACCCAAAAATTCCATACCGAGATTTCACCGGAAATACATGTTTTGGAACCCCTTGAATACAAAAAGAAGTACTTTTATAAAACTGCCCGTGAGTGTGTGTCTGTTTGTGTTTGTGTGTGTATGTGGACAGCATAGCTCAAAAACAAACAGTCCAATAAATATCAAATTTCATATTTAAGTTCAGTATCTTCCAAGGATGTGACACAAAGATTTTTAAGAAAGTCCTTCCACCCTAAACTATCCTATACATGGAAAAAAAGTAGAAAATTTTGATTTTCTGAGAAATGGCTTTAACGATTTTGATTAAAATCTTTTAAATGTAAGATATTTACATGACAAACGAAATATATACGTATCTTGAATTTTCTGATAATAACCTCTAATGAGCTCTTCAATCTAGTTGGTAAACGTTAAGAGATAGACAGAAACTTTATACAATAATATAGATCTCGTTAAAGCACACAGTTTATGTGATATTTTTTTCGTAGAGCTACACGTTGCCGAGGTATTACTTATTATATGTTTCAGTTTTAAAATAATATACTTTTCTCAAGCTGGAAATTGTTCATGTTTCTTTTGTTGTACTTTTAGCCTTACAAAGAAGGGAAACACAAAAACATCATAAACCTTTAGTTTAAGCCACGAGCCGCCACTGTCTCAGAGTCTTGTACGATCAAACATTTTATTCTCTGTCAATAAATGTTGAAATCTCTATCAGATATTATAATAAATCAAAGGTAATCAACCGCAAACGAAAATGAATAATGTCGTCTAAGAAAATAAATGCAGAGAGAGAGGGAGAGAGAGAGAGGGAGAGAGAGAGGGAGAGAGAGAGAGAGAGAGGTAGAGAGAGAGAGAGAGAACGATTACGCCGAACTGGGATTGTCTAGGAATTATCACTGATGAAAATTACACAGAATGACGTCTCTGAGGAAGGAATGAGATACGGCAGCGTTAACTTTGGGCTAGGGTTTGGGGGGGGGGAGAAGGGAGTTGGGAATTAAGAATGGCTGTGAATAATTGACGCAGTAAGGAAATTAAACTCCAGACGAGGTAAGACATGTAGAAAAAAGAAGCTTCTGGAAAAATGCGAGGGCGAGGTTCGCAAAGGGCAAAAAAATGGGCTAACTTTTTTTTTCTCACCCACGCCTTTTTGTTTTATTATACTTAATTGCGAAAAAAAAAAAAACTCAATATGCTCTACCACTTCTTCATGCTCACTCATTCTTATGTTTACTTGGGAGTGAAATTTTGACCACCATCGTTCAAGAAATCTCAATTCGACTTATTTCCTGTACCCAAAATAAAAAAAAAAAAAAATCTGTTGTGTCCCATTCACATGACTTTCTCTACATCTCTGCAACACATTATTGTTAAAAAGCTTATGCTTATGTTTACTTCATGCCAACTGAGAAAAAATTAGCAGAAATAGTCTCATTACTAGCTTCCTTGTAAGTAGAAACGAAATAAGGGCATACCATAGAATAAAATGACAGTCAAAAGCTGGTTGCTATATGACTGAAGTTACTTTGTCTGCATGGACAGTAGTTGACCAATTCCTGTATGAGAAAAGTATAAGTTTTTCAAAGCTGAAACCAATAACAGGAAATATCTCAAAAAGATCAACTCCAAGAAAAAAGGTATATAACATAAATTCTGTGTTTTAACGTGCTCTACATTTCTTGTGCAGTAAATTTTTGTCTATCTCTTACAGTTTGCTAGTTATGCAAAGTTCATAAAAATCTTTCAGAATAAAGAAGTCTTTTGAGGCTATTCCCAGAAAATTCAAGATATACAATTTATTTCGCAAGTAAATATCCTAAATATAAGAGATTTTAATCAAAATCGTTACAGACATTTTTAAGAAAATCAAAATGTTCTAAATTTTTTCCATGTAAAGGGTAGTTGAGGGTGGGGGGACATTCTTGAAAAGCTTCGCGTTGCATCCTTAGAAGATACCAAACTTAAATACCAAGTTTGGTTTTAAACGGTCTTTTCGTATTTGACCTTTGCTGCCCACAGACACACACGGACATTTTTCTAAAAATGCTTTTTTTGGATCCAGGGGCTCTCAAAACATATATTTTCGGTGAAATCTCGGAATCGAATTTTTGAGTGCATTACGATACCTTCTCCATACGCTATGTACATAGTACGTGTAGAGAAAGTAAAAACAATCTTTTTTAAGAAAAAAGTACGCGAATGTGTGTGTGTGTCCGTGTATGTGGTTGTGCGTATGTGAACAATATCACGACCGAGTTTACGAGTTCATTTCTTGTCGCAAACTTGAGTTTTACAGAATCCACGCGCAAATAAGTACAGCAAGCGTAAAGTAATTTTGTTCCGACTTGACGCTCGCCAAAATAATTCACGATATTACTGTCTATACATCACTGATCAACAGACAAACGATAAACATTAGTCGTGCACGATATGTTTTCTGGATTTAACAGGTAGTACATTTGATTCTGGTTCTTTTGCAGCTCTAAGGATATCATAATTCTCAAAATCTGCCTTTTTCTCAAAATACATCACAAAACAACAATAATATTGGATTAATTGTTTTTTTTTTCATACAAACAGTATGTAGGACGGAGTTGGAAAGGTAGAATCAGACTGAAAAAATTAAATGCTATAGCCGGGATTTGAACCACGGATCTACCTATCTCTAGCGGATTGCTCTGCCACTGAGCTACCATGGCAACATACCGGCATAGAATTGAATTTCTCAACTGATTCGCATGTTTCCCGGTAAATCACAAGGTGATCTCCAATTATTTTTGAGAAATTAATCCAATGCCAATTGGCCATAATAGTTGACTATACTATGAACCCTAAAGTACTTACAGCATTGTAAGTCGCCATTGGGGTTGTCATCTTAAAATAATGTGAGATCACCTTGTGGTTTACCGGGAAACATGCGAGTCAGTTGAGAAATTCAATGCCATGTCGCGGCATGTTGCCATGGTAGCTCAGTGGTAGAGCAACCGGCTAGAGATTGGAAGATCCCGTGGTTCAAATCCCGACTATGGCATTGAATCTTTCAGTCTGACTCTATCTATCCAACAATAATATTGGTTTCTCATGACCTGCTATAACCGTACCGTCATCTCGCAATGTGAAATATATAACCAACTATAACCCTTGGTGAACGGCTCAAACTTAACCTCAAACTTATTTCATCTTTCTCGTAGAAAAAACATTGTATGATAAGCGAGCGTAAAGTTTGTTTTTGATCCTCGCGTCTCGTTTAACAACATTTTCGCGCGAATCTTACGCTCTTAAACATAAATAAGTATTTCTGTTCCATTCACATGACTTTATCTACTTGTTCTGCAAACAAACTGTTCTTACAAGAGATTGTTCTCTTACGTACACCATGCTAATCGACATAAAGTTTAACAGAAGTCGTCTTATTGTTTGCTTCCTTATAAGTAGAAGGAAAACAGGCTAGAGCGATAGTAAACTATTTTAAACAAAAGAGGTATGTGGCGAAAGAACACATCCTGTTTTGGAAAATTTAAGTAGAATATAGAATATCTATGGAAATGATTAACTCTCCATATAAAATACCTGATGTGTTACATTCACATGACTTTCTCTAGCTACTCTACAAACAAACGTCTTACAACAGATAATTCTTCTTTCAACACCATGCTAATAGAGATAAAGATTAGCAGAATTTTATTACTTAGTTCCTTGTAAGTAGACTCGAACTAAGGGAAGTCACTAGGCTAAAGTGATAGTCAAATGTTTTAAAAGCTGTCGTTATGTGATTGTCATTGCAAATCGATTTTTTGCTTGGCCAGGTGTAGAACAAAAGAGAAACAGACACTCCTGTCTGAAAAAAGTGTATAAGTATTTCACAACTGAAACTAATAACAAAGAATACCTCGAAAACGGTAAACTCCACGAAAAAACATGTATGACATAACTTGTGTATTTTAAAGAGATCTAAATTTTTTGTATACTAAGTTTTTGTCTATATTTTACACTTTACTACAAATTAAGCAAAATTCATTGAGAACAAACAGGTCTTTAGAAGCGATTCCCAGAAACCTCAAGATATACATTTTATTTGTGATAGAAATGGCTTTAATATGTGGTGTTTTAATCAAAATCGTTAGAGCCGGTTTTAAGAAAAACAAAGTTTTCGAAAATTATTCGATGTAAAGGGTAGTTAGGGTTGGGGGGATATTCTTGTAAACCTTTGTGTCGAATCCTCGAAAGATACCACACTTAAATACCAAGTTTGGTATTTAACCATCTACTAATTTTTGAGCTATGCTGTCCACAGACAGACACACACACACACTCACACACACACACTCACACACACACTCACACACACACACACACACACACACACACGGACCCGTTTCTGAAAATGCTTCTTTTGGACACAGGGGATCCTAAAACATATATTTCCAGTGAAATCTCTCGACACACATTCTACGTACTGGGCTAGAGAAAGTAAAAACTATGTGACATAAGTTATGTGGTTTTAGGGGGTCTATAGTTTTGTTTACGATTCACCACTTATACAGAAACTCTTCAGAATGAAAAGGTCTTCAAAGGCTACTCCCTAAAAAATCAAAATATACATTTCGTTTGTAATAAAATATCTTAAATATATGTTATTAAAAACAAAATCATTAAGAGTCATTTTAGAAAACCAAAATATTCCATTTAAGGGTAAAATCTGCGTGTTGCATCCTTAGAAGATACAGAACTTATATACCAAGCTTGGTATTGAACGTTTTTGGGCCATGCTGCCCACAGACACACATTCACGGACTCTTGTTTTTAAAATGTGTTTGTCTTCAAGGTACTTCTAAACATGTATTTCCTGTGAAACTTCAGTATCGATTTTTAGGGTTCAATACAAAGCATTCTCTATCTAATATGTAGGTTATAGCTACGTGCTACACAAAGTAAAACACCAAATTCCAACTTAAATACTAAACTCGATATTTAAATTCAGCTTCTTTCAAAATTTCGAGATTTTCAAAAAAAATCCCACCACCTAATACTATCATTTAGATGCAAACATTTTTGAAAATTTTGATTTTCTAAAAATGCTCTTACGTTTTTGATTAAAATCCCATATATTATCGATATTTACATGACAAATAATATTTATATTTTGAATGTTCTAGGAATAGCCTTGGAAGTCCTTTTCATTCTGAATGACTTTTGTATAACTGCTAAACTGAAAGAAATAGACAAACATTTGCCTCAAAAAAACGCAGATCTCGTAAAAAGACATACTTTTCGTCATATTCGTTATTTTATAGGGTTAGCATTGCTGAGAAATTTCTCCTTAATGGGTTTCAATTTTAAAGAAATTTTTCTCAAGCGGAAAATCACTTTCGCTTAATCTCTTTTGTTTTATTCTTAGGAATGCCAAACAGAATTAATTCCTATTGACTATCACTTTAGCCTAGTGTACTCCCTTATTTCCCTTCTAATATGATAATTTATGTTAATGTTTATTGTAATTAAAATGGTGTTGTAGATAAAAGAATAAACTTTTCTAAGGAAAGCTTTTATATACTGGCTGCTCCAATAGACACCAAAAAAAAAAAAATAGCGGTCGATTAACTTACACCTTGACTTGTCCGAAACTTAATGTCGCAACTTTCAAACTCTTCTATGTGTGTTTAAACAACGCACACATTTGGGATTAGGCAGCGAAGGAACAACGGTTGTCATACGCCACGTAAGCAACCTCAGAACGTGCTATACGAAACACATAACAAAACCCATATGCTACGTTTTCCATTACTAAGGTGACCTGTGCCGCGCCGGCGTGTCTATCAAACTACGCCTAAACCACACGACTGTAACCTTTGCTACCAACCGGCATCTCTCTTGGAGTGGGCCAGGCAAGTGCCATCTGGTTATGTACGACTGCCTAATCCAAGGTGAATTTATGACAGTTTTTGTACGTGCCGAATTTAGAGCTGAAAATTATGACCAACAAGGTTCACATGTTCGTTTGGTGTAGTTTACCTTAACGTCCTTTAATCTAATTGGTCATATCGAACATGACTAAAATTGGTGAAATAATCCTCAAATGATCTCGACATTTGTCTTCCTATGATAAGAGAAAACCCAGAAAAAACCCTTATTTGAGTAAGTCACCCTAAGCGAGATTCGAACTCGCGATCTGTTGAATTTGAGGCAGACACGCTACCACCACACTACGCACACAGGTTTAAGGAAAGATATTTTGAACAGCTAGTAAAAGCCATATGAATGTATCAAAGCATTTATTATGTTGAAAACTCGGTATCGAAGTTTTCAGTGAAAAGCAATACCTTCTGTATCTACTATAGACATTTTGAGGTAGAAGAAGTAAAACATGATAGTGTATTTAGAAATTGGTGACTTTTTTATAGCACGTCCAATATCGGAAAAAACGTAAAACAAGTGGACCCAGTAAGCAAATATGAGTAAAAATACTTTTTTACTTTCTCTATACGCACTATGTAGATAGTGTATAGAGAATGTATTGCACTCCACCAAACAATTCAATACCGAGATTTCACCGGAAATATATGTTTTAGGGACACCTTTATCTAAAAAAAAACATTTTCGGAAGAAGGTCCGCGCGTGTGTGTGTGTGTGTGTGTCCGTGTATCCGTGTGTGTGTCCGTGTATCCGTGTGTCCCTGTGTCTGTGAACACGATAGCTCAAAAACGAAAAGTCGGTAAAATACCAAACTTGGTATTTAGGTTTAGTGTCTTCCAGGGATGCGACACGAAGATTTTGAGAAAAATCCCCCCACTTCAAACTACGCTTTACATGGACCTTTTTTCCTAAATTTTGATTTCTCAAAAATGGCTCTAATGATTTTGAATAAAGTTACGTATATTAAAGATATCTACCTGACAAATAAAATGTATATCTTTAATTTTCTGGGAATAGCCTCTGAAGACTACGTTTTTCTGGATGAATTTTACGGAATTTTGCATAACTGCTAAACCGTAAGAGATGGACAAAAACTTACAACACAAAAAATGTAGAGCACCTTAAAACACACAATTTATGTTATATACATTTTTTTGCGTGGAGTTGATCGTTTTTGAGTTACTCCTTGTTTTTTTTTTTTTTTTTTTTTTTTTTGGTTTCAGCTTTAAAAACATACCTTTCCCATACAGGAATTTAACAATTCAGGTCCATACAAACAAAGGAACTTCAGTCACATAGCAACAAACTTTTGACCATAACTTTAACCAAGAGTACTCCCTTATTTAGCTTCTACTTACAGGGCAGCAAGTAATAGGACAACTTCGGTTGATTTTTTCTCCATTAGTATTAAGTAAATAGAAGCATAAGCTTTTCAACAATAATTTGTTGCAGAGATTAGAGAAAGTCATGTGAATGGAGCACATAAGTTTTCTTTTGCTTGGTTTTTGTGTTTCGGATGTAAAAATACTAAAGAATTTTCTGAGTAAAATTCTTCAATTTTTATCTTGATATCAGTGTTCTAAGGAGTTTTATAGAGTATTTACCAAGGGGTGTGGTTGGTCAATTTATTGACATTTATTTTTGCTATGAACGGAATTAGTATATTTAAAGTTCCCGATTCTTTTAGGAAGGAAATGTTGTGAGAAATTTTTAAAATGGCCATACTGGTTTTTGGTAACACTGATTTTTGCTTTAGCATGGTAACCTAACCTAGCCAGTTTCTTTTGTTATTGATGAGATTGTGAATATTTTGTTGTGTTTGGCTGTTATTTCAATTTATTTGAATGCCACGACACAGTAATAGTGTTTTCAGAATGCGGAAGAATGTTGGAAATCCAAAAGATATCACTGCAAATAATGTTGATATTATAGATCCACGTGTGGATGTTGAAACAAACAGTAATGTGGTAAAAGTATTAGTGATGATATGAAGTGTAATATTCCTTTTAAAAAGAACTGCACAGCTATGTAGATGAATATAATAATTTATTGAAAGTTGCTGATGAAAATAGTAGTAATGAAATAATAAATATTCAAATATTATAAGATATTCTTCATAACACTGACACTTCCTCCTATGGTGATGGGATATGTTGAAAAGTTAGTTCTAACTTTGAAGCTCGATGTCTCAAAACCACATTTTCTGCTACATAAGGAACACTTTCTCAGAATCTGTTAGACATAGAAGGCTCATACTTTCAGGCATTATCTTTATATAAATGATAAACATTTTAACAGGGCCATTTTTACTTTCTGAACACATACTATGTACATAGTGTATAGAGAAGGTATTGTATTGCACCCAAAATCCGATACCAATATTTTACCGGAAATGCATGTTTTGGGTGCCCCTGAATCCAAAAAAAGCATTTTTGGAAAAAGATCCGTGTGAGTGTGCGTGTGTGTGTATTTCTGTGTGTCTGTGGACAGCATAGCTCAAAAACGAAAAGACCGTTAAATACCAAACTTGGTATTTAAGTTTGGTATCTTCCAAGGATGCGACACGAAGATTTTCAAGAAAATCTCCCCATGAAATTTTTTTTTAAATTTTTGATTTTCTCAAAAATGGCTCTAATGATTTTGATTAAAATATCGTATATTAAATATATTTACTTGACAAATAATATGTATATCTTGAATTTTCTGGGAATAACCTCTGAAGACTAGTTTATTCTGGATGAATTTTGCATAACTGCTAAACCGTAAGAAATGGACAAACACTTACTGCACAAAAAATGTAGAGCATATTAAAACAGACAATTTATGTTAAATACATTTTTATCGAGGAGTTGATCGTTTTTGAGATATTCCTTTTTTTGGTTTCAGCTTTGAAAAACTTGTAATTTTCTCATACAGGAATTTGTCTACTCGTATCCATACAAACAAAGGAACTTCAGTCACATCGCAACCAGCTTTTGATTTCACTTTAACCTATGATACTTCCATATTTCGCTTCTACTTACAAGGAAGTAAATAATAAGAATATTTCTGCTAATTTTTTCTCGATTAGCTTGAAGTAAATAGAAGAATAAGCTTATTAACAACAATTTGTTACACAGAAGTAGAGAAAGTCATGTGAATGGAACACATAAGATTTTCTTAAAATTATTTATAGTTTTGAAATGTTGAAGTGATTAGGATGATATTTGCAATGAAAAAATTGACTACTGTAAAAAAGTTATTTACTCTTTAAATAATTATTCTACCAAAAGTGTGTACAACAGTCCATATAATGTGCTGTAGAAATTTGAAGTAGGTACAATAAATAGGTTCTGAGAAAATCTTCCTTGAAAACTTAAAGTTTAGCTTTGTCAATATCTGTCTTACCTGGTCCCCTTAAGAAACAGGCTAAGATATTGTAGCTTCGGGTAAAGTGTTCACTTCCTCGTGGAAAAGTTACAAAAGAGGGTGGAAATATATTACCATGCTCTCTTTCTGCCAGGTTTTATTTCGGTCTATGTCTCTGCTTTACGACATGAACTCTTTGACACCACAAAGTGAAGCGCAGATGTAATATGACAGTAACAAAAGAATAGTTCACACTTCATATCCAGAAGTAGAACATCCAAGTGGGTCAGTAGTATTCGCTCTCAAACTGTCATTTGTCTTTATGTCGCGGGTTGCAGTCGTAAAAACTGCAGCCGTCTGTCTTAATAACGCCAAGTTCCCTTCTTCTGTTTGCCGCATCGCCATGCAGTCGAGTCAATCGTCTTGTAATATCGTATACTGTCTATAAAGTTGAGCAGAATATCGTATAAAACTCAGCATTGTGACAATACTTCTTATACGAGGGCGGATCGAAAAGTAACGCACAATATTTTGTATTCAACAAATATTCAACTGTAAAAAAATCTGATGTGTTCCATTCACATGACTTTCTCTATGTCAATGCAACATATTGTTAAAAAGTTTATGCTTCCATTTATTTCATGCTGATTAGCACAAATATTCTTATTACTTGCCTCCTTGTAAGTAGAAACGAATAAAGGGTCTTTTATAGGTTAAAATGATAGTCAAAAGTTGGTTGCTATGAGACTGAAGTTCCTTTGTTTGTATGGACACGAGTTCACAAAGTCCTGTATGAGAAAAGTATGTCTTTTATAGCTGAAACCAAAAACAAGGAATATCTAAAAAACAACCAACTCCACGAAAAAAATGTATATAACATAAATTGTGTGTTTTAAAGTGCTCTACATTTGATGTGTGGTAAGTATTTGTCCATCTTTTAGGGTTTACCAGTTATACAAAATTCCGTAAAATTGACCCAGAATAAAGTACTCTTCAGAGGCTATTCCCAGAATATTCAAAATAAACATTTTATTTGTCAGGTAAATATCTTAAATATACGATATTTTAATCAAAATCGTTAGAGCCATTTTTTAGAAAATCAAAATTTTCGAAAAAAGTTCCAAGTAAAGGGTAGTTTGGGGTTGGGGGATTTTTCTCAAAGTCTTCGTGTCGTATCCCTGGAAGATACTAAACTTAAATACCAAGTTTGGTTTTTTACCGACTTTCGTTTTTGAGTTATCGTGTTCACAGATACACGGACAGACACACACGGACCTTTTTCTGAAAATACATTTTTTGGATACAGGGGACCCTAAAACATATATTTCCGGTGAAATCTCGGTATCGAATTTTTTGGTGGAGTGCAATGCCTCTCTATACATTATGTACATAGTACGTATAGAGAAAGTAAAAATCTTATGACTTTCCCTAGCTGCTCTACAAACAAACTATTTATAAAAGATTATTGTTCTTTCACACCATGTTAATCGAGATAAACATTAACACAATGTTCTTATTACTAGTTACTTAAAAGTAGCAGGAAACTAAAGGAGTGTGTTATGCTAAAGTGATAGTCAAATGTTTTAAAAGCTGTCATTATGCAATTGTCGTAGCAAATCGCTTCGTTGCATGGCCAGGAATAGAACAATAGAAAAACGTATACTTCCTGTCCAAGTATTTTACAATTGAACACAATAACAAGGAATATCTCGGAAACGCTTATCTCCATAACAAACACTTTTAAAAGGTTTGACTATCGCTTTATCCTTGTATATTCTCTTATCTCCTTTCTACTTAAAGGAACTTAGTAGTAATTGTGTTAATGTTCATCTCGTTTAGCATGATGTAGATAGAACAATAATCATTTCTAAAGGTAGTTTGTTTGCAAAGTAAAATACTTGTGAATATTTAAGGGTAGAAATATGCATAAAGGCAAGTTGTTGTAACTTAGGTAATTAAGGCAAGACGAGCTAGCTTAATTCCAGGTAATAGTTCAGCAAACTCCACCTACGAATGAGCACAGGGTTTAGGCTAAAGAATGTAAGATAGAAAGAATATGCATAGAAAGAAATGAGACAGGAATAGTGATTTGTCTTCCAAGTAGCATAGGGAATTGGAGAATCAGACAAAGCAAGCATAAAGTTAAAGCGAAAAGGAACCACTGGGTTTTTCCAAACGCGTCATGTGCACGCTATGACGTCAAAACTTGGCACAACTTATTCTCATAACTTGTGAGGTGATACTCTCAAAGAACCAATAAGAAGTATCTCTTATTGGTTCTTTGAGAGCATCACCTCACAAGTTATGAGAATAAGTTGTGCCAAGTTTTGACGTCATAGCGTGCACATGACTATATAACTATCTCTCTTGAGCTTGTGTTCACGTCACATTGTGTTGCGCGCACGTCCCCGTGCTTGAGTGGTAGGGGAGCGATATGCAGATGGTTAGATTAGGCTCCTGAATAATAATGTAAGTGATGGAATTATATTTATTTAAAACACATTTTGAAAGGAAACAAGCTAGCCGGCCGTTAAATCTGTGATACAATAAATTCAAGTGTTGCAGTGTTTTTCATATTAGCCTCACCCACAAACCCCTGAGATAAGTTTAATTAGAAGATTAGGAGTGGAAGCTTCACCAAAGACGAAGCTGGGGACACTGCTGGAACGAGACACCGACTTCCCACGACACAGGAGAGGCAGCGAAAGTCATGTGAATGGAACACAATAGAGTTTTTGTATCCACTCGATGCTTACCAAGATAAACGTTCTTATATATGTTGGCAATGCCGTCTTATTCAATGTTTCTCATGTTGTATATGCCAGTAAATATATTGACAAAATGGAGATTACGTTGAGAAATAGAGTAAGATTCTGTAACTTTGTAAATAAAGTTGTATGTTGATATCTTCCGCTATTATTTAGTTATGGCATATCGTGACGATTCTCGTATAAGCAGCAGTATACCAACTTTTGGCCAGGCCGGTAAAGGTGTAAATAAAGAAAACGCAAGTAAGAGAGAATAAAAAAAGCAGTGGCAGAGAAATGAGGCTGTAAGGACTTCATTTGACGGTAATAAAAACGAGAAGGAAAAAAAAAATCTTTTCCATTTTGAATGTAGACCAGTGATGTAACTTTGCCTTTACACACCGCAGACGTCATTTAATTCAGCCCATGACCCTTCCAAACATACTAGCTTCATTACTTTAATTGCACTCATCCGTGACTCCTTCCACTTGCTTTCCAAATTGAAATGTGTGCGCAGGGGCTAACGATGCAACCCGCGCCATTAAAAACTTTGATAATAAAATACACGTATAGAGAAAAGACGATTAACCAAGGACTTGCTATCATCTCATTAACGGTATTTCATGGAAATGGTTACGACAATGTAACGGCACTTTGGAATACAGTTACAAAAACTGCCCTTAGATTTTAGTTACATCTTCTCTGCAATAACAGTAAAACCATGACTTATGTGTGTTTGTTAACTGCATATGCCCTTTACGTGAAAGCACTAGAGTTCCATTTCATCAAAAAGACTCCAACGATTTTTACTTTCTCTATTCGTATAGTTAGCACAAAAATTGCTGTATTCCACCCAAAAATTTGATTTCGAGATTTCACTGTACATATTTTTAATTTTTTATATACAGGATGATTCAAAAATACATTTAAAACACTTTACATGTATTCTAATCATTCTTAACATATATTTGGTAATGTAAGCCAAGTTTATAATTCATTTATTAATTACCATGCCAACAAGCACTGTAAGTACTTACAGTAAGAGTTTGAGAGGTCATTAATACTTACAGTACAATTAGGAAATGACGTAACACTCAAGACATGTGCTACTTCAAGTAAAGAATATATTGCAAAATTCATTAACAAAAGAGTGTATAAGAAGGCTTTGTGCATATAATTTAGATTTAGCTTTTCATTTGTTTACATCTAGCATTCATTTTTACTTTTTCTACACGTACTATGTACATAATGTACATAGAACGTATTGCATTCCACCCAAAAATTAGATACGGAGATTTCAACAGAAATATATATATTTTGGGTGCACCTGAATAATAAAAAAGAAAAAAAATTTGGAAAAAGGTTCGTGTGTGGTATTTAAGTTCAGTATCTTCTAAGGATACGACACGAGGATTTTCAAGAAAATTTCCCCCAAACCCAACTACTCTTTACATGGAAAATCTTTCGAAATTTTTGATTTTCTCAAATATGGCTCTAACGATTCTGATTAAAAGATATTAAAGATATTACATGGAAAATAAAACGTATAGTTTCAATTTTCTGGGAATAGCCTCTGAAGACACGTTTATTCTGAGTGAATTTTGCGGAATTTTGTATAACTTGAAAACCGTAAGAGATAGATAAAAATTTACCTGACAAAAAATGTAGAGCTCGTTAAAACACACAATTTAAATATGTATATATATGGAGCTGACCGTTTTTGAAATATTCCTCGTCATTTGTTTCATCTTTAAAGTATTTATATTTTTTTTCGTGCGGGAATTTGTCAAACCTTGTCCATACAGAGGAACTTCAATCACATATCAACCATATTTTAAGACATTTGCTTTAGCCTGCTGTACTCCCTTATTTCCCGTCTACTTACAAGGAAACAAGTAATAAAATCCTTTCTGATAATTTGTTCTCGATTAGGATTACATAAATAGAAGAAAAAGCTTTTTAACGATAATTTATTGCAGAGATGTAGAGAAAGTCATGTGAATGGAACACATGAGACTTTTTTGTGTATTAAGTAAATGTCGCACAGTCATTTAATTTGTGATTAAAATTTCTTTAACAATTTAGATTTTAATCAAAACGTTAGAACTATTATCGAGAAGCTATAAATTTTCCTGAAATTATCTATGTAAAGGGAAGTTTGGGTGTGAAATTTTGTAGGACATTTTCGTGTTGCTTTCAGGGAAGAAGCTCAATACTTAACCGTATTTATGTTTTTGGGTTATGCTTTTCAAGGACTTATAACACACGGATATTTTTCTAAAATGCCTTTTTTTCTCGATTCAGGGCATTCGGACACATATTCCAGTGAAACCTCTGCTCGGAACTTTTGGATAGGATGCAATCTTACCCATTATGTACATGGCAGAGAAAGAAACAATGCAGATCTTGTTATAGCGCACAGTTAAGTCTAACTATATTGTGGACCGCCTCTGTAGTGTGATGGTAGCGTGTCTACCTCACATTCAACAGTTCCAATGCAATCTCGGTTGGTGAGTTACCCGGATAAGGTTTTTATCCGGGTTTTCCCTTTATCCTGAGAAGACGAATGCTGAGTAACTTGAAATATCTTTGGTTTTGGTTTAAATGTTCAAATACACTAACTTCATCACTAAACTAGGCAGGCGGAATTGTGTCCGAGTGTTTCGATCGCTCGCCTCACACCAAGGCGGCTCTGAATTGG
The DNA here is from genome assembly GCA_030762935.1 of Hymenopus coronatus. Taxonomy (NCBI): domain Eukaryota; kingdom Metazoa; phylum Arthropoda; class Insecta; order Mantodea; family Hymenopodidae; genus Hymenopus; species Hymenopus coronatus. The sequence continues at coordinate 9,218,984 of CM060882.1, read as the reverse complement.
TATCAGGGCCCGCCTGTTAGATTTAGAGGGGAAATAGCGGTGAATGGATGTGCTTTCTTTCACCATTCATTCCACTAAGTGCTCCATAATCACTTTTGCTTTCATCTATTCCACGTCATTTCATATCACCTGCTTCCTCACTCTCACACCACATATTAGAATGATCACCCATCTTGACTACACACTCTGATCTGCTCAGTAGGCATCTGATCCCAGGCACCGGCGTGTAGGCCCTGAAAAGTGTAAATCTTCCATGTGAGGAGGGTAAATTGCGAAAAAGGAAAAAGAATAACATAGGCACCATGTTTCTAAACACACTTATTTATTTAGAGGGCAGTTTTATTCATGTAGTTACCTAGTACAATTTAAATTATTATCTTGTTCATACAATATATTCTTTAGTTAATAAATGCTCAAGATTGCATTCTAGGGTGTGGTTTCATTACACGCGTGGATAAATTTTACGAGTTTTATTTCGAGCACGATGATACGCCATCACATAAAGCGACAGCATTCGCTCACTACGTGCATGGAACTTTTATTCCAGCGAGAAATAAGACGTACATTTATTGAAATTCCGTCGCGTTTTTCACATTATTCGTCAGACGAATTTCTTTAATTTCGACTCCGCTAAAGGAAGCATTTCCGGTACAAAATTATGAGTGCGAGAACATCTTAACGGATACGGTGAGTTAATGTTGACTACAATCTGTGAAAATATCGCAAACTGCGTTTTTAGAGGTCATTGAAACTTTTGGTATCCATAGAGACTCAGCATTTAACTGTCCTCCCCTTGCTTCAGAATTTACATTTTCTAAAAATCTGATGTGATCCCTTCACATGACTTTCTCTACATCTCTGCAACAAATTATTGTTAAAACCTTATGCTTCTATTTACTTCATGCTAATCGAGAAAAAATTAGCAGAAATAGCCTTATTACTTGCTTTTTTTGTAAGTAAAAGCGAAATAAAGGAGTAACATAGGTTGAAGTGATAACCAAAAGATGGTTGCTGTGTGACTGAATTTCCTTTGTTGACAAATTCCTGTATGAGAAAATAAAAGATTTTTAAAGCTGAACCAAAGACAAGGAATACCTAAAAAACGCCCATCTCCATGAACAAAATGTATATGATATAAATAGTGTATTTTATTCTCATCTACAAGTTTTGTGGTAAGCTTTTGTCTGTCTCTTACGGTTTGCCAGTTATGCAAAATTCATTAAAACTCATCTAGAACAAAGTCGCCTTCAGAGGCTATTCCCAGAAAATGCAAGATATACATTTTATTTGTCAGGTAAATATCTTTAATATACGACATTTTAATCAAAATCGTTAAGAGCCATTTCTGAGAAAACCAAAATGTTCGAAAAAAGCTCCATGTAAATAAAGGTAGCTGGAGGTGGGGTATTTTCTTGAAAATCTCCGTGTCGCATCCTTGGAAGATACTGAACCTAAATACCGACTTTTAGTTTTTAAGCTATGCTCAAAACACACACTGACATACTCACAGAGAGAGAGAGAGAGAGAGAGAGAGAGAGAGTCATTCAGCCACACACACGGACATTTTTCTAATTTGTTTTGGATCCAGGGGGTCTCAAAACATGTATTTCCGGTGAAATCTCGGTATCAAATTTTTGTGTGAAATTGAATACCTTTTCTATACACTATTCTCCATAAAGGGGAAGTTTGCAAAGTCGGAAATGTAGCTTCAGTACCTCTGAGCAATGCATTCACAGGTGTCGAAGATGTGCAGATCCACCTGCGCACTCAAGTGCTCTACCACCACCACCACGATGGTTGTTCCACACTCTCTCCAGATTATTGTGCGAAGGGAATCATTGTTCAAACTGAATCTGGAGTCATCTGTAAACAGCACGTTCCTCCACTCATTCAAGGTCCAATGGCGTTGAATGACTTCATTGTGAATGGGACCGTGTGTGGGTAGGGCACACCCTGCTGGACCTGCATGGTATACAGTTTGCCACGAGACTCGAAGGCCATAGGTGGCTGCAACCTCGGAAGACAGTCAGTTGTCTTTCAGAGATCCTCCGATATCGTCGTGCTGTTGTGGTCCTATTGCGGCATTGTGCTTGGTGAACTGGTACCCGATAAACAGCTACTGTTCACACGGTTTGAGGTTACCAACAAATACTGTTGGTCCCTCTGTTGAGTATCAACACTACAAGCGCTGACAATGTGGTTAGCTTGACACATTGAAGCCCAGGCGTTTCTTTAGTTGAAGGGCCAAGAAACCCAGGGTATTTACGCCTACTTTCAGTTATTATTTACAGTGCATCAATCAAATCTGCCAAAAAGTATTGGGACAATCTAAAAGTATGGCATTCAAAGATTTCTCAGCAAGCAAGAAAATAGTCATAACCTCCGTATTAATATTTTATTTTAAATTTGCAACAAGAATCAAATATGAGTTTGAAAAGCGGTTTACAGTCCATTTATTCAAAACTTCGAGAAACTCTTCCTCCAAATCGGAAATTTCCAGAGCTTCATTTGTATACTGAATTTCATCTTGAGTTCACAGAAGTCGAGGAAAATTCAACATTGTAACATTTAAGAACACAAAACGTAACAAGAAAACTGGCGGGACTATCCGCGAGCAACCAATATTACTAACTCTCCTAATAGTTGACTAAAGCAAGGACAGATGGCAGCACAATTCTTGCCACTCAGAATCTAAGTCCTACGCATTCTTTAATAAATGACATACTTCACCTATACTATATCACTCAGCGCTCTGGAAAACAAGTAATCCTCATTTGGGTACCGTCACATGCAAATATCGATGGAAATGAAAACGCCGACAAAGCTGCAAAGGAAGCCACCCGACATCCTATCAGTGACCAGGGAATAACTTCTACACATCAAGGCGTTATTAGATTCACCAATCAACTGTTTATAGAAAACTGGAAAACTGCATTATGCCCGAGCCTGATCTACCAATTTCTTCGAACCCCTCTGAAAATTAGAACGTCGTGAGCAAACAAAAATTACCCGCCTCAGAATTGGACACTGCAAACTGACACATTCCTTCATCATTAATAAAGACCCAGAATCAAAACGCGAGACCTGCAACACACCACTTTCTGTCCTACATATCCTGCTGCAGTGCCCGCCAAACAGAGACTTCAGGCCGGCTTCAGTGACTTACCAAGTGCCCTACATAACCACCAGCCAATCAAAAAGACAATAATATTTATAAGACAGTGTAAACTTTTTGAATTATTGTAAAGTATAAATGTAATCATTTTGTATTTTACCAATGTGTAAATAACTATTTTATGTACAATTTGTAAGGTCGCGATATGACCATACTTTTAAAGCGACCAAAAATAAATTATACTGCAAAAAAAAAAAAAAAAAATCAAGACAACCAAACGTTAACTGATGTATTTCTTTGCCGCATAGCCCAAGACCGAGTTAAGGTCGTGGAATTGCATTAAAAGCGTTAGAAATACCTGCCCGAGCTATTATCGGGTGTGCACTCCAAAGCGTTAAGCTTCCCGCTGCTGTGAGGCGAACAAACACCGCCGAAGAAAAAAACAAAATTTCCTAAAATGTGAAATAGGACAGACCACAATGGCGCAGTCAATACAATAAAATGACATGCAATAAACATAAACAATAAAAAATCTAATGTGTTCCATTCACATGACTTTCTCTGCATTTCTGCAAAAAAAATTTATTAAAAAGCATATGCTTCTATTTACTTAATGCTAACCATGGAGAAAAATAGCAGAAATAATCTTATTACTTACTTCCCTGTAAGTAGAAGCGGAATAAGGGAGTAGAATAGGTTAAAGTGATACTTAAAAGCTGGTTGCTATGTGACTGAAGTTCCTTTGTTTGCATGGACAGGAGTTTGACAAATTTCTGTATGAGAAAAGTATAATTTTTTCAAAGCTGTGTGTGTCTGAGTGTGTGTGCGTGTGTGTGCGCCTGTGCACAGTATAGCTCAGAAACGAAAAGGCAGTTAAATACCAAACTTGGTATTTAATTTTGGTATCTTGCAAGGATGCGACACGAAGATTTTCAAGAATATTCCCCAACCCGCAACTATCCTTTACATGGAGCATTTTCGAAAAATTTGTTTTTGTCAAAAATGGCTGTAACGATTTTTATTAAAATATCGTATATTACAAATATTTACCAGAAAATAAGATATATATCTTGAATTTTCTGGGAGTAGCTTCTGAAGACTACTTTATTTGGATGAATTTTACGAAAGTTTGCATAACTAATAAACCGTAAGAGATGTACAAAACCTTACCACACAAAAAATGTAGAGCACGTTAAAACACACAATTTGTGTTATATACATTTTTTCGTGGACTTGAGTCATTTTTTGAGATATTCCTTGTTATTGGTTTCAGCTTTGAAAAACTTATACTTTTCACATACAGGAATGTCTCAACTCCTGTCCATACAAACAAAGGAACTTCAGTCACATAGCAACCAGCTTTTGACTATCACTTTAACCTATGGTACTCCCTTAGTTTACTTTTACTTACAAGGAAACAAGTAATAAGACTATTTCTGCTAATTTTTTCTAGATTAGCTTGAAGTAAATAGAGGCATAAGATTTTTAATAATGCTTTTTGAAGTGATGTAGAGAAAGTCATGTGAATGGAACACATCAGATTTTTAGTATTGTTCTCCACTTAAAAATTTGATGGTTGATTATATATTTTTAGTAAAAAGTTATTGGGTAATACATTTAATGTTAATCTATTCTCTAAGTTTTCATATAAATTTATAGAACAATTTATGTTGATATAATAAATTCTTATGGTCAAAATTTCACCGAAAATATATTTTGAGATCCACTGAGTCCGGAAAAAGCATTTCTAGAAAAGGGTCCGTGTGTGTGTGTGTGTGTGTACGTCTGTGTATAGCATACTAAAAAACTAAAAGGAAGTTAAATACTAAACTTGGCATTAATTTTTTTTTAATTTATTTATTTTATGTCGCTTTAACTTACAAAGTAGTCATATCGCGACATGTTTTAATGGTAACAATTACACAAATTTGACATTGGTAAATACAATTTCATGAATAATATTATACTTCATTATACATATTTGTTATTTTTAAGTATTTAAGTAGTATTTTGCTGTGTGATGAATTGTTGAATGCTTCTTGGATGTCTGGTAGTTTGCATTCTGCTCGCTGCTGTTGATGCTGAGGACACTCTGAGAGTAAGTGGCGTACAGTGATGGTAGTGTGACAAATGTTGCATTTGGGTTGGTCTGTTTTATTCAGTAGATGGGAATGGGTTAACTTGGTGTGTCCGATACGTAGCCTGGTCTTTCCGTCTCAGTTTCTGCAGTGGATATAATGTTCTGGAGTTCTGTTTAATTTCGTGTAGTTTGCTAGGAGGTGATTGTGCCCATGTTGTTTGCCAGAGGTTGTAACATTTTCTGGATGCATATTTTGCAACATCGTTGTGGGGTAAAGGTGTCTCTTCATGTATTGGGAGTCTTGTGGCTTCCTTTGCTGCAGAGTCTGCCTGCTCATTACCTAAAATGCTCTCATGTGAGGGTATCCACATTATGGCTATTTTCCTTCCTTGTTTCATTAGATGTGTAGATAATTTTTGAATTTCTAGGACTAATGTATTTGTAGAGAACAGATCTTGTAGCGCCGTATGCTGGATTTAGAATCAGTGTGTATTAGGTAGGCTTCTGTTTTGTTTGTCTCGAATAAGCACAATAATGCTTTCTTGATGGCATATAACTCACAACTAAATATAGAGTAGAAATGTGGTAATGTGTACAGCATGGTGTGATCAGGATAAACCACAGCACAACCACACCCGTTTTCCGTCTGCGATCCATCGGTATATATGTGAATATAATTTGGGTATTGCTGCCATTGTTCTTTCAGTAGTTGCTGGTATATCAGTTTATTTGTTTGGCTTTTAACAAGGAAGGATATTTCCATATTAATTTCAGGAAGTGTAATTCTCCAAGGAGGGATGTCTGTGGTTTGATTAATTGTGGCAATGTTAGAAAATGGTAAATGTATTTCTTGAAAGTACTGTTTCTGTCTTAGTGCAAAAGGCATTGGATTTTTCTTCTGTAAATGTTCTTTCGGAAATACACAGGTTTTCATTTTTGAACTAGGCGAGGCTGCTATATTAAGTGCATAAGACGCACTCAGTTGTTTTTTTCGTATACTAAGGGGCGGTTCATTTGCCTCTATTTGTAAACTAGCACTCGGGCTAGTTCGATATGCTCCTAAAATAATTCGAAGTGCTGTTGTCTGAATTGTGTTGAGTTTATTTAATACAGATGACTTTGCCGAATTAAATATTATACTGCCATAATCCAGTTTAGATCGTATAATGCTTCTGTAAGTATTTAGTAAGATTTTAAAATCTGCTCCCCAGTTCTTTGCTGCAAGTGTTTTCAAGATCGCTATTCGTCTCATGCTATTTTGTTTGAGGGCAGTTATTTGAGGAGCCCATGTTAACTTCTGGTCGAATATAACGCCCAAAACCTTCATTGTTTTTACTACTGCTAAAATGTTATCACTTAAGTAAATTTTTGGCTGAAAATTGAGTTTCCTTTGCTTTGAAAATAACATGCATTTACTTTTAGGAGTTGAGAATTTAAATCCGGTTTCCTTGGTCCAATGCTGTAGTTCTTGTATACTGGACTGAATAATAGCTTGTGTAATTAATATATTTTTACCTTTGCAAAATATAGTGAGATCATCTGCGAAGAGACAACATTTAGCTGGTGCTTTTACATGGCAGGTAATACTATTAATTGCTATCAGGAAGAGAGTAACGCTGATAGCAGAACCTTGGGGGACTCCATTCTCTGTTTTTACTATTTTTGACATTATATTATTTACTCGCGCTTGTATTGTTCGCGTCTTTAAAAGGTTGTGGATAAAATGAATCATGTTTCCTGTGATGCCGTGTTCTGCTAGTGTTTTTATAACGCCCATTCGCCATATCATGTCATAGGCTTTATGAATATCTAAGCTAACAGCCAGTAGATGCTGCCCGAGGTGGAATGCGTCTGATATTTCCGTTTCTAGTGTGATCAAGGTGTCATTTGTCGCGTGAAATTGCCTGAAACCACTTTGCTCAGCACTGAAGAATGTTTGTTGTTCAAGGATCCACCTTAGGCGTTTGTTTATTATTTTGTCAAGCAGTTTACACATTGTACAGATTAAAGCAATCGGTCGGTAGTTTTCTGGTTTACTTCTGTCAGTATCGGGTTTGTGGATTGGTATTACTATAGAATTTCGCCACTGCTCTGGGGATACTTGTTCACACCAGATATAATTGTATATTTCGCATAGATATAAAATTCCATCAGATGAAAGCTGTTTTAAGAATTCGTATGGAATATTATCTGGCCCAGGGCTGTTGTTTTTGCAGTATTTTAATGTTCCTTGTACTTCTTTTAGAGTAATTTTGTCGTTATATCTATGTTTTGTATGGTAATCTATTTTGTTAAAATCTAAGCTAGGAACGTTGTTTCTGAATGTTATGAATTCCTGTTCGTAGTTGCTGTCACTTGATATTTGTGAAAAAGTGTCAGCTAGTGAATCTGCGATGGCTCGAGACTCGGTTAAAATGGTGATACCTTAACATAACGCTGTTATTTCGTTATTCTTATAAACGCCTCTAATCTTTCTTATGCGATCCCATATAATCTATTGTGGTGTTTGGTGAGTCATGTACGACAGATATGTTAACCATGACGTTTTTTTTCTCTCTTTAATAATCTTCCTAGCTGTTGCCCTAAGTCCCTGAAATACTAATTTATTTTCTAAGGTGGGTCGTCTTTTATATTGGTAGAACTCATTTTTGTTTTTAATTGCTAGTTTGCAGGTGTTATTTCACCAAGGAACAGATTTCTTATCATGTTGTATTGCGGTTCTGGTGACATTATTTTCTGCAGAGTTGATTATTAATGAAGTGAAATTATTAATGATACTGTTAATAGAAGTGCAGGTATAAGTGTAGTTATATGATCATCGATACTTTCTCTGAAAGCTGTCCAGTTAGCATGTTTCAAGTTCCATTTGTTTTTATGTGAATTGTTTAGGCTTCCTGTTGCAATTTCAATTAGAATTGTGAAATGATCGCTTCCAGAAGGAGCGTCACTAACTGACCAATTAACTATTGGAGCTATATCTGGAGAGCATATACATAGGTCAATGCTGCTGAAGGTGTTATGGGATATACTGTAATGTGTGGGCATCTTTGAATTTAGAAGTACTACATCTTCTGTTTCTAAGAAAGATTCAATAATTTTCCCCCTCGAGTCGGTATTCCGGCATCCCCATAAGCTACTGTGGGCGTTAAAGTCGCCTAACAAAATATAAGGCTTAGGTAACTGATCAGTTAATTCCTTCAAATGTTGGAGGTCAATGGGTTGGCTGTTTGGTATGTAGATATTACAAATACATATTGTAATGCACAGTAAAACGGTAACTGCTACTGCTTCGAAGTTTGTTGTAATTGGTACCTGTTTGCTAACTATATTATTCCAAACGTAGGTAGCAACCCCTCCACTAGCACGGAGAGGAGTGTTTCGGTTCTTATTGTATACAGAATATTGTCTTATATTTATTGCAGAATTATTTTTTAAATTTGTTTCCTGCAAGCAGATTATTTTAGGGTGGTGTATAGAAATTAATTTCTGTAGAAATTCATACTGGCTTTAAATCCATTTAGATTCCACTGAAGTAAAATAGATCCCATAAATTTAGAAAACAATTTGAATTTGAGTGTTGCCTATTGAATCATGTTGGTTTAGTGCTATGTTCTATATCAGGCTTAGTGACTAAAGCTTTTTCAATTCTGGTGGTTCTGTTCTTAATTGATTTATTCTTGTAGTGGGGCTGGAGCTTTGTAAGCATTGCAGCAAGGCCCTGAATGTTGTCTGTATGTGTATACTCTACTTCCAGTATATGAGATGTGCCTACTGAATTTTCATACAAGCTTTTAAGTTGTATGTAGTTAAGTGGAAAGTCGGATGGAGATTCCTCTAGCAGATGCTTAACTGGCTCCATTTGCTCGTCTAAGGTGTAAGATGGCTCTTTTTTGGACCTCTTTGCTGAAGGATTTTTCTTTTTGCAATCATTAGAGATTACAGGAGCTTCATCCTCAGTATTGTTAGCTGAGGTTTCAGAGTGATTATCCTCAGACACAGCACAAGTACTGCTGGAGGATTCACTTGGAATTTGTCTTTTATTCCCTGTTGGTTTGCTTTTAGATGGAGTTTTGTGTGTTTGTTTCCATGGTGACCTGTGAATTGGTTTCAACTTCGTTTTCATTTTGTTCATTAATGTTTTCCTGTATTGCATTTCCTAGGGGGGCGTTTATTTGGTTGTCTTCGTTGCCTTTTACTACATCACTTAGCAATCTAGAGGTATGGTGGGGCTGCAATTTTAGTGTTGAAGCTCGCCTTGGGCAGTTCTGTTTCATGTGACTTGTATCTCCACACACGAAACAGCTGTGCGGCTGACCAGGGTATGTTGCTACTGCTGTACTATAAGCTATTTGAATTGCAACAGGGATATCAGTTTTCAGGTCCATGCGTACTGCTTTAATGCCATTGTTTACACCTGGAAGCATTTGTTGTGTGCTCCAAGATGCATTTCTCACATCCTGTATAGTGCCGTATTTACCAAGAGCTGCTCTTACAACTGAATTAGGGATTTCAGGAGGAACATCGAACCCACGTACTGTTACTATTCGTGCATCTGCTGCTTCTATTCCCACTTTAGTTATTTCCCCTGAATCATATAAAAATTATGATTCCCCCCGATGCTTTCTAGTAATGTATTATATAATACTGGTGCGTTTACCTTCAAATATATGGCTCGTTCCCTGGTATGAAGCTGCAATTGATTTCCATTTCTGTATTTCCTGTGCCGATGGTCTTGGTGCAGTTTGTAGAAACTGAATTTTAATGGTGTTAATTCTTCTGTAGTTTTCCATCTTCGTTTCTTGTGTTGGTTATTTGACCAACAATGTAAGCTTCTAACCTCTACTCACAGGCTAATTAAATTTAAAGTCATTTACACTGTTTAGCACGAAATAACATATGAATAATTACCAGATGAACTAAATATATGGTTTAAGAACACCTGAAGATATTTTGAAAGCTGCTTATTTTGTTATAAATACTTAAAACTGAACAGCTTTTATAACCTTAACTTTTACCAGAGTCATGGCCTACTCTAGCATTAATTATTAATTCCAAGAATGCAACATAAAGATTTTTAAGAAACCCGCCCCCCCACTACAAGCTACCCTTTATATGGACATATGTTTTAAAAATGTGTTTTTCTCTAAAATACTTTAAACGATTTATTTTTAAAATAACATATTAAAATGAATACTTTGAATTATCTGGCACTGGCCTATGAAAACCTAATTATTTTGAATTAGTTTTCCAGAATTCTGCATAACGGTTAAACCGTAAGAGATAGACAAAAACTTACTTAGCAAAAAATATAGATATCGTTAAAACACATAATTTATATTAAATACTTTTTTTTTCGTGGAGTTGACCGTTTTAGAAATATTCCTTGTTATTAGTTTCAGCTTTAAAAAGCTTATACTTTTCTCATATAAGAATTTGTCAACTCCTGTCCATACAAACACAGGTACTTGAATCACATATCAACAAGCTTTCAAAAATTTGACTATCACTTTAACCTATGGTACTCCCTTATTTTCCTTCTACTTACAAGGAAGCAAGTAATATGACCGTGTATTTTAGTTTTTTCTGGATTAGCATTAATAATTAGAAGAATAAGCTTTTTAACAATAATTTATTGTAAAAATTTAGAGAAAGTCATGTGAATATAGCAAAAAGTTATTTTTTAAAAAATTTATTTTTCTAAAAAATACTTTTACCATTTTTACTTTCTCTAAACTCACTATGTACATAGTGTATAGAGAATGTATTGCACTCCACCAAAAAATTTGATACCGAGATTTCACCTGAAATACATGTTTTAGGGTCCCCTATATCGCAAAAAGTATTTTCAGAAAAAAGTCCGCGTGTGTGTCTGCGTATCCGTGTGTCTGTGAACACGATAACTCAAAAACGAAAAGTCAGTAAAACGCCAAACTTGGTATTTAAGTTTACTATCTTCCGGAGATGCGACACGATCTACATGAAACTTTCGAAAATTTTGATTTTCTAAAATATGGCTCAAACGATTTTTATTAAAATATAGTGAATTAAAGCTATTTACCTGACAAATAAAATGTATATTTTTAATTTTCTGGGAATAGCCTCTAAAGACTATTTTATTCGGAGTGAATTTTTTGGAATTTTGCATAAGTGCTAAACCGTAAGAGAGAGACAAACACTTACCACACAAAAAATATAGAGCACATTAAAACACACAATTTACGTTGTATACATTTTTTTCGTGGAGTTGATTGTTTTTGAGATATTCCTTGTTTTTGATTTAAGCTATAAATACTTATTTTTCTCATACAGGACTTTGTGAACTCGTGTCCATAAAAACAAAGGAACTTCAGTCACATATCAACCAGCTTTTGACTATCACTTTTACCTATGGTACTCCCTTATTTCGCTTCCGCTTACAAGGAAGCAAGAAATAAGACTATTTCTGCTAATTTTTTCTCGATTAGCAGGAAGTAAGTAGAAGCATAAGCTTTTTAAAATAATTTATTGCAGAGATATAGAGAAAGTCATTTGAATGGAGCACATCAGATTTTTTTTTTTTTAAAATAGCTTACTAAAAGATAATTATGTTACAATTAGAATGAATATTTTTTGGGAATGGCCTCTGAATGTCGTAGATTTACGGCACGTAAAAGAACCTCAAGCCTGATAGAGAGGCCCCTGAGCAAAATTAAGCGGTCTTTCACGCCCAGTATAGAATGGGACGCTGAGAATCACAGCAGTTAAAGAGCGTCCATAAATAACACGCCATTTCATTTCATACGTCATGTGCATATACATTTAGAGAAAGCAATAGAAGTGATAACATTTAAAATGTTAGAGTAATCCTGAGCTAATTGGCACAAATATCTACCTCAGATCAACTTCACTAATGACTTTTAAAGGACGAATTACTTGTTTATGAACAGCTGAAACGGAGCGAAATTTAACAACCGTTCGCTGGTTCATTGCACAAATTGGACGTCAGAAAATCGAGCACTTTCTTATCCTTTGAACTAAATAATTGTGTTTCTTGCAGTCGGAAACAAAGTAGGGAGAATATCAGATGACTTCCATTGAAATTAGGTTCGTTTAAACTCCGCCGGCAAGTCTGGCTAAAGAAAAATAACTGCACGGCAGCGCCTCTACCGTCTAAATAATAAATAAGGTAAATAGTACGGCAATACGGAAAAAGATGGCAGTAGAATGCGGGAGGGTACATATTCTCTCTCGGCTATGGAAACAACATTGCCCTCTCTTGGGTATTCACCGAAGCAGAAAGAGCCGTATGTGCTGCTACCTAGCGAAGAATGCTGTAACCTGGCTGACAATATCGATCTGCAGAGGTCAGCGCTTTATTTGCATTCATTACTTATGCATAATACTTTAAATTAATTTTAATGTGCAATGTAAAGGGAAAGTAACAAACTTGGGTCTAGATGGCGCGCTGTAAAGATTCTGTACTATTCTTTTTATGTATGTAACACAGACAAAATGTTACTTTCTATACACAAACTATGTACATATGTAGATATTGTATTGCACCCAAAATACATGTCTCAGGACTCCCTGAATCGAAAAAAACAAAAAACAAATTTACTTTCTCTACACATACAATGTACCTACATAGTATATAGAGAAGGTATTGTATTCTACCCAAAAATTCGATACCCAGATTTCACCGGAAATACATATTTTAGGACCCCCTGAATCCAAAAAGAAAAATAATTATTTTCTCTACACATATTATGTTCATAGTGTATAGAGAAGGTATTGTATTCCACCCAAAAATTCGACATCGATTTCACTGTAAATACATGTTTTGAGGGTGCTGGATTAAAAAAGAAAGCATTTTTACGTTTTACATGTATACGGTCACAAATCTAAAACGAAAATATCAGATTTGGTATTTAAGGGCGTGACACGCAGATTTTGACAAAAATTCTCCCATCCCAAGCTGCCCTTTAAACGATAAAAAATATCGAAGAATTTGATTTTTTAAAAATGTTGATAACGGTTTTGTTACAAAAAATTATATTAAAGATAATTACATTATAAATAAAATGCACATCTTTAATTTTCTAGAAATAGCCTCTGAAGTCTTTCGGGAAGACTTTTGCACAACTGGTAAATCGTAAGAGATACATATAAAACGTATATCTCGTTGTTTACTTTTTATTTATGGGTTTAGCCGTTTTTCGAGATATTATTTTGTGATTTCGTTTTAAAAAATGCATTCTTTTCTCAAACCGGAAGTCATCCATGTTTCTTTTGTTTTACTCCGTGCCGCGTAAAGAAGCAAAATTCAAAGACAATCGCATAGTGACGCTTATAAACCATCTGTCTATCGCTCTAACATACTTTCTGCTTATAAGGAACTAAGTAATGAGGTCATTCTGCTACAGCTTCTCTAGATCAGCGTGGATCAGGTAGAAGAGTAATCGTTTATAAGGAGTTTGTAGAGCACGTAGAGAATCTCATGCGATTTTTTTAGAACTAGTAATAGATAAATATCTGAAATGGAACAACAATTTAGAAAAGTTTAGCATTAAAATTAATAAGAGAATATATCTACTAAAACAGGAAATACAACTCATGGAAGAAAATATATACCCTAAAGTTTGCTTTCTTATACCATATCCAAATTGTGGGATCATTTTACGGGAGACAGCGGGAAAGAAAAACAGATTAAAATTGTTTTGGTTATACAAAATAGCAAAAAGAATAATTAAAAAAATCTGATGTGTTGCATTCACATGACTTTCTCTGTACATCGCTGTAACAAATCATTGTTAAACAGTATATTCTTCTATCGACTTTAGCATAATCGAGATAAATAAATTGGTTTCTTGTAAATAGATGGAAAATAGCTTAAACGATAGTCAAATCGTTTAAAAAGACGGTGGTCATATGGTTTAAATCCGTTTCTATGCAGAGCCTGGAGTTTACAACTTTCCGTGAGAAAAAAAGTTTAGGTATTTTGAATATGATACAAATAACAAGAAATATATCAGAAATGGTTACGTTCACGAAAAAAACCTATATGAAACGTGTTTTAACGTGATCTACATGTTTTGTATAGTAAGTCTTTGCCTAACACATAAGGTTTAGCAGCTACGTAAAATTCATTCAGAATAAAGAGATCTTTAAAGCCTATACCCAGAAAATTTAAAATATACATTTTATTTATCATATAAATATCTTTAATATATGGTATTTTAATCAAACATTTTAGAGTTATTTTTGAGTAAATAAAACTTTTGGAATTTCTTCCCATGCAGTTTGGGGTGGGAGTGTTTTTCTAAAAGTCTTTGTGTCGCATCCCTGGAAGACACTAAACTTAAATACCAAGTTTGGGTATTTTAGCGACTTTTCCTATTTGAGTTATCGAGTTCACAGACACACGGACTTACACAGGAACATTTTTTGGATACAGGAGACTTAAAATGTCTATTTCCGATGAAATCTCGGCATGGAATTTTTGGGTGCAATGCAATATCTTCTCTATACACTATTTACGTAGTAGTGTAGTGGAAGTAAAAATCTACTGTGTTCCATTCCCGTACCTTCTCTATATTTCTTTAACAAATTATTGATAAAAAGCTTATTCTTCCATCTACTTCGAGACAAACATTCGCAAAAAATTGTCTTGTTACTTGCTTCCTTGTAAATAGTGGAGATAAAGGAAACCAAAACGATAGTCAAATCTTTTAAAAGTCGGTTGGCATGTGGTTGAAACCCGTTCTGTGCATTACCAAGAGAAGACAAACTCCCACATGAAGAATATTAACGTATTTTAAAACTGAAACCAATAACAACGAATACTTCAAAATTGATGTACGAGAAAATATGGAGGATATAAATAGTGTGTTTTAAAGAAATATGCATTTTATTTATAGTAGGTTCTTGTCTAATTCTTACGGTTTATCAGTTATGCAAACTTCATCCAGGATAAGGTTATTTCAGAGGTTATTTCCAGAAAATTCAATATATAAATTCTATTTGCCATGCAAATATCTTTAATATACGGTATTTTTATCACACAATTACAACCATTTTTGACAAAATACAATTTTTCAATGTTTTTCCATTTAAAGGGTAGTTTGGGGTGGGGGGATTTTTTTTTCAAAAAACTTTGTGTCGCACATTTGGAAGAAACTGGACTTAAATTCCAAGTTTGGTATTTTACCGACTCTTCGTTGAAAACTATCACGTTCACAGACACACGCGAACCTTTTTCTAAAAATACGTTTTTTGGCTACAGGGGACCCTAAAACGTGTATTTCTTATGACATCTCGGTATCGAATGTTTAGGTCGAATACAACACCTTCTATTATCACTATGTACATAGTATGTTTAGAGAAAGTAAATAAATATGTTGAGTGTGTGTGTCTGTGAACACTTTAGTCCATAAACGAAAATATAAAATTTGGTATTTAAGTTTAGTAGCTCCCAAGGGCGCGACACAAAGAGTTTTAGGAACATTCTCCCACCCCTACCTACTCTTTAAATGAAAAAAAAATTCGAACACTTTCAAAATAAAAAAAAATGGTATCAACAATTTTAACACAGAATATCCTCTGAAGACCTCTTCATTTTGGATGAATTTTACGGAATTTTGTGTAACCAGTAAACCATAAGAGATAGACAAACCTTACTGCTGAAAAATGTGGATCTCCTTAAAACACACTATTTATGTCTTAACAGTTTTTTCGTGGGCTTGACCATTTTTAATATATTCATCGTTATTCGTTAAATTTTAAAATACTTGAACTTTTCACATTAGGGGTTTTGTCAACCTCTGGCAAAGCATGGAAACGGATTTCAACCACATGGCTAAAAGCTTTTAACGCCTTATTTCTCTTCTGCTTACAAGAAAGAAAGCAATAAGATCATTTCTGCTAATATTCATCTCTATTAGAATGAATTACATAGAACAAGCATTTTAACAATAATTTATTACCGAGATATAGAGAAAGCCATATGAATGGAACACTTTGAATTTTAAAAAAATGTCAGGTTATGCATAATTCCGCAAAATTCATCCACAATAAAGTAATCTTCAGAGGCTATTCCCAGAAAGTTCAAGATATACATTTTATTTGTGAGGTAAATATCTTTAATATACTATATTTTAATCAAAAGCGTTAGTTAAATTTTTTTCCATGTAAAGGGTAGTTGAATGTGGGGTGATTTTCTTTAATATATTCATGTCTCATCCTTGGAAGATACCAAACTTAAATACCAAGTTTGGTAATTTATGGTCCTTTCGATTTGGAGCTATGCTGTCTACAGACACACACATACACACGCAAACACACAAGGGACCTTTTTCCAAAAGTGCTTTTTATTTTTTATTCAGAGAGACCCAAAACATATACTTCCTGTGATACATCAATAACTAATTCTTGGTTGCAATACAATAGCTTCTCTAAACACTATATACATAGTTCTTACACAGAAAGTAAAAATAACAAAATCAATATTTACGTAGAAACGTTATTAAACTTTTCGGTGGAATACAACTATTAATAGGTGTTAGAGAAAGAAAAATATATTTAGGTCCATTAGAAGCTATTGTAGTCCAAGAAAAAACTGTTTTGTGCTTATTTAAAAGTCTTCAAATGCAAAGAAACTCTGTATGCACTTTTTAATTCAATAAACAACGGTAATTTTCACTTAGAAAATAACTCATAATACGACGTACGTCCAGAAAGTAAGTTCCGTTTCAATTTATCTCCGCTGCAGCGCTGCGATCGTAGTTCCGCACAGGCGTGGTAGGCGCTCTGTACCATGGAGAAGAAACGTGCGCCATTTTGAGATCGCTGTCAGCCATATAAGCTTTGTTGTGCTTGTTTACAATGTCGGTGTTGATTGAAAATCCCGCCGCTTGTGAAATCAGATCTGTGATTCGTTTTCTGAATGCTAGGAAAGAGAAACCAATTGAAATTTATCGGCAAATTTGGCAAATTTACGGACAAAATGCGATGAGTGATTCAATGGTGAGAAGATGGGTCCGACAGTTCAATGAAGGACGTAGTGAAGTGCACGATGAAGAACGAAGTGGGCGTCCATCTTTGGTTACAGAAGAACTGGTTCAGGAAAACCGCAAATTTACAATTAGTGCTCTCGCTATGGAATTTCCCCAAAGCTCACGATCACTAATTCATGAAATTGTTACCGAAAAACTGAAATTTCGTAAACTTTGCTCACATTGGGTACCAAAGATTCTTACTGAGTAACACAAAACAAAACGGATGGGTAGTGCACTTCAGTTTTTAACCTATTATGATGAAGACGGCGAAGAATTTCTGACACAGATAGTCACAGGAGATGAGACTTGGGTTTCTTACGACACCCCCGAAAGTAAGCGGCAATCAATGGAATGGAGGCACACTTCATCCCCAGCAAAGGTTAAGCCGAAACAAATCTTGACACCTCGAAAAATGATGTGCACAGTGTTCTGGGACTGGAAAGGCATCTTACTCATTGATTTCTTACCGCGTGGTCAAACAATCAAAGCAGATGTTTATTGCGAGACACTTAGGAAATTGCGCCGCGCAATACAGAATAAGCGCCGAGGATTGCTGTCAAAAGGTGTTGTTTTTCTTCACGACAACGCGCGACCACACACTGCAAATGTGACGAAAAACCTCCTAGCTGGGACGTGTTTGACCATCCTCCGTACAGCCCTGACCTCTCTCCTAGCGACGTTCATCTGTATGTGACCAGAATACTTTTCTTAGTTTTCCCAAAACTAGATATGATGGATTGAAGCCCTTTTCCATTAAGCCATTCATATTTCCTAACAGATAGAAGGGGAATAAGAAACGGCATTGCGTTAAAGCGATCTATCTTTTAAGAGCTGCTTATGATAGTATTGAAATGAGGTTCTTTTGTATGGCGGAGTTAAAGAAGAAAGAAACAAAAATGAACGACGATTCCCAGGAGAAAAACATCTGATGTATGCCATACACATGACTTTCTCTACATCTCTACAACAAATTATTCTATTTACTTCATTTAAACTAGAAAAAATTAACAGGAATAGTCTTATTACTTGCTTCCTTGTAAGTAGGAACGAAATAAGGGAGTACTATAGGTTAAAGTGATAGTTAAAAGCTGGTTGCTACAAAAACAAGGAATATCTCAAAACCGACAACTCCAAGAAATTATTACTAAATTATGTGTTTTAACGTGCTCTACATTTTTTTGTGTTTTAAGTTTTCGTCCATCTCTTATGGTTTACCAGTTATGCAAAATTCCGTAAAAATGATCCAGAATAAAGTAGTCTTCAGAAGCTATTCCCAGAAAATTCAAGATATACATTTCATTTGTCAGGTAAATACCTTGAATATGTGATGTGTTAATCAAAATCGTTAGAGTCATTTTTAAGAAAATCAAAATGTTCGAGAAAAGTTCCATGTAAAGGGTAGTTTGGGGTGGTGGATTTTTTTTGAAAATCTTCGTGTCGCATCCTTGTACAATAGCAAACTTAAATATTAAGTTTGGGGTTTAAAGTTCTTTTGGTTTTAGGCTATGCTGCCCAAAGCTACACACACAGGCAGACAGACAGACAGACACACTCACGGACATTTCTCTATAAATGCTTTTTTTTTTTTTTTTTTGGATTCAGGGGTCTTAAAACGTATATTTCCGGTGAAATCTCGGTATCAAATTTTTGGGTGCAATACAAAATCTTCTCTTGGTATTTAAGTTTGGTATGTTCCAGGGATGCGACACGAAGATTTTGAGAAAAATTACCTCACCCCAAACTATCCTTTACATGGAACTTTTTTCGAAAATTTTGATTTTCTAAAAAATGGCTCTAATGATTTGATTAAAATATCATATGTTAAGGATATTTATGTGACAAATAAAATGCATATCTTGAATTTTCTGGGAATAGCCTCTGAATACTCTTTTTTCTGGACGAATTTTACGGAATTTTGTATAACTGCTAAACTGTAAGAGATTGAAAGAAACTTAGCACAAAATAATGTAGAGCATTTTAAAATACGCAACTTATGATGTATGCATTTTTTTCATGGAGTTTATCGTTTTTAATATATTTCTTGTTTTTGTTTCAGCTTTAAAAACTTATACTTTTCTCCCACAGGACTTGGTCAACTAGTGTCCATGCAAACAACTTCAGTCACATAGCAACCAGCTTTTGAATATCACTTTAACCTATGGTACTCCCTTATTTCGCTTCTACTTACAAGGAAGCAAGTAAAAATACTATTTCTGCTATTTTTTTTTTTTTTCGTTTAGCATTAAGTAAATAGAACATGAAGCTTTTTAACAATAATGCGTTGCAGAGATGTAGGTCTCCATAACCAATAGGAAAGGCTCAGGAAAGAACTAGAATCTGCAATCTGGAGCGGTAACGGGGTTACGGGTTCGTAGCCCGGGTGCAGGTTTTGGATATTTAGGAATGGTGTGGAGATGTGGATACCCTAGCTCAGGATTTTGTTAGCATGGAATCGTTCTCCGGTGCGGTAAGACACAAGTGATTTATTCACTTAGTTCGGCCTTTTTCCGCCACACGCATTCCTCCTAAATTTTCTACTGTGAAACTTCGCTTTACTTATTGCTTTTGATGCATTGATTTCGTCCGTACTCTGGTCTGTATTACAATAACTATTTCCCTCACAACTAAAGGTAGCCTGAACGCCTCCACCCCGGATCTAAATATCACATCTTTGCTATGCCAAGTGCCTCAAAAAATGTCGCCTGACCAGCGGGAGCATTGTTTTCTCTTTTCCTCTTATGTTCCCCTCGGGCAGTGTAATCTCATCCCTTCGGTTCAATGCCCTACCCTCTTAACGGTACTGTCGTGGTCGCTCGCCGACTCGTGACAACTCGGCTACTTAGACGTGTTTTACAATATTTCTTCCCTGCCCATTTTCAATGTACATTTGTCCCCTCTTAGTATAATTTATATCTTCCTTTTAAATCACTCTTAGCCCGGTGACAAGAGATGTACTGTCTCAAATCTCGCAAGCAAAGAAGTGAATATCAATAACAATTGCATAGCGATAGCTTTTAAAACATTTGACTATCGTTTTAGCATATCGTATTCCCTTAGTTCCCTTCTACTTTAAGGAACTAAGTAATAAGTACATTCTGGTATGGTTTATTTCTAGTAGCATGGTGTAGAAAGAAGAACAATCTTTTGTAAGAAGTCTGTTTTTATAAAATACACAGAAAGTCATGTGAGTGTAACACATCAGGTATTCTTTCTAGCATTTATTAGTGTTTAAGGGATAATTATCTCTTTGTGTGTTGCTTCCACGTGATATGTCCGTAATAGGCAAGGTATTAACGTTAGGCGATAGATAGATATGTTGCAAACGTATCTGAAATTTCACTCTATGTGTACATTTTGAATCAAAACAATAGCTAAGAGAAGAAAGCGGAAAAGAATGCAGTTATTTACAATATTTTAGAAGGTTGTGTTCTCACGCGAGCGTGAAGAAACAGTTCCCAGCCCTCCTACGAGATGGCAGCAGTGACACAAAGCAAGCAGTGCACTCTCTGGGGACTCCTGCTAACTGCAACAACAAATTAGCGCTCAATAAAGAAAGAGAAACAAAACATACGTACTGCTTTTTTGCATTTTTATGCAGAAAATGGGGAAATAGGAAAATGGTTACGTACTGCACACAGAGTACGTGCAATAATCCGAAAAAAGATAATTAAAAATGAACGCATTTTTGTTTGCTTTCTGCGTGTTTGTTGGTTCTGTAAAAAGTAACGTTTCATTTACAATTTCTCGGCTCTCTGTGTTACCAGAGACAAAACATATTCAACCGTGTTCTAACTTGGAAGTTTAAACGATAGCACAATTCTGCGATTTTGTAATAAAGAGCAATTAAACATTTATGTAATTTATATTTACAAAGAAAATACTAAATTCATTAAAACTCTGATATGTTCCATTCACATCACTTTATCTACATCTGTGTACTTTCTGTTAAAAATTTTTTTCTTCTCTCTGCTTCAATCGAGATAAACATTAGCAGAAATTGTCCTATTACTTAATTTCTTATAAGCAGAAGGGAAATAAGGGAATAAGGCGATAGTCACGTGTTTTAAAATGTAGTTGCTATGGGATTCAAATTATTTCTTTGCATAACTTGGAGTTGACAAATTCTCCTACGAGAAAAGTTAAAATATTTTAAAATTGAAATCAATAGCAAGAATATCTCGGAAACGGCTAGCTCTGCAACAGAAAATTATTGTATAGCCGTGCAATTTTATTTCATTACCTTTAATTTGTATTATTTATTGTTAAAAAGAATGTCCTACGTATAAAGGATTAATGATGATGAAATGTGTATGCATATTTATAATGTTGTTTCCTTAAGGAAAGAACCAATGAGCTAGTAACATATTGTCTCATGTTTTTTGTTTGAAAGAGTTTGCTTGGAGAAGGAATGTACATATGTGTAATATCTTTGAATACCGCGATGCTACATAGTGTTAATCGAGAGAGTAACTAATCTCTTAAACGGATACATTTATTTAAGAAGATATGTGTTACATTAATTGAGTTTGTGTTTTTCAAAGATTAAGAGTGTGATAACATATTTTTATCGAGTACTAAAACGAATCTTGTTTATTCAGTAGCAAATTACTCCGTGTACCATCACCTTGAGAAAAGAGTCCATGCAATATATATGTTAATGGGTTTCAAAACGAATCCATACGAATATGGGAACCATGTTGGTCATACCGCACGCGATAATATAATTTTCAGCTCTAAATTCGGCACATACAAAAACTTCCATAAAATCACCGTATATAACCAAATGACACGTGCCTGGCCCATTCCAAGAGAGATGCCGGTTGGTAGCGAAGTCGCGTGGAGTAGGCGTGTTTTCATTGACATGCCGGCGCGGTACAGGTCACCTTAATAATGGAAAACGTAATATGTGGGTTTTGTTATGTGTTTCGTATAACATGTTCTGAGGTTGTTTACGTGGCATATGATAACCGTTGTTCCTCCGCTGCCTAAACCCAAATGTGTGCAATTTTTAAACACACATAAAACGTTAAATAGAAGAGTTTGAAAGTTGCGACATCAAGATTCGAACAATTCAAAGTGTAAGCTAATCGACTGCTATCTTCGTTTGGTGTCTTTTTGAAAAAGTCCGCCTGGGTAGTGTGGTGGTAGTGTGCATGCCTCACACTGAACAGTTTCCGAGTTCGAATCTCGCTTACGGGGAGCTAGCCGGATAAGCTTTTTTAGGGGTTTTCCCTTATCCTGAGAAGACGAATGTTGAAGAATTCAAAGCTCCGTGAACCCGAGATCATTTGAGCATCATTTTCATTCACCGCCCGATATGACCAACCAGATTATTCAGGACGCTTAGTTAACAAATAAATGGTCAAAACCACGAAAAAAATGTATATGGCATAAATTGTGTGTTTTAATGGATTCTACATTTTTAGGTAGTTTTTTGTTTATCTCTTATGGTTTACCCGTTATGCAAAATTATCGATAATCAAATATGTGAGTTCACATAATTCCCCTATGAGAAAAGTTAAAGTATTTTAAAATTGAAACAAATAACAAGGAATACCTTGGAAACAGCTAGCCCCACAACAAGAAAGTAAAGGGCATACAATGTGTGTTTTGATGGTTTCTAGAGTTTTTGTGTATCTCTTACAGTTATTATGAATGCACAGGACTTCAGAAACTTTGCCCGAAAATTCAACATACACATTTTACTGTCTTGTAATTTACCTTCAAAAAGTAGTATATTAATCAAATTTTACTTTCTTTATGCGCACTATGTTCAGTGTATAGAGAAGATATTGCACTCCACCCAAAAATTTGATAGCTTGCTTTCACCGGAAATATACATTTTAGGCTCTTCTGTATCAAAAAAAAAACAACATTTCGGAAAAATGTCTGTGTGTGTGTGTGTGTGTGTGTATCCGTGAACACGAAAACTCAAAAACCAAAAGTCGGTAAAATAATAAACTTGGTATTTAAGTTTAGTATCTCGCAGGGATTTGACACGAAGATTTTGAAAAAAATTCCCCTACCCCAAACTACAGTTTACGTGGAACTTTTTTCGAAAATTGTTATTTTTTCAAAAATGGCTCCAACAATTTTGAATAAAATATCGTATATGAAAGATATTTACCTGACAAATAACACGTATATCTTAAATTTTCTGAGAGTAACCTCTGAATACTACTTTATTCTGGATGAATTTTACGGAATTTTGCATAACTGCTAAACGGTAAGAGATGTACAACAACTTACCACAGAAAAAATGTAGAACACGTTAAAACATACAATTTATGTTATATACATTATTTTCATGGAGTTGATAATTTTTTAGGTGTTCCTTGTGTTTGATTCATTTTTAAATACTCATACTTTTCTCATACAGGAATTTGTTAACTTCTGTCCATACAACAAAGGAATTGCAATCACATAGCAACCAGCTTTTGACTATATCTTTAACGTATAATACTCCCTTATTTCGGTTCTACTTACACAGAAGCAAGTAATAATACTATTTCTGCTAATTTTTCCTCGATTAGCATGATCTAAAAGGAAACATTTTTTTAACAATAATTTGTTGCAGCGATATAGAGAAAGTCATGTGAATGGAACACATCAGATCTTTTTTTAAAATTGAAACAAATAACAAGGAACATTTCCGAAACAGTTAGACCCAGTACAAAAAACTAAAGGACATAAATTATGTGTTTTGATGATATCTACACTTTTTGTGTAGTAGCTTTTTACGTATCTTTTACAGTTCACCAGTTTTACAAAAGTTTTTATGAATGAACAGGATTTCAGAGGCTTTGGCCGGAAATTAATATAAACATTTTAGTGCAGTAATTTAATACATTTTTTAGTCATTCTTGAGAATATCAAAATGATCGATTTTTTCCATTTTAGTTTGTCGTGGAGTGACTCCTCAGAATATTCGTTTCGCATCCTTGGAAGACATTGAACTTAAATAGCAAGTCGGAATTTTACCGACTTTTCCTTTTAGAGTTATCGTTTTCACAGACACACATGAACGGTTTTCTAAAAAAAGAAGTTTTTTTTTATACAAGAGACCCTAAAACATGTATTTCCGGTGAAATCTTGGTATCGAATTTTTGGGTGCAATAAAATACCTTCTCAATACACTATGTACACATTTTGAATTAACGCCGCTGTCAATTGCCGGAATTTTGTCCCGCAAGAGCTCTTTTACATGCTAGTCATGGAGCTAGGCACACTTTAAAGCTATCTGTCTAGGCCGGATTTGAACCGACAACTTTGAGATCAGAAAACAGCTTAACCAACTGAGCCACCGAGACCACTGCACATGAGGAGGGTTAAGTAGAAGAAGAAGAAGTCTCAAACTGTATTTCTAGTAGTGTTGCCAACTTCAAAGAAATTTCTGTAGATATACAGAAATATCAGACAAGTTAAAGAATCAAAGAAATGCAGATATTTTTCATGTGCTCAGAAATTGTGTTATCACTTGGTGTACACGGTTATTATTAGACTCCCTCTGTGGTCGAGTGGTCAGCTTGCTGACTTCTCACAGAAGGTCCCGGGTTCGATTCCCGGTTGGAGGGGGGATTTTTCATTTGCCAGAATTATTCCCTGTCCCCCACAGAATCTGGAAGTATGTTTGTGAGAGTGAATGTGTGCGTGTTTGAGGAAAATAAAATTATTTATCCAAACGTAACAAAAAATTAAAAAAAAAACTACAGACAACAAGTTCTTTCAAGTGCAAAGCGCCAGATTTGGCCTTATATGTTAAAGGGGGCTATATGTATATAGTTTAACTGTCTACTTAGAAGAAACGGGAAAGGCACTCAGTATATCCGTTAGTATCTTGTTTTGTGAGGTCATTCTTGTGCTTCCCT
Organism: Hymenopus coronatus; assembly: GCA_030762935.1. NCBI lineage: Eukaryota > Metazoa > Arthropoda > Insecta > Mantodea > Hymenopodidae > Hymenopus > Hymenopus coronatus. The sequence continues at coordinate 9,193,889 of CM060882.1, read as the reverse complement.
CATTCAAGTACAACAGTAGAAAATATTTTGTCATCGATAAATCTGATGAAAATGAAACAAAGGAATAAATTAACATAAAAATGATTGCTAGTTTACTTCTTACCAAAAAGAGCTGTCCTGGGCACATCTCGAAAATGAATTCGTCCATTTACGATTTTAAGAGATCCCAAGCACCCGCATGTGGGATTTGAGGTGGTCGAAGCGGCGTCAGGACGAGTTTTTTCAGGGTCCTACGGTTTTCCCCGCCATTCATTCCACCAATTGCTCCATAATCACCTTTCCTATAATTACATTCCATACGATCCACTTCCTAACGCTCATGCCAGGTTCTCCATTCTGTGTTTTCATGCCGTTGGCTCCCTGACAGGCTTCTGACCCCTAGACATCCGCTTGTAAGTCCTAGGGGAGTGTCAGTCCTACATATCATCCACTTCCTCACACTCATGCCTGGCTACGGGCAAGGTTCTTCATTCTGTGGTTTCGTGCCGTTGGCTCCCCGATAGGCTTCTGACCCCTAGACATCCGCTTGTAAGTCCTAGGGGAGTGTCAGTGCTACGAATACGGGGAGGGTAAGCCGATTGCGAAACAAAACGACTTTAAGAGAAAGAGAAACTACTCCAACTGTGAATAAAGAACTGAGAAATTTAAAAAATATAAAACTGTAGAAACAACAACAATAATAATAATAATAATAATAATAATGATAATAGCAAGAGTATATTATGAAGAGTTGTAATAGGGAGTATTCTTTAATATATTCTGATAACCACACAAGTGTAATGTAATATAGACCTATACGTGTGCAGACTATTTTAATTTACAACATGCTGTACAAGTTCCATATAATGGGGTCACTAGGCCCCGCAGAATTGCTCATCTTTCAGACAAATATATTAAGGTAATAAGTAATAAATACATCTATAGAAGTTGTTGCCTCTGTCAAAGTAACCTACAGAATTTTAAAAGTTTTTTTACTCAATTAAATTGAATGAAATCTGGTTTGCAACACTGGTTCCTGGTGAAGTGTTGATGCACTGTAAATACTTCCTCTTCTTACAATCTATAGTAGACAAATCAATACTCGAATGCCTCACAAGTAGGTTTGTGTTGGTGCCTTTATAAAAGAGGTGCAATATTGTGCCAAAGACATGGCTTCTGGATGTTAATGTTTTTTTTTTTTTAAATAAAAGCGCTTTGTGCATCACTTTGCAACTTGGTGGTTGCTAAAAGAGACCTGTCTATTTTGTTTGTTTTCTGACATTATGCAGCAGCAGCGGCATATTCTGACCTGTTTTCTGCAATGCGGTGCTTGTCATTTCTTTGTTTTGTTCTCTGCAATCATATCCTCGTTTAATAATGTCTCAGGTAAAGCAAAAAGATAAATTAATCCTATCTTAAGAATATTCATTTAAAATTTAAACCTCAGGAATATGGAAAAAAGTCTGATGTGTGCCATTTACATGATTTTCTAAAAAATAGCTCTATCAATTTTGATTAAAATATCGTATATAACAGATATTTATCTGGCAAATAAAATGTATATTTTGAATTTTCTGGGAGTAGCCTTTGAAGACTGCTTTATTGTCGGTGAATTTTACGAATTTTTGCATAATTGCTAAACCGTAAGAAATGGACAAAAACTTACCACACAAGAAATGTAGAGCACATTAAATACAATTTATGTTGTATACATTTTATTCGTGGTGTTGATCGTTTTTGAGATATTCCTTGTTTTTGGTTTCAGCTTTAAAAACTTATACTTTTCTCATACAGGAATTTGTCAACTCCTGTCCATACAAACAAAGGAACTTCTTTCACCTAGCAACCAGCTTTTGACTATCACTTTAACCTATGGTACTCCCTTATTTCTCTTCTACTTACTAGGAATCAAATAATAATGCTATTTCTGCTAATTTTTCCTTCGAATAGCATTAAGTAAATTGAACAATAAGTTTTTTAAAAATAATTTGTTGCAGAGTTATAGAGAAAGTCAACTGATAGGAACACATCAGAATTTTTTTCTGTTGATGAATTGTAATTTTAGTATCCAGCTGAATTTGCTTCAGAACTTCAAGAAATCTATACAGATCTCAGCTGTAGGATTAAAACCGATTGTTGTATTTGTTGTGGAAACTTTCACAAGCGTTGGTAGTTCTCTGTAAATTGCAACTTAGTTCTGCCCACATGGAAGGAGGAAGGGGCGCATTTTCGTCGATATAAGATTCCACTAAAATGTTGAAAAACATCTGTACTGTTTCGAGATGCGGGAAGCTTCCATTCCACCCCATCTGCTGGCTAATTACACCGGTTTCGTGGGAGGCTTGGGGGTTGTTACCTGCTCAGCTTACCTGGGTATGGGGGGCTTCGGTCCTGCGCCCATGTCAGAAAACAGCATAACATTGCATTAACACTCACAGACACAAAACGTTTAGTTAATGTGTTAATATACCTTAAAAAAAACCTAATGTGTTCCATTCACATGACTTTTTCTACATCTCTGCAAAAAATATCATTAAAAAGCCATTGCTTCCATTTCCTTCATGATGATCGAAAACAAATTAGCAGATATAGTCTTGTTACTTGCTTCCTTGAAAGTAGAAACGAAGTGAGGGAGTAGCATAAATTAAAGTGATAGTCAAAAGTAGTTGCTATGTGACTGAAGTTCCTTTGTTTATATGGACAGGATTTGATAAATTCCTGTATGAGAAAAGTTAAGTTTTTCATTGCTGAAATCAAAAACTAGGAATATCTCAAAAACAATCAACTCCAGGAAAAAAATGTACGTAACATAAATTGTGTGTTTTAAAGTGCTCTACATTTGTTGTTTGGCAAGTTTTGTCCATCTTTTACGGTTTAGTAGTTATGAAAAATTCCATAAAATTCACCTAGTATAAAGCAGTCTTCAGAGGCTATTCCCAGAAAATTGAAAATATACATTTTATTTTTTAGATAAATATCTTTAATATACGATGTATTAATCAAAATCGCTAGAGCCATTTTTTAGAATATCAAAATTTTCGAAAAAAGTTCCATGTAAAGGGTAGTTTGGGGAGGGGGAATTTTTCTCAAAATTTTCGTGTCGCATCCCTGGAAGATTCTAAACTTAAATACCAAGTTGGTATTTTACCGGCTTTTCGTTTTTAAGTTATCGTGTTCACAGACATACAGACACGGACCTTTTTTCTGAAAATACATTTTTTGGATACAGGGGACCCTGATACACATATTTCCGGTGAAATATCGGTATCAAATTTTTTGGTAGAGTGCAATACCTTCTCTATACACTATGTACAGAGTACGTGTAGAGAAAGTAAAAATCAATATATATATAGCTCTCGGGATTATAATTATTAACATGTTAAACCGAATTTACTTTCAATTGTCACTGTTGTTACATACTTTTAATATTGTTATTTATTTCTACTTGAACCACTGTTTTCATACACCAACGAGCATTAGACGTATATTTTAATCCCTGTGTGTACAAAGTAATTACTTACAATGTTCAAATGTTTACTTTCTCTAAGGCACTATGTACATAGTGTATAGAGAATGTATTGCACTCCACCAAAAAATTTGATGTGTACCATTCACATGACTTTCTCCATACCCCTGAAACAAATAATTCTTAAAAATCTTATACTTTTATTTACTTTATGCTAATCAGAAAAATATAGCAGAAATAGTCTAATTACTCGCTTCCTTGTAAGTAGAAGCGAAATAAGGGACAACCGTAAGTTAAAGTGATAGTCAAAACCTGGTTGCTATGTCAATGAAGTTCCTTTGTCTATATGGATAGGAGTTGACAAGTTCCTGTATGAGAAAAGTATACGTTTTTCATAGAAGAAACCAAAAATAAGGAATGTCACAAAAACGACGAACTCCACGAAAAAAATGTATGTAACATAAATTGTGTGTTTTAAAGTGCTCTACATTTTTTGTGTCGTAAGTTCATGTCCATCTCTTACGGTTTAGCAGTTATTCAAAATTTAGTAAAATTCATTCAGAATAAACTACTCTTCAGAGGCTATTCCCAGAAAATTCAAGATATACATTTTATTTGTTAGGTAAATATGTTTAATATACGAAATTTTATTCAAAATCGTTAGAGCCATTTTTAAGAAAATGAACATTTTCGAAAAAAGTTCCATGTAAAGGGTACTTGGAAGTGGGGGGATTTTTCTCAAAATCTTCGTGTCGCATTCCTGGAAGATACTAAACTTAAATACCAAGTTTGGTATTTTACCGACTTTTCGTTTTTGACTTATCATTTTCACAGACACACGGACACACACACACACTCGCACGCACACACACACGCACGCACACACATGGACCTTTTTCTGAAAATGCTTTTTTTGGATATTGGGGACCCTAAAACATATATTTCCGGTGAAATCTCCGTATCGAAATTTTTGGTGGAGTGCAATACTTTCTCTATACACTATGTGCATAGTGCGTATATAGAAAGTAAAAATTTGATACCGAGATTTCACCGGAAATATATGTTTTAAGGTCCCCTTTATCTAAAAAAAAGCATTTTCGGAAAAAGGTCCGTGTGTCCGTGTGTCTGTGAACACGATAACTCAAAAACGAAATGTAGGTAAAGTACCAAACTTGGTATTTAAGTTGAGTATCTTCCAGGGATGCGACACGAAGATTTTGAGAAAAATCCTACCCTTTACATGGAACTTTTTTCAAAAATGGCTCTAAAGATTTTGATTAAAATTTCGTATATTAAAGATATTTACCTGACAAATAAAATGAATATCTTGAATTTTCTGGGAATAGCCTCTGAAGAGTAGTTTATTCTGAATGAATTTTACTAAATTTTGAATAACTGCTAAACGGTAAGAGATGGACAAAAACTTACTTCACAAAGAATGTAGAGCACGTTAAAACACACAATTTAGGTTATATACATTTTTTTTCGTGGAGTTCGTCGTTTTTGTGACATTCGTTATTTTTGGTTTCTGCTTTGAAAAACTTATACATTTCTCATACAGGAATTTGTCTATAGCTGTCCATACGAACAAAGGAACTTCAGTGACATAGCAATCAGCTTTTGATTATCACTTTAACCTATGGTACTCACTTATTTCTCCTCTACTTACAAGTAAGCAAGTAATATGGCTATTTCTGCTAATGTTTTACTGATTAGCATAAAGTTAATAGAAGTATAAGCTTTTTAAGAATAATTTGTTGCAGGGATTTAGAAAAAGTCATGTGAATGGTACACATCAGATATTTCTATGTAGGTTTACTGAACGTAAGGCTGTGTATAAGGCTTTTAATGTGGTCGCTGTAAGAAATAAGCGTTCTGCGTCCTAAATTAAAAAAAAAAATCTGTTGTGTTACACTCACATGACTTTCTCTAGCTCCTCTACAAACCTCCTACAAAAGATTATTCTTCTTTGTACACAATGCTTATCAAGGTAAATGTTAGCAGAATGTTATTACTTAGTTCCTTATAAGTAAAAGGGAATAAGGGAATACACTATGCTAAAGCGATTGTCAAATGTTTTAAAAGCTATCGTTATGCGATTGTCATTGCAAATCACTTCTTTGCTTGGCCAGGAGTAGAACAAAAGAAAAAAATCTGATGTGTAATATTCACATGACTTTCTCCTAATCCCTGCTACAAATAATTCTTAAAAAGCTTATACTTCTATTTACTTTATGCTAATCAGAAAAAATTAGCAGATATAGTCTTATTACTCGCATCCTTGTAAGTAGAAGCGAAATAAGGGACAACGGTAAGTTAAAATGATAGTCAAAAGCTGGTTGCTATGTCAATGAAGTTCCTTTGTTTATATGGATAGGAGTTGACAATTTCCAATATAAGAAAAGTATACGTTTTTCATAACAGAAACCAATAATAAGAAATGTCACAAAAACGACGAACTCCACGAAGAAAATGTATATCACACAAATTGTGTGTTTTAATGTGCTCTACACTTTTTGTGTGGTAAGTTTTTGTCCATCTCTTACGGTTTAGCAGTTATTCAAAATTTAGTAAAATTAATCTAGAATAAACTACTCTTCAGAGGCTATTCCCAGAAAATTCAAGATATACATTTCATTTGTCAGGTAAATATGTTTAATATCCGAAATTTAAATCAAAATCGTTAGAGCCATTTTTGAGAAAATGAACATTTTCGAAAAAGGTTCCACGTAAAGGGTAGTTGGGGGTGGGGGGATTTTTCTCAAAATCTTCGTGTCCCATACCTGGAAGATACCTAACTTAAATACCAAGATTGGTATTTTAGCGACTTTTCGTTTTTGAGTTATCGTGTTCACAGACACACGGACACACGGACACACAGATACACACACACACACTCTCACACCTTTTGTGAAAATGGTTTTTTTGGATATCGGGGGCCCTAAAACATATTTCTGGTGAAATCTCGGTATCGAATTTTTGGTGGAGTGCAATACTTTATCTATACACAATGTACATATTGGGTATGGAGAAAGTAAAAATTAACAGAATTAGCCTTATTACTTGCTTCCTTGTAAGTAGAAACGAAATAAGGCACTACCATAGGTTAAAATGATAGTCAAAAGCTGGTTGCTATGTCAATGAAGTTCCTTTGTTTATATGGATAGGAGTTGACAAGTTCCTGTATGAGAAAAGTATACGTTTTTCATAGCAGAAACCAAAAATAAGGAATGTCACAAAAACGACGTACTCCACGAAAAAAATATATATAACATAAATTGTGTGTTTTAAAGTGCTGTACATTTTTTGTGGAGTAAGTTTTTGTCCATCTCTTACGGTTTGGCAGTCATTCAAAATTTAGTAAAATTCATCCAGAATAAACTACTCTTCAGAGGCTATTCCCAGAAAATTCAAGATATACATTTCATTTGTCAAGTAAATATGTTTAATATCCGAAATTTGAATCAAAATCGTTAGTGCCATTTTTGAGAAAATAAAAATTTTCGAAAAAAGTTCCATGTAATGGGTAGTTGGGGGTGGGGGGATTTTTCTCAAAATCTTCGTGTCGCATCCCTGGTAGATGCTAAACTTAAATACCAAGCTTGGTATTTTATCGCCTTTTCGTTTTTGAGTTATCGTGTTCACAGACACACGGACACACGGACACACAGACACACACACACACACACACACACACACACACACAGACACATACACACACACACACACACACACACGCGGACCTTTTTTTGAAAATGCTTTTTTTGGATATTGGGGACCCTAAAACATATATTTCCAGTGAAATCTCGGTATGGAATTTTTGGTGGAGTGTAATACTTTCTCTGTACACTATGTACATAGTGCGTATGGAGAAATTAAGAATTGCTAGCCATTTTTGAGAAAATCGAAATTTTTGACATGTTATATGTAAGATAATTTGGTACTTGGGAACTCTTCGTGTCGGATATTTAGAAGATGCTTAACTTAAATATCAAGTTAGTGTTGTTGTTGTTGTTTTTTAGATTCATGTTTTTCATACACGCGCACATACAAACAGGCACATTTCTATAAAAATTATTTTTTAACTTTCTCTATGCGCACTATGTACATAGTGTATAATTCTCAGGGTACCCCAAAACATATATTTTCTGTGAAATCCTGGTATCGAATTTTTGGGGGCATTACAATACCTTCTCTATCCCTATGTACATTGTACATATGGGGCTAGAGAAAGTAAAAAACAAAACTAAAAACAACCTAGTCTAAGCGTTAGAACATGAATGTGGTTGAAATATTCTTTGCTTACTGTGTCGTGTTCGAAGATTATGTTACATTCGTGTATTGTTTATAAATGCTATTAATTAATTTAACACATTCGTGAAATATTGCAACAATGACGAAAATTTAAGCTTTACCTTTTTCCTGATGCATACCTTGTGCAAGTAGACCAAATTTCATCAGAAATTCCTGTTTTATGTCGGTTATTAGAATAAAAATGAAGAGAAACAGTTTTTAGGGGAAAAATCTTATGTGTTCCATTCACATGACTTTCTCTACATCTCTGGAACAAATTATTGTTAAAAAGCTTATGCTTCTATTTACTTCATGCTCATCGAGAAAAAATTAGCATAAATAGTCTTATTCCTTGCTTCCTTGTAAGTAGAAGCGAAATAAGGGAGTATCATAGGTTAAAGTGACAGTCAAAATCTGGTTGCTTGCTATGTGACTGAGGTTCTTTTGTTTCTATGGACACTAGTTGACAGATCCCTGTATGTGAAAAGTAAATTTTTCAAAGCTGAAACCAAAAAAAAAAAAAAAAAAGGAATATCTAAAAAAGCGAAAAACTCCATGAAAAAAATATAACATAAATTGTGTTTTAACGTGCTCTACATTTTCTGTGTGGTAAGTTTTTGTCCATCTCTTATGGTTTAGCGGTCATGAAAAATTCGTAAAATTCAGCCTGAATGAGCCTATTCCTAGAAAATTCAAGATATATATTTTATTTGTCAGGTAAATAACTTTAATATACGATATTTTAATCAATATTTTTAAGTAAATCAACATTTTCGAAATTTTTTCCATTTAAAAGTTAATTTAGGGTGGGGGATTTTCTTGAAAATCTTCGTGTCGTATCCTTGGAAAATACCAAACTTAAATACCAAGTTTGGGCTTTAACGGTCCTTTCGTTTTTGCGCTATGATGCCCACAGACACTCAGACAGATACACACACACACGCACACACACGGACCTTTTTCCAAAAATGTTTTTTTTGGATTCAGGGGGACCCAAAGCATATATTTCCGATGAAATCTCGTTATTCAATTTTTGGGTGCAATACAATACCTTCTATATACACTATGTACATAGTACGTGCAGAGAAAGTAAAAATAAATGTATATACTTGTATATAACTCTCGAGATTATAATTATTAATGTGTTATACCTAATTTACTTTCAATTGTCACTGTAGTTTTATAATTTTAATATTGTTGTGTTATTTCTACTTGAACCACTGTTTTCATATACCAATTAATATTAGATGTGTATTTTAATCCCAGTGTACAGAATGTAATTACTTATAATGTTCAAATTTTTCATTGTAGGTATATTGAATGTAAAGCTGTGTATACGTCTTTTAATGTGGTCGCGTTCTGCGTCTTAAAAAAAAAAAAACAGTCTCAGCGTTAGAACATAGATGTGGTTGAAATTGTCTTTGCTTATTGTGTCGTATTCTAAAACTGATAGCTTATGTTAAATTCGTGTAATATTTATAAATGCTATTTATTAGTTTATGACATTGTTGAAATATCGCAACAATTACGAAAATTTAAGCTTTACTGTTTTCCTGATTCACACCTAGGGTAAACAGACCAAGGATTACATTTCACCCAAAACTCCATGTCCAAATTTCACCAGAAATTCAAGCTTTGTGTTGGTTATTACAATAAAAAAGAAGAAAAACCGTTTTTAGGGGGGGAAATGCATGTATCTATGAACAACAATAAAGTAAATCAACATAATAGTAATAAAAGTAATAAACGATAGCAGAAAGAGAAGATCGTTGAGTATATTATTTGTTTTCGATTTTCGAACGCGCCCTTGACATAGAAACGCAGGAGCTTGCACCGACTGTGTTGCTTTACTCGATTGCGCAAGGACGTGCAGTCTCCTGTTTCAACTATTTCTTGGATGGCCCTCAACCTTCACGTGTTTCTAATTCATTGTTTACTTGCGAAGCTTCCATTTTGTCTCACTGTTATTTTAGCGGGAGTATTATTTAATGTATTCTAAGTGAAACAGAAGATAAAACGTATGCATTATAGTGTTTAAAATATTCAGTTTTCAGTGTTAAAGAATCTTTTGGTTCAACTTCTCATTGCTCAACAACCATCGCTTCGAAAAGGTGAGTTGAAGTAGTTCAGTCTTGCCTCGGCGTTAAGCAGAGTCTAAATAGGAGTGTCGTAATTTTTTTCCATTTTCATGTTTTAATTGAATATGAGTATTTCGAGTCTCTAGCATATTTTGTGTAACTTTCATAGAGGTACGCTAATTGTAAATAATTTAAACGTATTGTTAAAAATAATCCTGCGTAATAGTTTTATGGAGCATTCTGATGCTTTCACTTGGTAACACATGAATAACTTTGTAAATATTAGTGTTAGAGAAGAGATCCTTTTCATTTTGATCGGAAAGTTTTGCTTTAGCTATTGACAGCTTTGGCATCCTCTCATATTGCCTTCACGTGAGAGTTTCGAAGTGCTGCAAAGCGTGTTTGGAAAGTTAGGTCATATTTTTACTTTCTCTACACGTACTATGTACATAGTGTATAGAGAAGGTATTGCATTCCACCCATAAAAATCGATACCGACATTTCACCAGAAATAGACGTTCTAGGGTCTTTTGTAATTACAAAATCTTATGTGTTCCATTCATATGACTTTCTCTACAACTCTGCAAAAAATTACTGATAAAAAGCTTATTCTTCTATTTACTTAATTATTCCTTGTAAGTAAAAGTGAAATAAGGGAGTACTATAGGTTAAGCTGACAGTCAAAACTGGTTCTATGAGACTGAAGTTCCTTTGTTTGTATGGACAGAAGTTCACAAATTCCTGTATGAGAAAAGTATGTTTTTTTAAAGCTGAAAATAAAAGCAAGGAAAAAAATGTAAATAACATTAATTATGTGTTTTAATGTGCTTTACATTTTCTGTGTGGTAAGTTTTCGTCCGTCTCTTACGGTTTAGCAGTTATGTAAAAATCCGTTAAATTCATCCAAAATAAAGTAGTCTTCAGAGGCTATTCCCAGAAAATTCAAGAAATACATTGTATTTGTCAAGTATCTTAAATATACGAGATTTTAATCGAAGTCGTTAGAGCCAGAAGTTATATTTGCGGTGAAATATCGGTCTCGGATTTTTTGGTGGAATGCAATACCTTCTCTGTACACTATGTACATAGTACGTGTAGAGAAAGTAATATTAATTTGCTTCTAATGAACAGAAGTATTCTATTTTTCATCAATCGTCAGTAAAGATGTAGCTCAATATACCTTGAACAATTTAGATCATTATGTTAGATAGTTGGTGAAAGAATGGGTCAAACTTTCACATTGACAAGTTAGGACAATTCACTTCTCCTTTAAACATGCTTATTGTGTGGTATTCCACAATTATAGTGGACCATATTAAAATCGTATAATGTTTATAACCGCTACTTTCTACTTTCTCTGCTCGTGCTATTTAGATAGTGTACAGAAGAGGTATTGTATTCCACCCCAACATTTCGATTCCGAGAGTTCACCGAAATAAAAGTCCTGGGTCCCCCTGAATCTAAAAAAAGCATTTTTGGAAAAAGTTCCCTGTGTATGTGGACAGCATAGCTAAAAACGAAAACACCGATAAACACAAAACTGGGTATTTTAGTTTGGTGTCTTCCAAGGATGCGACACGAAGATTTACAAGAAAATTCCCCCACTGCAAACTACCCTTGACATCGAACATTTATGGAAAATTTTTATTTTTTAAAAACTGGCTGTAACAATTTTGATTAAAATACCTTATGCTTAAGATGCTTTTATGACACACGAAATGTATACCTTGAATAGCCTCTGAAGACCTCTTCATTCTGGAAGACTTTTGGCAAACCGTAAGAGATATACAAAAACTTACTACACAAACAATGTAGGTCTCATTAAAACACACAATTTATGTCATATACTTACCTTTGTTTGTAGAGTCAACTGTTTATAAGATATTCCAGATTATTGGTTTCAATTTCGGCCACGTAAACGCTTCTCAAACGGGAAGACATAATTCTTCTCGTTGCTCGTTTGTTTATTCCTGGTAAGCAAAGTTATTGTAATTTCAATTGTTTCACATAGCGACCGGTTTTTAAAGCACGAGACTATCGCTTTAGCCTGTGCATTTCCTTATTTGCCTTCTACTTACAAGAAGCTAGTAATGAGGCTAATTCTACTAACGTTTATCTTGATTAGCATGATGTAGATAACAGATTAATGTTTTGAATAAAAAGATTTGTTTACCGAGCAGCTAGAAGACATCATGTGAATAGAACACATACGATTTTTGCCCTCTACTTACAAGGAAACAAGTAATAAAGACAATTTCTCGATTATGATGAAGTAGATAGAAAAATAAGTTTTGAGCAATAATTCGTTTCAGAGATGTAGAGAAAGTCATGTGAATGGAACACATCAGATTTTTTTTTTGGTTAGTTCATCTTTATATACATATATAATTCTTCTGTGCATGTGTATGTGACTGAACTCCTCCTGAATGACTGGACCGATTTTAATGACATTTTTTGTGTGTGTTCCAGTGGACTCGAGAATGGTTTAGATTTTCAGTTCGGTTCAATGGAAATTGTTTATATACTTTTTTATTTATAAATTGTTGTTGTTAATTTTGGAATGTTTTAGATTGGATCCGGCAGACTGCACTACAATCGTAGTATCGAATATTCAATAACATTTTATTCCAATTCCAGTTTTCCCCGACAGGTGGTGCTACGATCAAATTCAGGAAATATTTTATAACTTCGTGTTATTATTGTGTTACAAAAAAAACGTGTGCTGATTGAAATATTACAGTAAGATTCAATTAATGTTTCAAGAGTTTTAAAGTGTGCATAAAAAACTATGCATTTCGCAAATTCAGTGTGGAATTGATGTGAGTACTTTGTATAATTTTCTATCAAATTTACACATGCATTAATTAACAGCCACCCTAACCTACAAAAATGTTTTAAATTTTCGAATTAAAGACTTGACGACAGGATAATGTCTGTCGGGTCCGCTAGTTATTAAGTATATTTTGATTTGCATAATGTCGGTAGAAAATCCCAGCGCTACTACTTTGTTTCGTCAGTGGTTTCCCCATTTGACGCTACTTGTTGTTCGTGAAATGGCGCAAGCGCAGACTCGCCCCCAAGCTTTGTGCTGAATCCTTGAGTATTAATGAGCATGGATCTGTGATTGACTGGCATAGAGCGCCTCCTAGAGATTAGCCACGTACACATCTTCCTCTCCCAGCTGTGCTCTTGTTATAATAAGTGTGCTGAGTCCTCGCTTTTCAAGTAGCAAGGTCAGGTCTAATGTGTCTTTGTACTGTACACACTTCAAGAGCAAACTCCAGCGAGCTATGTGCTGTAAATAATAATATCATGACTTTCACTAGCTCTTCCGAAAACAAATCTTCCTTACAAAAAATTATTCCTTTACCTACGTCATTGTAATCCAGATAAACACTAGCAGAATGCCATTATTACTTCCTCCCTTGTAAGTTGAAAGGCTAAAGAATAGTTTTAATCTTTTTAAAGCCGGTTGTTATGTAAAACAATTGAGGTTCGCTTCGCTTTACAAGGTCCCGTTTATAAGAAAGTTATTTTAAAACTGAATCCAATATCGACGAATTTCTTAGAAACGGTTAACTTTATAAACATGCACATGACTTTTAAAAAAATGACGTGTTATTTATGGACGCTTTTTATCTACTGTACTTCTCAGCGTCCCATTCTAAATTGGGCCTGAAAGATCGCTCACTTTGGCTCAGAGGCCTCTATCAGGCTTGAGGTTCTTTTACGTGCCGTAAATCTACGAAACGGGACCAACGGTTTTAATTCCCTACCGAAGGATTTTTACACCCGAAAAATGTATCCTCCTCCGCCGGGTTTGAACCCGCGACCTTGGGTGTATGAAGTCAGCATGGCTTTAAGGGGTGTTCCATTCACAAGACTTTCTCTATATCACTGCAACAAATTATTGTTAAAAATATGCTTCTATTTACTTCATGCTAAGTTAGAAAAAATTAGCAGATTTAGACTTATTACTTGCTTCCTTGTAAGTAGAAGCGAAAAATGGGAGTACCATAGGTTAAAGTCATAGTCAAAAGCTGGTCGCTATGTTACTGAAGTTCCTGTGTTGGTATGTACAGGAGTTGACAAATTCCTGTATGAGTAAAGTAAGTTTTTCAAGGCTGAAAGCAAAACCAAGGCGTATCTAAAAAAGGTTAACCCCAAGAAAAAAAATATATATATATATATATATATATATATATATATATATATATATATATATATATATAACATAAATTGTGTGTTTTAATGTGTTTTAATGTGTTCTACTTTATTTGTTTGTTTCTCTTACGGTTTACCAGTTACACAAAATTCATCCAGAATAAAGTAGTTTTCAGAGGCTATTCCCAGAAAATTCAAGATATACATATTATTAGTCATTATATATATCTTGAATATACGATATTTTAATCAAAATCGTTAGAGCCATTTTTGAGAAAATCAAGATTTCGAAAAAAGGTCCATGTAAAGGGTAGTTGGGGGTTGGGTAATTATCTTGAAAATCTTCGTGTCGCATCCTTGGAAGATACTGAACTTAAATACCAAGTTTGTTTTCGTTTTTGAGCTATGCTGTCTACAGATACACACAAACATACACACACACAATACCTTCTCTAAACACTATGTACATAGTACATATAGAGAAAGTAAAAATTAAGGTTCGTTTCGCTTTACATGGTCCAGTTTGAGAAAATTTAATTAGTTTATAATTGAAACCAATAACATGGAATATGTTGTAACCTGTTAACTGTGTAAAAATACAAATGGCATTGATTGTTTTGACGAGATCCACATTTTGTCCAAATCTTATGGTTTTACTGATATGTAAAATTCTGCAAAAATCAACCAGAATAAAGAGTTCTTCAGAGGCTATTCCCAGAAAATTCAAAATATACATTTTATTGGTGACGTAAACATCTTTAATATACGGTATTTTAGTCTAAATCACTAGATCCTTTTTTGAGAAAATCAAAATTATCGAAAAATGTTAGATGTAAACGGTAGTTGTTGGGAGAATTTTGTTAAAAAGCACCCCTGGAAGAAATTAAACTTAAATTCCAAGTTTGGTGTTTACCGAATTTTTATTTCTGAGCTATCGGGTTCACCGACACACGTGCACACACACACTCACGACACAGGCCTTTTTCTGAAAATGCTTTTTTGGATAAAGGGGACCCTAAAACATATATTTCCAGTGACATCTCGGTATCGAATTTTCTGGTGGAGTGCAATATCTTCTCTATACACTATGTGCATAGTACGTGTAGAGAAAGTAAAAAAGTGTTCGGTGTGTGAAACAACTGAAATACGATCCTTTGCATGCCAGGCGTAAAACAAAAATGAAACAAAGGAGGACTTCCCGTTTAAGAAAAGTTTTAGTAGTTTAACATTGAAACCAATAATAAAGAAAAACGGGCAACTCCACGAAAAAATATGACAAATTCTGTGTTTTAACAATTTATATATTTGTTGTATAGTAAGTTTTTGACCATCTTTTTAAGGTTTACCAGATATGCAAAATTCAGAATATTTCATTTATAATAAAGAGGTTTTCAGGGGCTATTCCCAGAAATCCAAAATATACTTATTATTTGTCGTATAAATGTCTTTTACATACGGTATTTTAATGAAATTTTTTAGAGCCATCTTTTAAAAAATCAAATTTTTCGAAACTGCATATAAAGGGTATTTTGGGGTGAGGAGATTTTTCGGTCGGAGGAAAATTTTGCAGACAATTCCCCACCGCCAACTACCCTTTACGTGGAATAATTTACGAAAGCTTATCTGTATATAAAGAACAGTTTTTAAGATATTCCTTGTTATAGGTTTCAACTTTAAAAAACTTATACCTTTCTCATATAGGAACTTGTCGATACAAACAAAGGGACTTCAGTCACATAGCAACCAGCTTTTGACTATCACTTTAACCTATGCTACTCCCTTATTTCGCTTCTACTAACAGCGAAGAGTATTTGTACTAATTTTTCTCAATTAGCATGAAGTAAATAGAAACATCAGATTTTTAGCAATAACTTGTGCAGAGATGTAGAGAAAGTCATGTGAATCGAACACATCAGACATTTTTTTAGGGAGACTCAAAAAAAATATTTCCAGTGAAGTCTTGACATTAAATTTTTGGGTGGAATGCAATACCTTCCCTAAACATCATGCATATAATCTGATGTGTTACATTCACATGTCTTTCTCTATTTCTGTGTAACAAATTATTGTTAATAAGCTTATTCTTCTATTTACTTCATGCTAACCGAGAAAAGGTTAGCAGAAATAATCTTATTACTTGATTCCTTGTAAGTAGAAAGAAATATGAGAGTATCATAAGTTAAAGTGAAGTCAAAAGCTGGTTACTAGGTGACTGAAGTTCCTTTGTTTGTATGGGCACAGGTTGACAAATTCTTGTATGAGAAAATTACAAGTTTTTCAAACCTGAAACAAAGAACAGGGAATATCTCAAAAACGATCAATTCCTCAAAAAAATTATATAACGTAAATTGTGTGTTTTAATGTGCTCTACATTTTTTGTGTGGTAAGTTTTTGTCCCTTTATTACAGTTTAGCAGTTATGTAAAATTCATCCAGATAAAGTAGTCTTTAGAGGCTATTCTCAGAAAATTCAAAATATATATATTATTTGTCAGGTAAATATCCTTAATATAGGATATTTTAATCAAAATCGAGGCATATTTGAGAAAATAAAAAAATTCGAAAAAACTTCCATAAAAACGGTAGTTGTGGGTGGGGGGATTTTCTTGCAAATCTTCGTGTCGCATCCTTGGAAGATTCCAAACTTAAATACCAAGTTTTGTATTTATGGATCTTTTCGTTTTTGAGCTATGCTGTCCACAGACACACACACACACACACACACACACACACACACACACAGACCTTTTTCCAAAAATGCTTCAGGGGGACCTAAAACAATTATTTCCGGTGAAATCTCAAAATACAATACCTTCTCTATACACTATGTACATAGTACGTTTAGAGAAAGTAAAATTTTTCTTATGTTGTTTCTGAAATAAATGATGCATTTACGAAGTAAACCTGAATGAAGAATAGGAATAATGATGGCACGTTTAATATGACTGTGGTTGCAATTTGTTTGAAAGCCTGCAAGTAATGGATTTACCAGCTTTTTCGAGTTTAAAACGATTGTAGAAGCTCTTTTTTGTTTTGTTGCGCCGTCGTTACGCTCTTGTTTCTGTACGAGGACAAAGTCAAAGTTCAGTTTTGTAGAACACGTCATTCCACCACAATAAAGCACGGAGAGGTTTTTAGAAGTTACAAATGTTCCGCTACGCTGTTGGTATGCAAGTCATGTGTACCACACTAGGAATAAGGAAACGTTTTTTTTCTTTTTTTTTTTTTAGTGAAAGAGCCCTCTGTAACGTTTTATCTGGACGGGAACCTTTTGTACCCGACCTGCCGTTCACAAAGTCTCTCTTCGTTTCATTAGTGCGTTCCCATTATACTTCCGTCCTGTTTAATACATACCATGTTGCATACGGAAACTGGCTTCCCAGATTTTACATTTTAATGAACACAGCTTCTGTCATACTTCATCTGTTTGTAGAAATTCTAGAGTCACTTCAATACACACTGTCCGCAATTTATTCTGGATATTTTTTGCTATCTCTAGCGCGTATGTGCAATGTATATATATACAGGACATTCATGAAATAATATGGGTTAAACGTGTGGGTATCAGGTGCTGATAAGTCGGTGTTAAAGCAAAGCAAGTTGAAAAAATGGCTTAGAATGTCTTTAAAACTGCTGCCCGTGTAATGTCGCAAGAATCTGTAAAATTTCAAACTAATCACTTGACAGTGCGACACTGCATTCATTAAACACGTTCTCTAGTTATGTAACCTACTCTGGAAGCGTTTTTTCAACTACTCTGTTGGCTTAATGCGAAACGCAGGAAGGTGCTATCCCGAAGGTCATGAGTTCGGTTCCTGTCATAGAGAAATTTTTATTTATATATTTAATATTATTTTTTTTCATTCCAGACGAAGTGCCGCGATACGTGGCGTACTGATAGCCGTTACTTCGAAATGTCAATAAACAGGCCATAAGTCTCCTATCTCAAATTACTTATTTAAGTAATCTACATATTCTTTGAACATATTTCGGTATAGTTCAGTAACACCCTATATATATATATATATATATGGGGAGAGAGAGAGAGAGAAAGAGAAGGTATTGTATTCTACCAAAAATTTGTTGGCGAAATTCGAAATTTCTTCGAAAATATATGTTTTGAGATTCTCTGAATAAAATAAAATCTGATGTGCTTTAATTTCTACAAACTTCATACAAAAGATTCTTCTTGGCATACGATGCTAATTGAGATAAACATGATAATAATAATGGTAATAATAATAATAACAACGCCATGACACAACAGCTCACAAGGAACCTTGGCCTACCGCCCGGCCGCTGCATCCCTCATCTCGGTCCATGACAGACATCATTAATGCGGTGCAGTATTGGAGTGCGAGACGTGGTCTGCATCTCGAAGCCTCCTGGCCAGTGTTTTACATAGGTACTATGTGTATAGTTGTGTAGAGAAGGTATTGCATTCCACCCAAAAATTCGATACCGAGATGCACTATATACATAGTACGTGTTGAGGAAGTAAAAATTACATCTCGTGGAACATTTTTAGTATGGACAAATGCTTGCTATAAAATAAGGTTTAAAGTTAGGGATGTGTATTAATAAGCATGCGCCTATCCATTTATAGCTTCAGTTAATTAGTATTTAAAGTGCGCTTAGTAAGAAAAGTAATATATTTTCTTAAAGTTTTGAAGTTATATTATTTTATCACACAAAATATTTTTTTCATTTTCCACAAGTTCTGGTGAAATTTCACAGGTGCATCACCTTAACACTAATGCTTAAATAAGTGTATTAGCATATGATACTAGGGGCTACGCTAGTTTGAAGCACCCTGTATATAGATATAAACCTACTTTACTTTGGAGGCTAAATTTACACCCCCATGACTCATTTCAGCTCCTGCTGAGAGCGAAAACGGTTTCTGAAACGCTTGAGATCCTATTGAAGTAAATCAGAATTGGGGATTTCTTAAACTCGCGTAGGTATTTATTTGTACGAGGCCGGTCGGTTTTCCGATACATTTTTCATGTCGATACGCAACGCTACTGATGTCTGAGAGATTCTATACATTCAAATTGGATTCATCCCCCCCCCCTCCCCCGCCCTGCCGCTTTCATCCTTATTCCTCTCACAACGGTTTCCAATCCCTCGCTAGATCTTTTGACCGCCATTGAGATTCAACCCACGTGCCCCTGATTCCACGGGGAGGGAATCGTTGTTCCGTGACGTATTGGGTTCGAGGCTACAACGTCACTTGTTATCCCTGACGCCATCTCTATGTACAAAAAAACACATGCCCCTGTCCCTAGATCCGTGGGCTGAATTTCCTTGTAACGCAGGCAATCTGCATGTTCCAAGTGAGGTAAAGATGTTTGTTCCCCGTGATGGTTATCTTGTTTGCCTATTTGGTTTCTTTGCTTAGAATCGTAGCTTTTCAGAGGGTAACGAAGGGTCCCAAGTTCGATTTCAGGCGAATTTTTCGTGATTTCCCTGGAGTTACCAGACGAATGTTGCAGTGGTTTCTCACCTACCACGATTTACTTACATCATTTCCCCTTCATTCCGTTTCCCTCTGCATCTTTCAGATGTGCTATAGTTAACGATATGGGTATAGAGACAGTGAGAAGAAACAAATATATATATATAAGATAAAAGGAAGAAATGTATGAATGTATAAATATAGATAAGTAGTAAAAATGCAATATAAATTCCTAAAAGAAGTACCCAATAATAAATATAATGAAATTTAAAATTGTGTAATATATTTAAAAGTCTGCTGTGTTCCATTCATATGACTGACTTTCTCTACATCTCTAACAAGTTATTGTTAAAAAGCATATTCTTCTATCCACTACATGATAATCGAAATAAACATTAGCATGTTCTATATTACTTGGTTCTTTTTAAGTAGAAAGGCAAAAATCTAATGTATTCCATTCACATGATGTCCTCTAGCTGTTTGGTACACAAACCTTTTATTCAAAACATTAATCTGTTATCAACATCATGCTAATAAAAGTAAATGCTAATGCACAGTCTAAAGAGATAATCTTGTCCTTTAAAAGCCGGTCGCTGTGTAAAACAATTGAAATTCCAATCTCTTGTCTTGCATGGAGTGAACAAACGAGAAACGAGAAGCAAGATGTCTTCCTGTATGAGAAAAGCTTAAGTAACTAAAATTGAAACCAATAATCCGGAATATCTCAAAAAAATATATATGACATAAATTGTGTATTTTAATGAGATCTACATTTTTTGTGCAGTAAGTTTTTGTATATCTCTTACGGTTTCGCCAGTTATACAAAAGTCATGCAGAGGTCTTCAGAGGCTATTCCCAGAAAACTCAAGATATTTATTTCATTTGTCATAAAATATCTTAAGCATAAGGTATTTTAATCGAAATTGTTAGTCTTTTTTGAGAAAATCTAACATTTCAAAAAAATGTGGCACGTAAAATATACTTTGGAGTAGGGGATTTTCTTGAAAATCTTCCTGTCGCATTCTTGGAAGATAGCAAACTCAAATACAAAGTTTGATATTTAACGGTATTTTCGTTTTGGAGCTATGCTGTACACACACGGACCTTTTTCTAAAACTGTTTTCAGGGGGACTCAAAACATGAACTTCCGGCAAAATATCGGTATCGATATTTTGAGTGTATTACAATACCGTTTCTATAAACTATGTACATAGCAGAAAAAGTAAAAGTTAAGAGTAAACACGAAAATAAAAGGACAGAGATATTCAAATAAAGCTACTTAAATTTACAACACAGAATAAACCGTATTAAGATGTATTAATGTACTCTATTATAGTAGACAAATACACTTAAGGGAAATATACACACACAATACTAATACCACAACAAAACAATGGTCGAAAAGTATGATATAAAATATATGTAAAGCATTATAATCACTTTTTTTTGCTCTTCTTTATCGCCACCTATAAGCAACCTTCTCAGATCTCTATTGTCTTGCTTTAAGTAGACGTTTACCTATCCCGTCCGCGTCTTCTGCCTGCCAGTACTGTCCATCATGCTTCTAACACTTCATTTGCCGTGGTAAAGAATCGCGGTAAATACTTTTCCCTCCCTTCCTCCGTACCCCTACATGTTGCCAAGATATGGGTCCACGACTCTTCCTCCTAGCAAATGGGGCACATTATCATACCATTCTCGTCAGTAACCCCTATCATGCGTCATGCTTCTGGTCTAATCCACGCGAGCCCCTCTCTAATAAGTTTGGTACCTGTTTTGATGTATTGCTACATACCCCACTCCTGATTTTAGCAGAGACTGTACTTCCAATAAAATCTTCTCCGTGCTTTCCGCAATTATTTGTTGTCTGTCAATATCACAGAGGAGGTTCTTAATTTTTCTCCAAATACCCCGCCATCCAAATGTATCCCATCCCAATAGTTTCCAAATCTTTCTATAATTTTGGTGCCCACGTTCATTTGCCTTACATTCTCAACAGTTCAGGGTAGCAGACTGCCCTAATTGGAGATTGGTTTCCGTGAACGATTCTCATCCAATATTCAACTCTGATTTTGCACTCTATCGTTTCACTATGCGCCCCGAATTTTCTCATTTTTCAGCAGTTGGCCGTACCTCTCCCTTCTCTCAGAATTCCTTTAAAAATTAGGTCCTGATTTGGTTCAGATTCCCACCCCCATATTTCTACTTCAGGTCATCATGGATCTAACTGTCGCACTATATGACTATAGAGATAAGCATTTACCTATTTGGTTCCTTTGCTTGGAGTTACAGATTTACAGAGCTAAATGGCGCCGCGGTAACTGGAGGTCACGGGTTGGGCCCCTAGAGACCGTCCACTCTGACTCAAGAATTTTTGGTGGTTTCCCTGGTGTCAGCAGACGAATATTGAGGTGGTTTTTGATTTACCAAGATTTCCGTATATAATTTCTCTTTCATTCCATTTCTCCCTCCATCTTTCAGGAGTGCTTCAAGTTAACGTTATGAGTATAGAGAAAGATAGAAGAAGAAAGGAAAAATAAATAAAAATATATGAATATATAAATAAATATATTAAATATATTAATAAATATAAGTAATAATCTAATAAAAGTCATAAAATAGGTAAAATAATAATAAATAAAGTGAAATTTAAAATTTGATTAATATATTTAATTATTTTTATTTATAAATTAAAATAATTTTATAAATAATAATGAAAATAAAACAAACTAATTTAAAATACATAAAAGTAAGCTACATTTTACAGGGTGGAGGTAAATGAGTGCAAATAATTTGATATTTAGTACAGAACAATGCGGATCTCATTTTGTCCGCTATCTAATAACATCTTCATAAGTGAAACACAAAATATGTCAGTGTCTAATGTGTTTTGAACGGCACTGCGTTATATCTTTGCTGTGTTTACATACATCACATAACGGCCAGCTACTGTATTTACTGCAGCTCGCATACCACCGACCTTCATGCACGTGACTCACAATGAGTAAACAAAGGACTTTTTCAGTCGCAAATATTCCTTTAGACGATGTATGGCTTTAAATAAGGTGAATTACCAGATATTCATTTAATTTATGTCGTAAATGGGGTAGGTATCAATGCTGCGAGGATTTCTAAATCGTCATTTTCATAAAGGACAAACGTTAACTGGAGTGTATCAAAGGATCTGTGACACAGGTTATCCTAATTCCCGATTTGAAGGTTTTGTTAAGTGTTAAGGTTTAATTATAATTTCTCGTCTTTGTGAGAGCAATGAAGGTGATTTTATAGTTTAAAGAAAGGATATGTAAACTTTTGCTTTCATGTTTATTAATACCGACTTTAAATAAACCATAATGTCATTGTGTTCAAGTTGAACCCTGAATAAATTGTGAATTCTAATCAGACAATGCTTAATGCAAACAAAAAACGTTATTTATGTAGGTTGGAGTTTAGTGCAATCGAAATTCTTTCCTCACGTCTCACCAGCTATAGAAGTTTTCATGATAAACCTAACTTTAAACAATAACAGGAAAAATGAAATTACTAGATCAGCATTTCGTCCTGAAACACAGATATAAATAACTGCACTTATTTTCCTTACAGCTGTATAATGTATCAGATAAAATTGGGGCCGCGCTGTGGCCGAGTGGTTAGACCACTCGACTCTCACCTAGACGGCCGGAGTTCGATCCCAAGCGACCGCATGTGAGATTTGTGGTGGACAAAGCGGCGCTGGGGCGGGTTTTCTCCGGGTACTCCGGTTTCCCCCACCATCGCATTCCACCGGTGCTCCATCATCATGCATGTATCATCAGTGTCACCGCCTGCGCTGCCATGAGTAGTTAAAGCGGGCGTTAAACACTACCAAAAAAAAAAGAAAAGAAGATAAAATTCTTAGTAAATAATATGTATCAATAAACGGAAAAGTTATAGAGAGGTTATAATTTTATAAATTATTTATATAAATATATTATATATATTATGTAAATAATATATTAATTTTAATAATTATGAAAATATTAAATAAAATAGGTATTTTAGGAATTGTATTTTCTTTTAGCTTTGTGTGTTAAATAGCTTTTTGAATTTTAAATTTAGTGTTGTAGTTAAATTTTTTACTTTAATTTAGCTAATAGTGGTTTATTAACTTTAGAATAATTGTATAATAGTATAAATGAATAAGAATTGCCTCTGCGTCGAAAATTAGATCCAGAAATGGACTGCTCTAGAACTAGCAATAGCGATTTTTCGAGAATGCTTTATAGTGAAGCAAATACAAAGGTCTTTGTTTGCTCGGCTACTGTGTTCATTTGTGATACGAAGGGGGTTCAATAAGTTCTTAGAAAAAGATAGAAATATTAATTTTTTTGGATTTTTTTTTCAACACATTCCCCTTTTAGCTCGATACACTTTTCACAGCGTTTCTCCAACTATTTTCAGCCTTCCAAAAGGTAAATTTTACTTTGACTACACGTATTATTACATAGTGTATAGAAAAGGTATTGCATTCCATTAAAATTAGATACTGAGATTTCACCAGAAATACACGTTTCAGGATTCCTGTGTCCTCAACAAGCATTTTTAGAAAAAGGTGTGTGTGTCTGTGAACACGATAACTCAAAAACCAAAAGTTGGTAAAATACTAAAGTTGGGATATAAGTTTGATATCTTTCAGGGATGCGACACGAAGATTCTGAGAAAAATATTCCACCCCAAACTAACCTTTATATGGAAAAAAGATTCGAAAATGTTGTTTTTCTCAAAAATGACTCTAACGACTTTGATTAAAATAACGCATATTAAGAACATTTACAAATGTACACCTTGAATTTTCAGCATCTAAAGACCTCTGGATGTATTTGGCTAAATATAGCGTAACTGGAAAACCAAAGAAATAGACAAAACTTACTACCTAAAAATGTAGATGTCGTTAAAGCACAGAATTTATGTCATATACGTTTTTTTCTTTTGTTGTATATTTCACCTTTTTGAGATATTTGTTGCTATTTTTTTCAGATTAAAATATTTAAAATTTTCTCACACGGTAAGTTGTAAACTCCTGGCCATGTATAGAAATGGCTTTCAACTACATGGCAACCAACTTTTAAAAGGTTTGAGTAATGCTCTAGCCTAGTGTATTCCCTTATTTCCCTTCTACTTACAAGGAAGCAAGATATTAAGACAATTTTGCTAATATTTATCTCAATTATCATAAAGTGGGTAGAAGAATAACATATTTAACTAGAATTTGTTACAACGATGTAGAGAAAGTCATGTGAGCTGAGAATATCAGACTTTTTTGCAGTTCCTAAAAATAGGCATCTGTTTGGAAAATGACCTGGATAAAGAACTAAGTAATAAAATCACTTCTGCTAATGTATACCTCGATTAGTTTGAAGTAGATAGAATAATAAACATTTGTAAGAATAGCTGCAGAAAATGTAGAGAAAGTCATATGAGTATAACACATCATATTTTGAGTTATTGAGATAAGAAACAAAGCAATGAAAAGCTACAGAGAATAGATGCTGGACACACTGATGCTATAGCAGAAGATGCGTATGCAAGAAAGAATAGCTGCAGAAATGTAGAGAAAGTCATATGAGTATACATCATATTTTAAAACAAAGCAATAAACATATACTGAGAATAGATGCTGGACACTCAGTGATGCTGTAACAGAAGATACGTATGTAAGAATAGTTTCAGAAATGTACAGAAAGTCATATGAATATAACACCTCAGATTTTGAGTTAAGGAGTTGAGAAACAAAGCAATGAAAAGATATAGAAAATAGATGCTGGACGCACAGTGATGCCCTAGCAGAAGATGCATATGTAAGAATAGCTGCACAAAAGTAGAGAAAGTCATATGAGTATAACACATCAGTTTTTGAAACAAAGCATTGAAAAGCTACTGAGAATAGATGCTGGACACTCAGCGATGCTGTAACAGAAGATACGTATGTAAGAATAGTTTCAGAAATGTAGAGAAAGTCATATGAGTATAACACCTCAGATTTTGAGTTATGGAGTTGAGAAACAAAACAAGAAAAGCTACTCAGAATAGATACTGGATCATTGATACTGTAGCAGGAGAATAGCTGCAGAAATGTAGAGAAAGTCATATGAGTATAACACATGAGATTTTGAAACAAAGCAATGAAAAGCTATAGAGAATAGATGCAGTTCCTCTGGACAGAAGATGGGGCGTCTCTCGTGAAAGGCATCAGGACGTGGGAATGTCTCATGACCACAGAATGTAATTTCTAATTGATTAGTGGAGTGTGAGGGTCCGCAGAGGGATTTAATCCCCAACCCTTCCCCACCTCGAGATAAATTTGAGGGAGCTTGATTAGTAACGGTTCAAGTGTAGCAATACCAGCCCCTGAGAGTTTCCTGCTGGTCATTCTGCAACAAGGGATCAACATTCACCATATAATGCGATAAGTGATCAACTTCTCTCGTGAGGTAAAACATCCTTTGCACACGCTGAAACTTGCAGCTCCTTTCTTTCAAAATTTTTCTGGGAATGAACCCAATAGTTTCAGTTATTTTTCTTCCTGATTATATGTGATATCCAGTTTTACTTTTTCTAGTTTGTATTTACTTAGCAGATAGGGCAAGTATTGCTTTCCACCCAAAAATCCGATATTAAAATTCATTGAAAATATATGTTTTAGAATCCAGTGAATCCATAAAAGCATTTTTAGGAAAAATTCGCGTTTGTCTGTCTGTCTGCTTGAAAGTATGTCTATGAACAGCATAACAAAAAAAAAAAAAAACAAAAAAAACAAACAAACGAAAAGTCCTTTCGTTTCATCTTCCAAGGATGCAACACAAAGATTTTCAAGGAAATCTCCCACACTCCAACTACAACATACATAGAGCATTTTCCCGAAAATGTTAATTCTATCAAAAATAGGTAACAATTTTGAATATCAGACTGTATGTAAGATACCTTTATGAAAAACGAAGTGTATATTTTGACTTTTCTGGGAATAGCCTCTCAATTTTGAATGAATTTGGCTGAATTTTGCATAACTGATAAAGTGTAAAATAGACAAAAAACTTCTTATACAAAAATATAGAGCTCATTTAAACGTATAATGCATGTCATATAGTACTTTCTCTTTACGTACTATGTACATAGTGTATGGAGAAGATATTGTAATGCACATTTAATTTAATACTGAGATTTCACCGGAAATACATGTTTTGGTTCCCCCTGAATACAAAGAAAGCATTTTCAGAAAAAGATCCGACTGTGTGCGTGTATGTATGGGCAGCTTAGCTCAAAAATAAAAAAGACTGTTAAATACCAAATTTGGTATTTAAGTTTGATATCTTCTAAGAATGCGACACGAAGATTTTCAAGAAAATCCCCTTTACATGGAGCATTTTCCGAAAATGTTAATTGTATCAAAAATAGCTAACAATTTTGATTAAAATACTGTATGTAGAATATTTTCATGACAAAAGAAGTGTACATCCTCTTTATTTTGGATGAATTTGGCTGAATTTTCCATAAATGATAAAACGTAAGACATAGACAAAACTTATTATACAAAAATGTCGATCTCATTAAAACACATAATGCATGTAATATATTCTTTGTAGCGTTGGCCGTTTTCGAAATATTCTATGTTATTGGTTTCAATTGCACTCTACGTAACTTTTCTAAAACGGGAAGTCAAATTTCGTTTCATCTGTTTTTTTCTTGGGAGTGCAAAAGAGAACCAAATTTCAGTGTTTTACATAGCAATGAGTTTAGCCTAGTGTATTCCCTTATTTAGCTTCTACTCACAAGGAAGGAAGTAATAAGACCGTTTCTGTTAATGTTTATCTCAATTAGAATGCAGTAAATAAAAG
Source organism: Hymenopus coronatus (assembly GCA_030762935.1). NCBI lineage: Eukaryota > Metazoa > Arthropoda > Insecta > Mantodea > Hymenopodidae > Hymenopus > Hymenopus coronatus. The sequence continues at coordinate 9,166,578 of CM060882.1, read as the reverse complement.
ATAAATCTTTTGTAATGGAAGTTTGTTTGTGGACAGCTAGAGAAAGTCATGTGAATGGAACATATCAGGCATTTTTAATATGAGGGCGATCCAGAAAATAGCAAACGTTTTGGCATAACTAAATAATAACAAAAGTTATCAACACAAAAGTTTTTTACAAAGTTACAGTATCTTACTCTATTTCTCAACGTAATCGCTATTACTATCAAGGTATTTATTGTCACGTGGTACAGGTTTTTCAATGCCGATGTTATACTCTTCCACCGCTTAAGATCTGAGCCAAGAGTTTGAGGTTTTCATCTGCCGTAATGTACTAGGGTCGGCTGATAAGTCCCGGACCTCACAAAGATATGGCACCACTAGGCCAGTTAGACGGTAGCGTCGTATAGTTTAACTATAGACTAGCTTGTATCCATAGTTACAGGTCAATAGATTGTTCAGTTTTCGAATGATAGCATTTTAAACCAGACAACTTTAGAATTTTCACGAAAATGGAGGATTTGGAAAAACGAGCAGTGATTAAATATTTCCATTTCAAAGGTCTAACGCCCAAATAAATCAAGGAGGAAATAGACAGTATATTGAAGGACTCTGCCCCTTCATATTCAATGATTAAAAGGTGGGTTGCAGAGTTTAAAATGGGACGTACGAGCACTAGTGATGAGCCTCGCTCTGGACGTCCTGTGGAAGTGACAGACCCAGAGATCATTGAAAAAAGTCATCGTTTAGTACTGAAAGACCCCAGATTAAAGTTGTTTGAAATAGCAGAGGCTGTAAACATATCAAAAGAACGTGCAGGTTATATTTTAAGTAATGTTTTGAGCTTTCACAAGATCTGTGCAAGATGGGTGCTGCGTTTGTTGACACCTGATCAAAAGTTGCAAAGAAAAACTGTTTCTGTTAAGAATGTGGGGCTCTACGTAAAAATCCCAGTGAATTTTTGTGACGGCTGATTACCATGGATAAAACTGGGATACATCACTACACTCCAGAAAGTAAATCGCAGTCAAAACAGTGGATTGCGTCAGGTGAACGAATTCCAAAAAGTAACATCAATTTTATCAGCTAATAAGGTTATGGCGAGTGTTTTCTGAATTGCACAGGGAATTACTTTTATTGGTTACTTGAAAAGGGTAAAAGTATCACTGGTGACTACTACGCAAGCTTACTGTAGCGTTTGAGTGATGAGGTGAAAAGAAAAATACCTCATTTGGCAAAAAAAAAAAAAAAAGGTTTCATCACGACAATGCTCCGGTCCATCGTTCAGTCATTGCAATGAAAAAAATGTGGGAATTAAAGTTATTTATTCTTGAACATCCATCCTATTTATTTATCTATTTATCCTGGTTGGAGTTACGGCTTTAAGGCCTTCTCTTCCACTCTACCAGGCAACATATTAAATGAAATACAGAAGTGATACAATGAATAAAATAATAAAGAACAAAATACAATTCTATAAAACTTAAATATATATATATAACATGTGCAAAAAATATACTCAAATGAAAAGAAAAAAAAAACTCTAAACAAAATTATTTGTCGCCAGATCTGGCACCCAGGGACTTCCATCTGTTACCAAATCTCAAAAAAGTTCTTGGAGGAGGAAGAATTCATAGCATCGAGGAAGTCATTGATGCGGTTAGCAGCTATTTTGAGGACCTTGATAAATCGCACTACAGAGATGATATAATTAAATTAGAACACCGATATGGAGTTTATATTGAGAAATAAAGAAAAAAATTAAATGCTGTTTTTATTCAGAGAACCAGGACTTATAAGCCAACCTCCTATGTTGACCAAAATGAAATACCGATTTTTCTGAATTCTTTCAATAACTTAGCTTTCAATTCCTTCATAACGCTTGATGATCTTGCAGTCCGGTCTTTATCGTACACACTGGTTCTTCCTTGATTAATCGTAAATTATGCACCTTTCCCCACAGAAGACTCGTTCATTGCATTATCACAATGCACTTACATTATTTGCCTATAAAGCTCGACTGACTGAACATTTTGTGCGTTCAAAACTAAAAAAATAAGTTCTTTGGTGCTAGAAAAGTATGACATTAGCATTAAAAGCTGGTACCACGTGACAGAAAATGTCTTGCCGGAATGGAGATTACGTTGGGAAATAAGAGTAAGGTACTATAACTTTGTAAATAAAGTTTTGTGTTCATAAATTTCGTTATTGTTTAGTTATGCCAAATCGTTCGTTACTTTTTGGATGACTCTTTTACTTTTGGTCAAATTTAGAACCTGATTTACTTTACAATGCTCTAGATGGACAGTGTTTATTGAGTCAGCGTGTTCTAAGTGACGGATTCCTTCCTCTTACATTTTGTAGCAGGGAACTCGCATCACTCAAGAAAAAGTTTCCATATTTCGGCAGAACAAGTAGAGAAGGATTTGCGTCTGAGCGGCGGGTACTTTGCAAGAAGTTGCGGTAAGCTGGCCCATCATATGCTCCATAGAGTGGAATAACCAGGTTCCTACGTGAGGCGCCAACACCAGCAAAGAAAACTCTGCCTTCTTTCGTCACTTGCTGCCTATAAACAAAACGCCATTCCTTAATCACTCTGCATCTTAAATATATAACTTCTTCACTGCAAAGTACATTTTAATTACATTTATGCTACAGATACGTGTAATAGACACCGTTGCTATGCAGAAACGACATGAGAAAACTTGGACTTTAAATCAAAGTGATAGTTATTAGCGCAACGGGTGGGATAAAGTAAACAAAATTCACTCGTTGCTCCGGTAACAAGTGAGAATAAGTAAATAAATAAGTGGTTGATACCTACAACATGTTTTATAACCTTTTAACAGCAACATGATACAAATGTATTCTTTAACCACATATAATGGAACTTGTACATGACCATAGAAGTTAATACCTCCAAATGGAACACAAGCAGTATCATTACGTATATAGTACGTGTAGAGAAAGTAAAAACTAGCAGAAATAGTCTTATTACTTGCCTCCATGCAAGTAGAAGGGAAATAAGGGAGTAGCATAGGTTAAAGTGATAGCCAAAAGTTGGTTTCTATGTGACTGAAGTCCTTTTGTTGTATGGACACGAGTTGACAAATTCCTGCATAAGAAAAGTAAGTTTTTTAAAGCTGAAACCAAAAATATGAAATATCCCAAAAGCAATAAACTCCACAAAAAATGTATATCACATAAATTGTTTGTTTTATCGTGATCTACATTTTTTGTGTAGTAAGTTTTGTCTATCTCCTACTGTTTACAAGTTATGCCAAACTAAGCAAAATTTATCCAGAATAAATAGGTCTTTAAAAGATATTTTCAGAAACTTCAAGATATACATTTTATTTGTGATAGAAATGAATTTAATATGTGGCATTTTAAACAAAATCGTTAGAGCAATTTTTAAGAAAAACAAAATTTTCGAAAATTTTTCCATATAAAGGGTGGTTAGGGGTGGAGAATTCCCTTGAAAATCTTCGTGTCGCATCCTTGGAAAATACCAAACTTAAATACCAAGTTTGGTATTTAATAGTTTTTTCGTTTTTGAGCTATGATGTCCACAGACACAGACACACACAGAGAGACAGACACACACACACATGGACCTGTTTCTGAAAATGCTTTTTTTTTGGATTCAGGGGGTCCTAAACGTGTATTTCCGGTGTAAACTCGAAATCAAATTTTTGGGTGGAATACAACACTTCTAGGGATAGAGAAAGTAAAACTTTTTGAGTGTGGTATTCATATGTGTATAATTCCGTACCTGTTCTACAAATAAGTTATTCTTACGTATATTACATTGCGTATTAAGGACTATAAGTTATATTTATCAGGTATCGAATGTATATTGGGAATACTTTTAGATCAAAAATGCGATGTGTTCCATTTACATGACTTTCTCTACATCGCTGTAACAAATTATTGTTAAACAGTATACTCTTCTATCTACCTTATGATAATGAAGATAAACATTAGCAGAAATGGTCTTAATTACTTGTAAGCAGAGGGAAAATGAGGTAAAATCGTTTAAAAGCTGGTTGCCATGTGATTGAAATCCGTTTCTATGCAGGTCCAGGAGTTTACAACTTTCCGTGTGAGAAAAGTTGAAGTATTTTAAATCTGAAACAAATAATAACATAAAAATGTATATTATAAATTATGTTTTAATGTGATCTACACTCTTTGCGTAGTATGTTTTTGTCTATCTCTCACGGTTTACCAATTACGCAAAATTCAACAAAATTCATTCAGAATAAAGATGTTTTTAGAGACTGTTTCCAGGAAATTCAAGATATACATATTATTTGCCATATAAATATCTTTTATAAATGGTATTTTAATCAAAATCGTTGGAGCCATTTTGTAGAAAACCAACATTTTTTAAATGTTTTCCATGTGAATGGTAGTTGGAGTGGGGGATTTTTCTCAAAATGTTCGTGTCATATTCCTGGAAGATACTAAACCTAACTACTAATTTTGGTATTTTCGTTTTTGAGCTATCATTTTCACAGACGCAAAGACTCATACACATGGACCATTTTCTAAAAATGCTTTTTTAGATACAGGGGACCCTAAATGTGTATTTCGGTATCGAATTATTGGGTGGATTGCAATATCTTCTCTGTACACCATGTACATAATACGTGTAGAGAAATTAAATCGAATAAGTTCTTTAGCGGTAGAAAAGTATAACATTCGTATTGAAAAACTGGTACAACGTAACAATAATCACGTTGATAGCAATGACGATTACGTTGAGAAATAGAGTAAGGTGTTGTAACTTTGTAAATAAGGTTTTTGTGTTGATAACTTTCGTTATTGTTTAGTTATGCCAAATCGTCTGTCACTTTCTGGATAAGTCTCGTAACTTTACATCAGAATCTTGGATTTATGTTTCGAATTATGTATCTGATTGCTATGTAAGCAGTGGAGGAACCAAAATCAAGAATAGGTGGAGGTTTTAATGAGAATCAAACCCAACACCCCCCGATTTCAAGCATTACAACCTAAGGCATCTCCTTGTTAAGAGTAGATTTCACATTTGCGGCGAGGTTGTTTTATTACTTTTTTTTTTTCACTGCCCAGCGGTGTGTTTAATCTTGTGTAGAAAACAAAAGAAATATTTGCACAGGCCGTGTTTTTGTGTACCTCCCTTGGAGTTCAAATTTATGGTTGTAGAATCAGAGTAAATTGCAATTAATTGGAGAATTGCCAGCTTCGGGGCTTGACCCCTCCCTCCCCCTGGAGTAGGCCCCGAAAGTTGTGACGTTTTCCTTTTAGCGTAGTAGCAAAAATCCGAGTTTGTCTGTCTGTGTTCTCTGGAGCGAGACACAAATCCTGATGAATAATCATGCGAGCTGAATTCCGGTGCAGAAGCCGCTTTCCTCCTGCCGTATTAACCGAGATTACGTAAAGTAGGTAGCAAGTGACGGGGTCTAACGTTCTGGAAATACATCAAACGTGAGCTGGGTCCGTGAGAAGAGCTCAGTGTCCGACTGGCCAGTGTAGCAGTCACGCCATTTCTCTACTCATTCTTCCACAATTACTGCTTTCCTCCTGCCGTATTAACCGAGATTACATAAAGTAGATAGCAAGTGACGGGGTCTAACGTTCTGGAAATACATCAAACGTGAGCTGGGTCCGTGAGAAGAGCTCAGTGTCCGACTGGCTAGTGTAGCAGTCACGCCATTTCTCTGCTCATTCTTCCACAATTACTGATTTCCTCCTGCCGTATTAAGTGAGATTACGTAAAGTAGGTAGCAAGTGACGGAGTCTAACGTTCTGGAAATAAATCAAACGTGAGCTGGGTCCGTGAGAAGAGCTCAGTGTCCGACTGGCTAGTGTAGCAGTCACGTCATTTCTCTGCTCATTCTTCCACAATTACTGATTTCCTCCTGCCGTATTAACTGAGATTACGTAAAGTAGGTAGCAAGTGACGGAGTCTAACGTTCTGGAAATAAATCAAACGTGAGCTGGGTCCGTGAGAAGAGCTCAGTGTCCGACTGGCTAGTGTAGCAGTCACGTCATTTCTCTAGTCATTCTTCCACAATTACTGCTTTCCTCCTGCCGTATTAACCGAGATTACGTAAAGTAGATAGCAAGTGACGGGGTCTAACGTTCTGGAAATACATCAAACGTGAGCTGGGTCCGTGAGAAGAGCTCAGTGTCCGACTGGCTACTGTAGCAGTCACGACCTTTCTCTACTCATTCTTCAAAGGCTACTTCATTCTTCCACAATTACTGCTTTCCTCCTGCCGTATTAACCGAGATTACATAAAGTAGATAGCAAGTGACGGGGTCTAACGTTCTGGAAATACATCAAACGTGAGCTGGGTCCGTGAGAAGAGCTCAGTGTCCGACTGGCTACTGTAGCAGTCACGACCTTTCTCTACTCATTCTTCAAAAGCTACTGCTTTCCTCTAGCTGTATTAACCGAGATTACGTAAAGTAGATAGCAAGTGACGGGCTCTAACGTTCTGGAAATACATCAAACGTGAGCTGGGTCCGTGAGAAGAGCTCAGTGTCCGACTGGCTAGTGTAGCAGTCACATCATTTCTCTAGTCATTCTTTCACAATTACTGCTTTCCTCCTGCCGTATTAACCGAGATTACGTAAAGTAGATAGCAAGTGACGGGGTCTAACGTTCTGGAAATACATCAAACGTGAATTGGGTCCGTAAGAAGAGCTCAATGTCCGGCTGGCTAGTGTAGCGTTCTTACTATTTCTGTACTCATTCTTCCACAACTAATGTTGTGGAGAAGCCGCTTTCCTCCAACCGCATTAATCAAGATTACATAAAGTAGGTAGCAAGTGCCGGGGTCTAACGTTCTTGAAATACATCAAATGTGAGTTGGGTCCGTGAGAAGTGCTCAGTGTCCGACTGGCTAGAGTAGCAGTCACGCCATTTCTCTACTATTCTTCAACAACTATTGTTAGAATTCCGGTTTGATTTTCCTTTGTTTTTGTTTCCGTTCACCATTACCTAGGGTACAATTTGTTGTATAAAGCATTAGTAATTCTATTTGTACTGATACAAGAATTTGTAAGCTACACATTATTCTATCACAATAAATGACAGAATACAGCTAACTACATTCTTTTATGAAAGTAAGAGAATTTTTAATCAAGATCTGAGAAAATATAGAACTCTTTAACAATTTAATAACAGGACATGTTCCATTCATAAAGTTCCAACAAAGCGGCCGCTACGATTTCAAGATCTTAGTCCAACCGACTTTTGGTTTTGGGTTTCCTTAAAGAAAAAGTTTTCCTGACACATCCAACAGCCCGACAGGAACTGAAATATGTTGTTTCGCAAGAAATTACCAATTTTTCAAAACATTATCTACAAAATATTGTACATAGAGTCGTATGGTGTATGTTGAACAAGAGGACGAAAGATATCTTCCCAATGTTTGACTTCTTTTCTTACTTTCTCTACACGTACTATGTACATAGTATATAGGGAAGATATTGTATTACATCCCAAAATCCGATACCGAGATTTCACCGAAAATATGTTTTGGGTAGCTCTGAATCCAAAATAAAGCAGTTTTAGAAAAAGGTCCGTCAGTGTGTAACATAGGTCAAAAACGAAAAGTCTGTTAAATACAAAACTTGATATTTAAGTTCATTATATCTCAAAGATACCACACGAAGATTTTCAAAAAAATTCCTCCATCCCCAACTACCCTTTACATTGAAAAAATTTCGATATCTTTTATTTTCTCAAAATTGGCTTTAACGGTTTTGATTAAAACTGTTTATATCTAAGATATTTACATGACAAATAAAATGGATATCTTGAATTTTCTGGGAATAGCCTCTGAAGAAATCTTTATTCTGCATGAATTTTGGTGGATTTTGCATAACCCATAAGATATAGACACAAACTTAATACAGAGAACAGATAGATCTCTTTGCAACACACAATTTATATCCTATGCATTTTTCGTGGAGTTGATCGTTTTTGAGCTATTCCTTGTTACTGGTTTCAGTTTTAAAATCCTTAACGTTTCACATACGGGAATTCGACAACCCCTAGCAATGCAAAGGAATGGACTTCATCCACATGGCAACCAGCTTTTAAAGAGCTGACTATCACTTTGGTCTAGTGTATTTTATTATTCCCCATCTACTTATAAGAAATCATTTCTGCTAATATTTATCTCGACTAGCATGAAGTAGATAGAACCCGTAAGCTTTTAACTATAATTTACTTCAGAGATGTAGAAAAAGTCAAGTGATTGGAACACATCATATCTTTAGTTTCTCTACACGTACCGCGTACATAGTGTATAGAACAGCTATTGTAATGCTCCCAAAATTTATACCAAAATTTCACCGGAAATACATGTTTTGAGACCCCCTGAATCCAAAAATTTTTTTTAGAAAAATGTCCGTGTGTGTGTGTCTATGGGCAGCATAGCTCAAAAATGAGAAGTCCGTTAAAAACCAAACTTGGTATTTAGGTTTGGTATATTCCAAGCATGCGACACGAAGATTTTCAAGAAAATACCCCCACCCCACAACTACCCTTTACATGGAACTTTTTTTTGAAAGTTTTGATTTTCTCAGAAATGGCTCTAACAATTTTGATTAAAATATCGTATGTTAAAGATATTTACCTGACAAATAAAATGTATATCTTGAGTTTTGTGGGAATAGCCTTTGAAGATTATTTTATTCTGGATGAATTTTACGGAATTTTGCATAAGTACTAAACCGTAAGAGATGAATAAAACTTACCATACAAAAATGTAAAGCACGTTAAAACACACACTTTATGTTATATGCATTTTTTGCGTGGAGTTTATTGTTTTTGAGAACATTCCGTGTTATTGATTTCAGCTTTGAAAAACTTATACTTTTCTCATACATGAATTTGTCATCTCGTGTCCATAAAAACAAAGGAATTTTGATCACATAGCAACCAGCTTTTGACTATCACTTTAACCTAGGGTACTCCCTTATTTTACTTCCACTTAAAAGGAAGCAAATAATAACACTATTTCTGATAATTCTTTCTCGATTAGCATAAAGTAAATAGAAGCACAAGTTTTTTTAATAATATTTTTTGTAAGGTATTTTGTTTTTAATCCTTTCTCAAATATTATAATATTTATAACCGTGTAAAGTTTGAAGATCCTACATAATAAAAGATTTGTGATGTTAAATCTTTCAAGTGGTCCTTGACTTCAGTAAATCCCGATGTAAGGGTAATTAGTAAGCAGGAAAGGCTGACTCTCGTGGAGGTACATAGATGCTTCCCCCTTCCGATTAGCCTAATCGCCTGATTAATGTTCAGCAAAGGGGAGAAAGGAGGATTTAAATTGTTAACTGTTTCACCCAAAATGTACTCGCCACTTCTCTGGACACAGAGGCGGAGCAGCTACTGTTAAAACTTTATAGAATTTCACAACATTATCTTTTTGAGTTTTATTTATGAAGGCTCTTATTGTTCCACACATTTGATTACAATTTTGTAATTTTATTTCTTGTCCGAATGTAGTACTCAGTTTCACAACCTAGTATTTTTACTTTCTCTAGAGCGTATATACGAGGGTGATCCAGAAAGTGACTGACGATTTGGAATAACTAAATAATAACGAAAGTTCTCAACACTTATACTCTATTTTTCAACGTGATCGTCATTGCTATCAAGGTATTTACTCTCACGTGGTGCAGATGCTATACTCTTCCACCGCTAAAGATATGAGCCAAGATGTCACTGACACTTTGAAGTCTTCTTGGCTGGGAAATATTTTTCATTCAAAAAGTCATGTACGCTGTCCAAAGTGAAACACCGGCTTTTCTGAATTATTTTATCAATATTTGCTTTCAACTCCTCCATAACGAATTGAACTTCCACTCCGGTCTTTATCGTACACACTGGTTCTTCCTTGATTACTCGTAAATTATGCGCCATTTCCTCACCTAAGACTCGTTCATTGCATTATCACCACACACTTGCATTATTTGCCTATAAAATTCGATTGGTCGAACATTCTGTGCAATCATAAAAACGAATAAAATCTTTGGTATAGCTCCAGCATCAAAAAGTGGCATCACGTGACAGTAAATGTATTGACAGAATGGAGATTACATTGAGAACTAGGGTAAGGTGTTGTAACTTTCTAATTATAAAGTTTTATGTTGACATTTTTCGTTATCATTTAGCTATTCCAAATCGTCTACCACTTTCTGGATGACCCTCGTCATACATTGTACATTGTAGCTAGAGAAGATATTGTAATCTACAGAAAAAATCTTATGTGTTACTCTCACATGACTTTCTCTAGCTGTTTCACAAACTTCATACATAAGATTCTTCTTCTTTCTGCACCTTGCTAATCGTGGTACTCATTAGCACAATGTTCTTATTATTTAGTTCCGTATAAGTAGGAAGAACATAAGGGACTAACTAACTCCATGGCACGACAGCTCACGGGGAGCCTTGGCCTACCGCCCGGCCGCTGCGTCCCCCATCTCGGTCCACTACAGACGTCATGGATGGGGTGCAGTATTGGAGGGTGAGACGTGGTCAGCGCTTCGAGCCCCTCCCGGCCGGTTAATGCGGTCCTCACGACCTGGAGCCGCTACTTCTCCATCAAGTAGCTCCTCAATTGGCCCCCCAGGGACCTCACGAGGCTGAGTGCACCCCGGTCCAGGTCTCCCAGCGGGGGAAAAATCCCCACGCCGGTACTGGGGATCGAACCCAGTTCACCCGCTTGGTAGGCAGCTGCGCTACCACCGCGCTAAGGAGACGACCACATAAGGGACTACACTAGGCTAAATCGATAGTCAAATGTTTTAAAAGCTGTCGTTATGCGATTGTCATTACAAATCGCTTCTTTTCTTAGCTAGGAGTAGAACAAAAGAAAAGCGGACACTCACGTCTGAGAAAAGTGCAAGTACTTCACAACTGAAACTAATAACAATGAATACCTCGAAAACGGTAAGCTCCACGAGAAAAATGTATATACCATAACTTGTGTATTTTAACAAGACCTAAATGTTTTGTGGAGTAAGTTTTTGTCTATCTCTTACGGTTTACTAGTTGTGCCAAATTATGCAAAATTCATCCAGAATAAACAGACCTTCAAAAGTTATTCCCAGAAAAGTCAAGATATACATTTTATTTGTCAGGTAAATATCTTTAATATATGATATTTAATCAAAATCGTTAGAGCCATTTTTAAGAAAATCATAATTTTCGAAAAAAGTTCCATGTAAAGGGTAGTTTGGGGTGAGGGAATTTTTCTCAAAATCTTTGTGTCGCATTTCTGGAAGATTCTAAACTTAAATACCAAGTTTGGTATTTTAGCTACTTTTCGTTTTTGAGTTATCGTGTTCACAGACACACGGACACACACACACGCGGACGTTTTTCTGAAAATGCTTTTTCTGGATACAGGGGTGCTAAAACATGTATTTTCGGTGAAATCTCGGTATCGGATTTTCGGGTGGAATACAATACTTCTCTATCCCTTTGTTCATTGTATATATGGGGCTAGAGAAAGTAAAAATCGATCCCAAAATTTTACCAGGAATACATGTTTTAGGCTCCCCTGGATAAAAAAGGAATTTATAAAAATTGTATGTGTATTTGTGTGTGTATGTGATTGTGTGTATTTCTGTGGCAGCATAGCTTAAAAACGAAAATCGAAAAAAAAAAAAAAAAGTTAGCAGAAATAGTCTTATTACTTGCTTTCTTGTAAGTAGAAGCGAAATAAGGGAGTACCATAGGTTAAAGTGAAAGCCAAAAGCTGGTTGCTATGTGACTGAAGTTCCTTTGTTTGTATGGACAGGTGTTGACAAATTCCTGTATGAGAAAAGTACAAGTTTTTCAAAGCTGAACCCAAAAAACAAAAATATCTAAAAAAACGATCAGCACAACGAAAAATATGTAATTATACAAAAGCGGTTGAGAAAGGCATGTGAATGGGCCGCGCCATGGCCGAGTGGTTAGACCGCTCACCTCTTACATAGATGGCCCGAGTTCGATCCTAAGCGACCGTACGTGAGATTTGTGGTGGACAAAGCGGTGTAGGGGTGGGTTTTTTCTGGGTTGTCGTTTCCCCGCCTTCGCATTCCACCGGTGATCCATCTTTATTCCATGTATCATCAGTGTCATCGCCTGCTGTGCCACAAGAGGTTAAAGTGGGCATTAAACACTATAAAAATCATGTGAAAGGGACACATAAGATTTTTGTACTTTATAAAGAGATATAATTAAACGAAATTGGTTGAGAAAGTTATGTGAATGGAACGCACAATTTGTTCTTTATAAAGGAGATATAATTAAATAAAAGAGGTTGGAGATATAATTAAACGAAAGAGGTTGAGAAAGCTGTGTGAATGTAACACATAATTGCTACTTTATAAAGGAGATATAATTAAACGAAAGCGGTTGAGAAAGTTGTGTGAATGTAACACATAATTGCTACTTTATAAAGGAGATATAATGAAACGAAAGCGGTTGAGAAAGTTGTGTGAATGTAACACATAATTGTTACTTTATACAGAATATATAATTAAACGAAAGCGGTTGAGAAAGTAATGTGAATGTAACACATAATTGTTACTTTATAAAGGAGATATAATTAAACGAAAGCGGTTGAGAAAGTAATGTGAATGTAACACATAATTGTTACTTTATACAGAATACATAATTAAACGAAAGCGGTTGAGAAAGCTGTGTGAATGTAACACATAATTGTTACTTTATAAAGGAGATATAATGAAACGAAAGCGGTTGAGAAAGTTGTGTGAATGTAACACATAATTGCTACTTTATAAAGGAGATATAATTAAACGAAAGCGGTTGAGAAAGTAATGTGAATGTAACACATAATTGTTACTTTATACAGAATATATAATTAAACGAAAGCGGTTGAGAAAGCTGTGTGAATGTAACACATAATTGTTACTTTATAAAGGAGATATAATTAAACGAAAGCGGTTGAGACAGTAATGTGAATGTAACACATAATTGTTACTTTATACAGAATATATAATTAAACGAAAGCGGTTGAGAAAGTTGTGTGAATGTAACACATAATTGCTACTTTATAAAGGAGATATAATTAAACGAAAGCGGTTGAGAAAGTTGTGTGAATGTAACACATAATTGTTACTTTATAAAGGAGATATAATTAAACGAAAGCGGTTGAGAAAGTAATGTGAATGTAACACATAATTGTTACTTTATACAGAATATATAATTAAACGAAAGCGGTTGAGAAAGCTGTGTGAATGTAACACATAATTGTTACTTTATAAAGGAGATATAATTAAACGAAAGCGGTTGAGAAAGTTGTGTGAATGTAACACACACCGCTGGTTTTTCTTGTTCAAAAGGCGTGTGTTTTGCGGTACACACCGAGAGGTTTGTAAAGTACATATTACAACAAAGTTTCTCCTCTTTTCCACGGCCTCCTGAAACCTTATAATGATTTCAGAGAGAATTAAAATTTAAAATTTAATACGATGCTGTGTTGTTTCCAGCGAAAGAAATTGTTGATGCGTAGATACAAATGTCTGTACTTCGTTAATCATACAAGATAATGAAACACGGGCGTTTCAAAGAGACGGCGAGCCCAAAACAGGGAAGTAATGAGACAAATCCTTTACAATCTCCAGAACAAACCTTTTATTTTCATTCCTTTATGTATAGCCATGACGTAACATTTGAGGTGCGTTCGCAACATTTTGTGTCGCACTTAAATACGTATATTGCGTACTAAGACCTGTAAGTTATACTTATCAGGCCGAGAATACATTATGGGAATACCAGGTCTGATAAGTAACTTACAGTTCGTGGTCAGCCGTGTACTTTTGAAACACTTGTAAAAACAGCAATACATCAAAATTGATTTTCAATATTTTTTGAACAATAAGAAGGGCTACATCTAAATTATATGGACAAAGCCTTCACTCTTTTGTTAATGAATTTTGCAATAGATTCTTTACTTGAAGTAGCACATATCACCCCAACTATCATTTTCATGGAAAAGTGTTCCAAATATTCGGTTTTCTGTAAATGACTTTATAGCTTTTTTATTTAAAATCCCATATGTGTAAGATATTTTCTTGACATACAAAATGTATATCTTGAGTTTTCTGCGAATTGTCCCTAAAGACATCTTCACTTGGATGAATTTTGTATAACTGGTAAACCGTACGATATAGACAAAAACTTACTGCCCCAAAAATATAGATTCGTTAAAACACATGCACTAACCTATGCACTTTTTGTGTAGTTAACCGTATCCAAGGTATTTTTTGTTATTGGTTTCTGTTTTAAAATACTTATACTTTTCCTTAAACAGGAAGTCGTCCGAGTTTGTTCTTTTTTACTCCTGGACAACCAAAGAAACAAATTTCAAACACAATCGCACAGAGAGGGGCTTTAAAACATTTGACTATCGCTTTAGCGCTGTCCTTCTACTTATAAGAAACTAAGTCACAACTACATTCTGCTAATTTTTCTAGCTTAGCATGGAGTAGAAAGTAGAATAATCTTTTCTAAGAATTCTTTTTGTGGAATAGGTAGAGGACGTCATGTGAATGTAACACATCATACTTTTATTTTATAGAAGGTACCATTTTTAAGATATTCTCATGTATTGGTTTCAACTTTGTAATACTTAAACTTTTCTCAAATAGGAAATCGTCATCTGTTTCATATCCCATTTTGTTTACTCGTGGTCATGGAAAGAGGATCGAATTTCAATGACAATCGCATAGTAACAACTTCAAAAGATTTGACTATGGTTTTATCCTAGTGTATTCCCTTATTTCCCTTCTACTTACAGGGAAACAAGTATTAATAATATTCTGCTAGCCTTTTTCTTGATATACGTGGAGTAGAAATAGAAATAATCTTTTGTAAGAAGTTTGTTTGCAAAAAAAAAAAAAAAATAGAGAATATCATGTGAATGTAACATATATATATATACATATATATATATATATATATATTATTTGTAGCAATAACCATTCCAGAGATATTCCCAAAATTGGTTTTAAATTTAAAATAATTAATTTTTTTTAAAGGACAAGTCGTCATCCATTTCATATATTTTTTGTTTTACTCTTGGCTACGCAAATACAATAGAATTTCAATGCCAATCACAAGTGAACAAGCTTTTAAAATATTTGACTATCGTTTTAGCCTATGGTACACCCTTATTTCCTTTCTATTTGCAAGGTTTCTGCTTATCTTTATCTTAATAAGCATGCATTAGAAATAGAAATAATCTTTTGTAAGAAGTTTGTTCGCAGAACATGTAGTGAAAGTCATGTGAATGCAATAATACGAGTTTTACTTTACCTACATAGTACATGGTGCTTAGTTATATAAGGTACTGCACTCCACTAAAAAAATCGATAGTGAGATTTTATTGGAAATGGACGTTTTAGGGTCCCCTCTATGCAAAAAAAAAATCTGATGTGATGCATTCACATGACTTTCTCTACATCTCTATAACAAATTATTGTTAAAAAGCTTATGCTTCTATTTACTTCATGCTAATCGAGAAAAAATAAGCAGAAATAGTCTTATTACTTGCTTCCTTGTAAGTAGAAGCGAAATAAGGGAGTACCATAGGTTAAAGTGATAGTCAAAAGTTGATTGCTATGTGACTGAAATTCCTTTGTTTGTATGGACACAAGTTGACAAATTCCTGTATGAGAAAAGTATGTTTCTCAAAGCTGAAACCAAAAACAAGCAATATCTAAAAAACGACCAACTCCACGAAAAAATGCGTATTACATAAACTATGTATTTTAACGTGCTCTGCATTGTTTGTGTGGTAAGTTTCTGTCCATCTCTTAAGGTTGACCAGTTATGCAAAATTCCGTAAAATTCATCCAGAATAAAGTAGTCTTAGCAGGCTATTCCCAGAAAATTCAAGTAATACATTTTATTTGTTAGGCAAATATCTGTAATAGACGATATTTTAATAAAAATCCTTAAATCCAGTTTTAGGAAAACCAAAATTTCGAAAAAAGTTCCATGTAAAGGGTAGTTGGGGATGGGAGGATTTTCTTGAAAATCTTCGTGTCGCATCCTTGGAAGAAACTAAACTTAAATACCAAGTTTGGTATTCAACGGTCTTTTCGTTTTTGAGCTATGCTGTCCAAAGGCACACAGACACACACACACACACACACACACACACACACACACACACACACACACACAGAGACCTTCTTGTGAAAATGATTTTTTTGGAATGAGGGAGACCCATTTTCGGTGAAATTTCGGTATCGAATTTATGGACTCCCTTTAACTACTGTGGTTCTCTGCATCCCATTCTATATTGGGTGTGAAAGACCGCTTAATTTTGTTCTATTGGCCCTTGAGGTTCTTTTACGTGCCGTAAATTTACGACACAGACCTTCCGAAGGAAGCCATACTAAGAATTTTTACACCCGAAAAAATCCATCGTCCTCCGTCGGGTTTGAATCCGCGGTTTTGGGTAAGCGTAAGAGATAGAAACTAGCTTAATGAAATATATATGACCGTTTCCGAGATTTTCCTTGCCCTTGGTTTCAATTTTAAAATAATTAAACTTTTCTCATACGGGAATTTCTCAACTCCTGGCCACATAAAGGAAAGAATTTTAATCACATATCAACCACATTTTAAAACACTTGACTGTCCTTTAGCCTAGTATATTACCTTATTTCCCTTCTACTTACAAGGCAGTAAGTAATTTCTGCATTTTATATTTATTAGGTTTAAGTAGATCTTTTCACTTTCTCTACATGTAGGTACTATGTACATAGTGTATAGAGGAAGATTTGTATTCCACCCAAAAATTCGTTACCGAGATTTCACCGGAAATACATGATTTAGGACCCCCCAAATCCAAAAAAAATAATTTTCATAAAAATGTGTGTGTGTGCCTTTGGACAGCATAGCCCCAAAACGAAAAGACCGTTAAATACCAAACTTGGTATTTAAGTTTGGCATCTTCCAAGGATGCGACACGAAGATTTTCAAGAAAATCCCCCCCACCCCAACTACCCTTTAAATGGAAAAAGTTTCGATAATTTTGATTTTCTAAAAGTTGCCTCTAAAGATTTTGATTAAAATCCCGTATATTATTATTATTATTATTATTATTATTATTATTTTAGGTTGCACTTTGAAGCATTGTAAGGTGTTATAGAGAACGTCTCTGACAATTGACTCAAATGCGAACTTAAAGTCAATAAATAAAAAGCATAAATCTATGCCATGCTCATAGATTTTTCCATTTGTCGTATTACAAATATCTAGTCTATTGTAATCTTGTCACTTCTAAATTCACATAGATACTCGCCTAATAAATTATGTGCACATTTTTTCACTCAATTATTTAAAATACTTTAAAATATTTTATATGCTACTTTTAGCAATGTAATTCCCCTATAATTATGGCATTGATATTTATTACTCTTTTTATATATTGGGCATATTATGCCTGTCTTCCAGCTTTCAGGCATCTGTTCCTTCCTCCATATTTCTGTTATTAACTTATGTATTGCTTTCATAATTCCATTCCCAGCATATTTAATTAGCTCAGCAATTATGTCATCTTCTCCTTGTGCTTTATTATTCTTTAGGCTCTGTATTGCTATTTTAACATCCCAAATATCCGGTTTTCTTCTTCCATTCTTTCTTCATTTCCATTTTCGTTCTCTCCTTGTTCCTGATTATTTATTGTTTGCCGTTTATTTAACAATTCCTTGTAGTACCCAGTCCATCTTTCCAGTAAATCTTCTCCAAGAACATTACCTTCCTTGCTTAGACACACTTTCATTTTATTCTGGTTCCCTTGTTTCATTTGCTTTAATGCCGTGTAGAACTTCTTCATCTCAATCTGTAGATTCAATGTTTCTATTTCTTGGGTTCGCATTTTCCAATATTCTCTTTTCTTTTTCTTACATATGTTATTAGCGTCTCGTCTTCTATGGCGGTATTCTACATAGTTATTTCTTTTTTCTTTCTGGAGCATTTCTTCCTAGCCATGTTCTTTTTTTCTATAGCTTGCTCACACTCTTTATCATACCATTCTATGTTTCTTTCCATTTTCTTTTCACCTATACTTATTTTTGCTACATCTTTTACTGTCTCCTTTATTATCTCTCATTGTTCTTCTACACCTTCTCCTGTTCCTTTTTCATTTAATTTGCTGCTCATTAACTTTTGATATTTCTTTTTTTGTTCTTTACCTTTTATTTTTTCTCTATCCCATCGTATCTGTTTGTTCTCTTGAACTCTCTCCATTTTCTTTATTCTTATTTTCATTCTCACTTTAATCAAAAAGTTATTCGAATCACAATTTTGGCCTCTACAACTTCTTACATCTATAATTGATGATGTATGTCTTGCTTTAATTAGCACATGTCTGAGCCTGGCATTTTCCATGCTCCTTTAGGTATTTCTTTGTGAAGGAAGCAGGTACTTTTAATAATCATATTATTTCTAACTGCGAATTGTCCAAGTAGATTACCATTTTCATTATTTATTTGATGTGGTGTATGTTTCCCTGCCACTCCATTTTAATAGTCTTCTTTCCACACTTGTGCATTAAAATCTCCTAGTATCACCAATGTATCATAAGTTCCTACTTAATTACATGCATTTTCTAAGCTTTCATAAAACTCTTCCTTTTCTATCTCTTCTTTCTCTTCTGTAGGTGAATATAATGGATAATATAGTTATATTTCTGAATTTACCTTTAAGGTGTATTTTACAGATTCGTTCACTAATTGATTTAAATTCTATCAGACTCTTTTTGGTTTCCTTTGAGATAATAAATTCTGTACCATTAAGTCCAGCTTTTTTAAGTCCCATACATAATACTGTGTATTCTTATCTATTCTACTCCTGCACATCTTATTTCTTGGAGCGCTACCACATCTAATTTACATTTTAATACTTCATTTGCTATTTTTTTCATTTTCCCAGGTTTCAATATTATCCTTATGTTCCAGGTCGCCAACATTAAATCATTCCGAGACTTTTTTGCAGGTTTGGTAACAATAGTTTTTTTACAAGATTAGGTTGTTTACCTAATGCTTAACCCCCCAATTTGGAGGACCAGGCTTCCTTATTTATGTCCCCAGGAAGCAGGGTGATCCGGTTATACCCCCGAACACTGGGTAGCTCAGGCACCTCGGGGGCGCTGCTCCCCGTACTCATCAAGGTGAGCGAGCCCCTGAGGGGAGCCTAGTGTATTCCCTTATTTTATTCCTACTTGTAAGTAACTAAGTAATAAGAACATTCTGCTAATGGTTATTTCGATTAGCAAGGTGCAGAAAGAAGAATAATCATATGTAAGGAGTTTGTATAGCAGCTAGAGAAAGTCATGTGAGTGTAACACATCAGATTTGGTAATAAAAGTTATTTTCAGAATAGAGAAGGTCATGTGGATGGAGCCCATCAGATGTTTTTTGTTTTATTGCTTATTCGTTTTCCAGCATAAATCAAGCATCACGAAGTTCAAGGCTAAGCTCAATTTTCTGAGGAGGAGGAGGTTATAGCAGAAACAAGGATGACGATACTTATCGCATGCGACTATCTTCGATACTAAACACAAGAGCTTCAATTCGGTCTTGTCTCAAAAAACATTTAACGGCAGCCTCGGGCCGGTGTTTGTTCCGTGCCGTTTTCTATAAGGGTGCCCTAGTGCTGCCATCTACGTAACGGCGTATCGCTGCACGTAAACACGGAGAATTGCTCGAGGGGCGAACTTGCACAACAACCACTAACACGTTCAAAGAGATCAAATTATCTTGTCTATTTCATTTTCATCGTTTTTTATGCCTTTAAAGGTAAATGAAAAGTAAAATCATAATATTTTAGAGTAAATATACTGAAGTGATTACTTTTTACTGTCGTATATAAGGAATTCAATACAAATACGCGTTGCATGGTCCACTGGAAGTATAAAAATCTGATGTGTTCCATTCACATGACGTTTTCTATATCACTGCGACAAATTATTCTATTTACTTCATTTAATGGAGCAAAAATTAGCAGAAATAGTCTTATTACTTGCTTCCTATTAGCAGAAGCGAAATAAGGGGGTACCATAGGTTAAAGTGATAGTCAAAAGCTGGTTCCTCTGCGACTGAAGTTCCTATATTTGTGTGGACACGAGTTCTCAAAGTCCTGTATGAGAAAAGTATGTCTTTATAGCTGAAAATAAAACAAGGAATATCTCAAAAACAATCAACCCCACGAAAAAAATGTATATAACATAAATTGTGTGTTTTAAGGTGCTCTACATTTGTTGTATGGTAAGTTTTTGTCCATCTCTTACGGTTTAGCAGTTATGCAAAATTTCGTAAAATTGACCAAGAATAAAGTAGTCTTCAGAGGCTATTCCCAGAAAATTCAAAATATATATGCTATTTTTTATGTAAATATATTTAATATACGATATTTTAATAAAAATTATTACAGCCATTTTAAAGAAAATCAACATTTTCGAAAAAAATTCCATGTAAAGGGTAGTTTGGGGTGGGGGGATTTTTCTGAAAATCTTCGTGTCGCATCCCTGGAAGATACTAAGTTTGGTATTTTACCGACTTTTCGTTTTTGAGTTAGCGAGTTTACAGACACAGGGATACACTGACACACGGGCTTTTTTCTGAAAATACGTTTTTTTGGATACAGGGGACCCTAAAACATATATTTCCGGAGAAATCCTGGTATCGAATTTTTTGGTGGAGTGCAATACCTTCTCTATACACTATATACATAGCACGTATAGAGAAAGTAAAAATTAGATTTTCCATTCATATAGCTTTCTGTAGCTGTTCTGTAAATAAACTACTCTTACAAAGGTTATTCAGCCGTTAATGAGGTGGTAGCGTGTCTGCCTCACATTCAAAAGTCCTGAGTTCGAATCTTGGTTAGGGTGAGTTACCCGGATAAGGTTTTTTCGGGGTTTCCTTTATCCTGAGAAGACGAACATCGAGTAACTTTAAGCTCCATGGACCCCGAGATCATTTGAACATATATATATATTCATTTATCCGCATCATGCTAATCAGACAAGCATTAGCAGTAATTGGCTTAATACTTGTTTCCTTGTAAGAAGAAGGGAAATAAAAGAATGCGCTAGGCTAAAGTGATAGTAAAATCTTCTAAAACCTAATTGCTATATTATTGAAATTATATGATATTTGCCAGGAGTAAAAAAAGAAAGTAAGAACGAAAATATCTGATATGTTCGATTCACATGACTTTCTCTACATCTCCGTAACAAATTATTCTTAAAAATTAATGCTTCTATTTACTTCATGCTAATCGAGAAAAAAAAAAAATAACAGAAATAGTCTTATTACTTGCTTCCTTGTAAGTAGAAGCGAAATAAGGGAGTACCATAGTTTGATGTGATAGTCAAGAGCAGGTTGCTATGTGACAACATCCTTTATATGGACAGGAGTTGACACATTCCTGTATAAGTAAAGTTTTTTCAAAGTTGAAACCAGAAACAAGGAATATCTGAAAAACGATCAACTCCTCGCAAAAAGGATATATAACATAAATTGTGTGTTTTAATGTCCTCTACATTTTTTGTGTGGTAAGCCTTTGTCTACCTCTTACGGTTTAGCAGTTATTCAAAATTCCGTAAAATTCATCCAGAACAAAGTATTCTTCAGAGGCTATTACCAGAAAATTCAACATATACATTTTATTTGTCAGCTAAATAGCTTTAATATATGATATTTTAATCATAATCGTTACAGCCAGTTTTGAGAAAATTACACTTTTCGAAAAAGTTCCATGTGAAGGGTACTTGGGGGCTGGAGGATTTTTCTCAAAATCTTCGCGTCGTATGCCTGGAATATATTAAACTTAAATACCAAGTTCGGTATTTTATCGACTTTTCGTTTTTGAATTTACGTGTTCACAGACACACGGACCTTTTTCCGAAAATGTGTTTTTTTAGATAGCGGGAACCCTAAAACATATATTTCCGGTGAAATCTCGGTATCGTATTTTTGGATGGAGTGCAATACCTTCTTTATACACTATGTAAATAGTGCGTATAGAGAAAGTAAGAATGAGTTAAAGCAAAATGTCCAGAGAACTTTGACATTAAACCCCCTTATAAATGAAGGTTTCTTGCGAAATGATTTTCGTTTGTTCTCACGCTAGACACGCCGAATCCATTACAGTCACCGTCCCTCCCCTCGTGCGAAAATTACGTAATGGAAAACTTAGGTTCCTCAATGAAGGGTGGGAAAAGAACACGTCAAAAGTTTCGCTTCTTTTCTCCCTGCCCAGAACCTTTCCTTTATTTAAGGCCGTGATTTCGTCTTCAACTGCACACTTAGGTGAATGTCTTTTTGGCGAGCCTAATTCTCTAGCGAGTTGTGTACTTCTTATTTCCCACAATCCCTCTTCCTGCTACTACATTCTGCCCTAAACCTGCAATCTCCCAAGAGACGTAACGCCAAGAGCGGAGAAAAGGAGCAAATAGAAAAGGTAGCTGCAGAAAACCACCAACAAGGTCTAGAGTTCTAATAAGCAGGAAGCATGAAGGCAACGTGAGCATTTTTTTGCGATGGAGATCTTTATATAGAAACATGCACAAAAGGTTATTATAATATATTCAGATACCATCTCATTACTTTGAGAGGTTTATATGGGTCAAGACTGCACAGAGTGATTCAAAAATACATTTACAACAAAATATTTATATCAACGCAAGATAAATTTTAATATACTAGTGAATCAATCAATTTTATTTGCTGATAATCTTAATTATACAGGGTGTTAATGAACTACACCGAAATATAATTTTCTGAAGTGCCAGTACGCCACTGGCTAATTTATCAACCATTCGAGAGCATAACACGAAAAACGAAGGGACATTTACAGCGTACCTCTCTAGCGTAGTGGTTATGATACTGGCTTTCAAGTGAAAGATAATTTCCGAGTTCGGGTCTCGTTCACGTATCGCGGCACTTCGTCTGGAATCAAAAAAATAATAATAAAAAACCTTTACTCTATGACACGAACCCAACTCATGACCTTTGGGATAGCAGCTTCCCGCGTTACGCATTAAGCCACCGAAGCAGTTGTAAAAACGCCTCCAGTGTAAGCTAATTCAAGAACGTTATTAATGAATGCTCAGTGTCGCACTGTCAAGTGATTAGTTCGAGATTTTACAGATTTTTGCGACATTAAATCTTGAGAACGCTAGTAACGAGCTGCTAAAAATTATATTTCTGTACTCGGGAAGCAGTCTTAAGACATTCTAAGCCATTTTTTCAACCTGCTTTGCTTTAATACCGACTTATCGGCACCTGATACCCACACGTGTAACGCTATATAGCTGCGTTATGTTTATCCGGGAACCATACATCGCCGATCTCAAATTACTTATATCAGTCACGTGCACAATCTCCCAAATTATTTCGGTGTAGTTCATTAACATCCTGTACATTAAAACGGAAACTTTCAACAACAAATCCCTATATGTTCCATTTACATGATTTTCTCTACATCTCTGCTATACGTTATTGTTATTTACTTAAAGTTAATCGAGAAAAATTAGCAGAAAGGGTCTTATTTTTTGTCTCCCTGTAAGTAGAAGGGAAACAAGGGAATACACTAGACTAAGCTGACAGTCAAGTGTTTTAAAACCAGGTTGGAATGTAATTGAAGTACCTTTGTTTGTATGCACAGGAGTTGACAAATTCCCGTAGGAGAAAAGTATATTTTAAAGCTGAAAGGAAATAAAAAAGAATATCTAAAAAACTATCAACTCCACAAAAAAAATGTATACAACATAAATTGTCTATTTTAACGTGATATACATTATTTGTGGGTTAAGTTTTTGTCCATCACTTACGGTTTAACAATTATGCAAAATTCCGTAAAATTTATCCAGAATAAAGTAGTCTTCAGAGTCTATTCCCAGAAAATTCAAGATATACATTTTATTTGTCAGGTTAGTATCTTTAATGTACGATATTTTAATCATAATCATTAGAGCTATTTTTGAGAAATCCAAAAACCTCTCTCCGGTAAACTTTATCAACTCTGCAAGATGGTCAGCAAGTTTAAATCAACAATTGACAGACTCAATACAAACCTCGAATCACACAACAAACACCAGAATAGCACCCTAACACGCTCACGAAAGACACCGAGGGAATTAAGCATGACACTCAAACAGGAAGTCACTAAAAATCTCAAGACAATACGCAAAAACATCAACAAAAACACACTACAACAACGGGACTACATAAGAGAACACCAAAACTATATTCTCCAAAACTAGAAATAGAAAAATGATGTGTTCCATTTACATGACTTTCTCTACATCTCTGCTACAAATTATTGTTTAAAAGCTTATGCTTCTATTTACCTCATGCTAATCGAGAAAAAAAAAATAGCAGAAATAATCTTATTACTTACTTCCTTATAAGTAGAACAGAAATAAGGGAGTGCCATATGTCAAAGTGATAGTCAAAAGCTGGCTGTTATGTAATTGAAGTTCCTTTGTTTTTGTGGACTGGAGCTGACAAATGCCTGTATGAGAAATTTATTAGTTTTTTAAAGCTGTAACCAATAACAAGGAATATCTCATAAACAATCAACTTCACGAAAAAAATGTATATAACATACATTGTGTGTTTTAATGTGCTCTACATTTTTTGTGTGGTAAGTTTTTGTCCATCTCTTACGGTTTAGCGGTTATGCAAATATCCGTAAAATTCATCCAGAATAAAGTTGTCTTCAGAGGCTTTTTCCAGAAAATTCAAGATATACACTTTATTTGTCATGTAAATATCTTTAGTATACGATGTTTTAATCAAAATAATCAGAGCCATTTTTGAGAAAATAAAAATTTATAAAAAACAGTTCCATGTAAGGGGTAGTTTAGAGTAGGGGATTTTCCTGAAAATGTTTGTGTCCCATCCCTGGAAAATACTAAACTTAAATACCAAGTTTGGTATTATACCGAATTTTCGTTTTTGAGTTATCGTGTTCACATACACACGAGCGCGCACGCAGACCTTTTTCTGAAATTCTTTTTTTTTGATACAGGGACCCAAAACATATATTTCCAGTGAAATCTCTTTTGCGTAATTTTGTGTAGGAGATAAACAGAAACTTGCTACACAAAAAATGTCGATCACATTAAAATAGACAATTTATGTCGTATACGTTATTTTCGTGGAATTTACCATTTTAAAATATTTAAACTTTTCTCACACGGAACGCTGTACATTCCTGACCCTGCATAGAAACAGATTTCAACCACATGACAACCGGCTTATAAAAGATTTTACTATCGTTTTAGCCTAGTGTATTCCCTAATTTACTTTCTGCTTATAAGAAGCAAGTAATAAGACAATTTCTGCTAATTAGCATGAAGTAAATAGAACCCTAAGCTTTTTAACAACAATTTGTTGCAGCGACGTAGAGAAAGTCATGTGAATGGAACACATCAAATTCTCTTTTTTTTGTGTAGTTTTAACGTCCTTTGTCCTGGTTGGTCATATCGGATTATGAATGAAACTGATACTCAAATGATCTCGGGATCCATGGAGCTTAAAGTTACTCGACATTCGTCTTCTCACACACGCTACCCAGGCGGGCTGATTAATAAATTGATACCACGAAGACGAAACGTGTAGAGCGTATGTTTATTTTAACCTATTTTCTAGGTTGGATGCAAGGAATCCAAACAAAACGCTGAAAAAGTCTTTTTTAATTATCCTGTATATTTTACGGCCCAGAGGCATAAAAAATGTAGGGTTTCTATTCGGGAAGTTGACGAATATTCTATTATTGAATTAAAATTATTTTAAAAAAATTATTGGAAAATAAAGAAATAATCACCTGTAATAACTTTATATGTTTAAGTCTAGGGCTAAGCTATGAATCTGTGAAAGTTGAAAAATCAGCAAAAAATTGTGAAAATTAAAAGTTATATTTTTACACAGTTGCCAGTAAAAGTAGTAATTTACCAGATGTCAGTAGTGTTAAAAGTAAAACCTCTGACGTGTTCCATTCACATTACTTTCTGTATCTGTTCCACAAACAAAGTTTTCTTAGAGATCATTCTATTATCTATTGCATGTCTGATGAAAGAATGCAGTTGTTATGGGAGATCGCTGGTGCAGCATGGCACGGTTTAGAGTGGCCAGAGAAGGCTGGAATGTAGTGTAGTACAGACTGACCATCAAAACATCAGCTCAGCGTACGTAAACAGGAATAAACAAAACGATCCACAACAGGTTAAACTTGCTGTTTTCTTTGTCACTAGTGAATATTAATTTTCCACTTTGTGAACGTATGACTATGCGCGGCGAGTTTTATTCGAACCCGTCCACTGTAAGAGACTCAACTGCTGCATTCCAGTATTGCAGAACTGTACAGGGCATGCACCGGGAGTGGTGACGTAATACCGCTTATCTGTTTGTGTTTATGCAAGCTTCCACTACTGGTCGTCTACATCCATTCTTCATTATGCTAATCAAGATAACTTTTATCAGAATTGATCTTATTACTTGCTGCTTTATGAGTAGAAGGGAAATAAGAGAATGCACTGCGCTTAAGTGCCATTCAAATTATAAAAAAAACAAAAAAAAAAACTAGTGAAACAATTGAAATTTGGTTCCCTTTGCTTATTAGAAATGACTTCCCGCTTGAGAAAAGTTTCAGTAGCTTAAATTGAAACCAACAACTCGAGATATTTTAAAATATTAATTTTACAAAAACAATATAAATGACACAACATGTGTGTTTTAACGAGATCTACAGTTTTTGTGTAGCAGGTAAATTTTTGTCTATCTCTTACGGTTAATTAGTTATGCAAAATTCCAGAAAAATGCATCAAAATTTTATAAAAACTTTTCAATTTAAGATCAGTTTGAGTTGGGGGGGTTTCCTCAAAATCTACGTGTCACATCCTTGGAAGGTAGTAAACTTAAATACCAAAATACCAAATTTTGTATTTTATGGATGTTCATTTTTTTGAGTTGTCGTGTTAACAGACACACGGACACATACACACAAACCTTTTTATAATTTATTTTATACAAGGGACCCTAAAAACTGCATTTCCAGTGAAATCTTGGTATCGAATTTTTGGGAGCAATTCAATACCTTCTCTATAAACTAAGTACATAGTGCGTGTAGAGAAAGTAAAAATATGACGTGTTCCATTCATATGATTTCCTGTAGCTGTTCCACAAACTTTTCTTACAGAGCATTACATCACACGAATCAAGATAGGCATTAACATAATTGGTCTTATTACTTGCTTCTTTGTGAGTAAAAGGGAAATAAAGGAATACTCCAGGCCAAAGCGACAGTCAAATCTTTTAAAAGCTGGTCACTATGTGAAACAATTGAAAACCAGTTCTCTTTACATGCTAGGAATGACTTCCCGTTTGAGAAACGTTTAAATAGCTTAAACTGAAACAATTAACTCGAATTATCTCTAAAACCATCAACTCTACTAGAACAAAATATGTAAATGACAGAAATTGTATGTTTTGTCTACCTCTTTCGGATTAAACGCTATGCAAAATTTTGAAAAATTCAATCAGGATAAAGAGCTTTTAAGAGAAATGTATCATGCCATCTTCGTTTCACATTCTTCGAATATACTGAACTTAAATACAAAGTTTGGCATTTTAGGACTTTTCGTTTATGAGTTTTGTCGCCACCCACCAACCCAAAATCACACATCTTTTAATAACAATGTATTTCTGGGGTCATGGGTCCTCAAAACATGTATTTCCAATTATATTTCAAATTTAGGGAGAGTATAACACTTCTATACCTACTATACAGGGTAGAAGGGAAGAGATTGCATTAATTTACACCAGTGATAGATTTTGATATTTGGAACACATTTTGTATCTTGCGGTTTTCTCTCTCACCATTTCCTACGGAGATATTTTAGTTCTGTGGAAAACAAGAGACAGACAAGCTGGAAACACTGCAGGTTGTGTGGGAGTAACTTGCTGTCGGTCAGTACATAAACACGTGTCACTAGAACGTTGAAGGAATTCCTTTCGTTTATACTGTGCTAGTTTTGGGCAATCAGAATGCCAGTTGCACTCGTTATCTCCGAAAGCATTACACCACCGTGCGTCGTGTTTGCAAGCAACCGACGTGTTTACATCCAGAAGCCGGTTCAGAAATCTTACCAACCTCAACGCAACGTTGCCAAACTACTTCACGTCTGAAGGGCTGCTCGGAATATTTATTTAATTCTTTTAACTGATTAATTATTTGGAAACTCTGTGTGATATCCCATAATTCCTACCAAAACTAATGCCAAAAATACGTTACTCTACGTATCTTACAAGTAACAAACTGTTATCTTTGTACATTCTTGTGGAATGACGTGTCCAATTTGGAACAAAAATATATTTTTTCGAAATCGGCTGATGAAAGAACAAAATTCCATTAGACCTTTTTATGTGTAAAGCTTCTATGAAGCACATATTAGAATGTATGTAAATAGTGCCCTTCCACCTGGTATATACTACTTAGTAGGGGTAAATAATATAATATCTTCAATTTAAGGTGGCCATGCAAATCATTTATAAATTGAAAGTCCTGAATTGTGATGCCCCGAGGGTTTAACTTCCTGTTTCTGATTATAAATCTCTTATTAAACAAATCTGGAAATTTGCAGTTTGCACACATTGCCCTCCCGCGGCCGCTGATGGAATTATTGATCCCATTTGTTTGATTTCACCTCTGGATTTATAGTTGTATGCGTGTGGCGGGGAATAAACACGTGATTTATAACTGAGTGTGATCGGAGTGGGCCAGTAATGTAGGTTTAGACCGCCGTGGAAAATTGTATGGGCTTTAACCCTAGAGATATAGCAAGCTTATGCTTTTAAAGTCTGACTTTGATATACATTTTCCTTCTCAAAGATTGCTCTATTACTCGAGATGCTCTCTGTATATAAACATATATCTCAAGAACGAAAAATATTAAATGTGTTCCATTCACATGACTTTCCCTACTTCCATGCTACAAATTATTGTTAAAAAGCTTATACTTCTATTTACTTTATGCTGATCAGAAAAGATGAACAGAAATAGTCTTGTTACTTGCTTCCTTGTAAGTAGAAGCGAAATAAGGGACTACTGTAGGTTAAATGATAGTCAAAAGCTGGTTGCTATATCAATGAAGTTCCTTTGTTTATATGGATAGGAGTTGACAAGTTCCTGTATGAGAAAAATATAAGTTTTTCATAGTAGAAACCAAAAATAAGGAATGTCTCAAAAACGACGAACTCACGAAAAAATGTATAAAACATAAATTGTGTGTTTTAGCGTGCTCAACATTTTTTGTGTAGTAAGTTTTTGTCCATCTCTTATGGTTTAGCAATTATTTAAAATTCAGTAAAATTCATCCAGAATAAAGTACTCTTCAGAGGCTATTCCCAGAAAATTTAAGAAATACATTTTATTTGTCAGGTAAATATCTTTAATATACGAAATTTTAATCAAAATCGTTACAGCCATTTTATGAGAACATCAAAATTTTCGAAAAATTTCCACGTAAAGGGTAGTTGGGGGTGGGGGAATTTTTCTCAAAATCTTCGTGTCGCATCCCTGGAAGATACTAAACTTAAATACCAAGTTTGGTATTTTACCGACTTTTCGTTTTTGAGTTATCGTGTTCATAGACACACGGACACACACACACACACACACACACACCAACGGACCTTTTTGTGAAAATGCTTTTTTTGGATATTGGGGACCCTAAAACATATATTTCCGGTAAAATCTCGGTTTCGAATTTTTGGGTGGAGTGCAATACCTTCTCTATACACTTATGTACATAGTGCGTATAGAGAAAGTAAAAATATCTGATGTGTTCCATTCACATGACTTTCCCTACACTTCTGTAACAGATTATTGTTAAAAAGCTTATTCTTATATCTCTTCATGCTTATCGAGATAAAAATTAGCAGAAACGATCTTATTACTCCCTTACTTAATCTAGGAGAAATAAGGGAATACACTAGGCTAAGCTGACAGTCAAATGCTTTAAAATGTGGTTGCTATGGGATTGACATCCGTTTCTTTTACGTAGCCAAGCGTTGACAAGTTCCCGTATGAGGAAAGGTTTAAATATTTAGAAATTGAAATTGATAACAAGGAATACCTCGAAAACGGCCAACTCCATGCAAAAAATGTATATGATATAAATTGTGTGCTTTATGGATTTCTACATTTTTTGTGTAGTAATTTTTTGTGTATCTCTTGCGGTTTACCAGTTATGCAGAATTCAATAAAAATTATTAAGAATAAAGAGACCTTCATAGACAATTCCCAGAAAATTGAAGATATTCATTTTATTTGTCATATAAATATCTCTAATATAAGAGCTTTTAGTCAAGATATTTATAGCCATTTTTGAGAAAATCAAAATGTTACACATTTTTTCCATGTAAAGTGTATTTTGGGGTGGGGATTTTCTTGAAAATCTTCGTGTCGCATTCTTGGAAGATACTGAACTTAAATATCAAGTTTGATATTTAATGGTCTTTTCGTTTTTGAGACTTAGAGACCTAGAGACACGAGTCTTTTTCTAAAAATACATTATTTGGATTCAAGGGGTCAAAGAACGTATTGTCGGTGAAATCTCGGTATCTATCTTTTGGGTGCAATATACTTCTCTGTTCACTATGTGCATAGTACGTTTAGAGAAAGTAAAAATATATGCCTATGAGAATTGCATTTTGTGGTCCTTAAAAAAATTTAAAGGACATTTTCAGCTTCTCTAGCACGTATGATACACAAGATAGTGAAGGTATTGTATTCAATTTAAAAATGTCACCCCATGTACATGTTTTGAGGTACCCCGAATAAAAAAAAGCTGGTTCTCCTTTTCACATGACTTTCATTGCATCTCGGTAACAAATAATTGTTCAAAAGCTTAGTCTTCTATCTACTTCATGCTAATCGTGATAAACATTAACAAAAATGGTCTTATTGCTTTCTTATAAGTAGAAGGGAAATAAGCAAATAGCTTAGGTTAAACAGCTTGTCATTCTGCCAAAGTTTGGTTCGCTTGGCATGACCAACAATAAAACATGAGAAAGGAAACGGCAGGTGTCTTATATAGGTTTTAACGAGATCTACATTTTAGTTTTGTTTCTGTCTATCTCTTACGATTTACCAAATAAGCAAAATTAGGCAAAATTCATCCAGAAGGGGCCTGTGTCCAGAAAATTCAGGACATTTATTTGATGTGATGTTTAATATACGGTACTTGAATCAAAATCGTTAGTCATTTCTGAGAAAATAAAATTTTTCGAAAAATGTTCCTTGTAAAGGGTAGTTTTGGGTGAGGGGATTTTCTTTCAAATATTCGTATCGTATCCTTGGAAGAAACAAAACTTAAATACCACGTTTGGTAATTAACGGTATTTTCGTTTTTGAGTTATGCTGTCCACAGACTAACAGACAAGACAAACAAATTTTATAAACATATTTTGTGCGGAATCATGGGAACTCAAAACATTTATTCCCTATGAAATCTCGGTATGGAAAATTATGAGTGGAATACAATACTTTCTCTATACACTATGTACATAGTGCGTGTATAGAAAGTAAACACTTGGAAAAGGAAATGTTTATTTCTTAAGAATCATGACGTAATTTATAAAGCATTGTAACACGTTGCTATGTGAAAATACACCGACATGTTATTTACCTTATACAAAAAATCTAATGTGTTCCATTCACATGACTTGCTCTACATCTCTGCACAAATTATTGTTAAAATGCTTAAGAATATATTTAGTTCATGTTAATCAAGAAAAAATTAGCAGAACTAGTGTTATTACTTGCTTTCTTGTAAGTAGAAGCGAAATAAGGGAGTAACATAGGTTAAAGTGATAGTCAAAGGCTGGCTACTATGAGACTGCAGTTCCTTTGTTTCTATGGACACTAGTTGAAAAATTCCTGTAAGAGAAAAGTTTTTCAAAGGTGAAATAAAAAACAAGGAATAACTAAAAAATGATCAAATCCACGAAAAAAAATGTAATTAACATAATTTGTACGTTTTAACGTGCTCTACATTTTTGTGTCGTAAGTTTTTTTCCATCTCCTATGGTTTAGCAGTCATGCAAAATTCCGTAAAATTCATCCAGAATAATATAGTCTTCAGAGGCTATTCCCAGAAAATGCAATATATACATATTGTTTGTTAGGTAAATATCTATAATATATGAAATTTTAATCAAAATGGTTACAGCCATTTTTGAGAAAATAAAAATTTTCGAAAAAAGTTCCATGTAAAGGGTATTTGGGGGTGAAAATGTTCGTGTCGCATCCTTTGAAGATACTAAACTTAAATACCAAGATTGGTATTTAACGGTTTTTTTTAACTGTTGTCCACAGCGACACACACACACACACACGGACCTTTTTTTGATTTTTTTTATATAGGGGACCCTAAAACATATATTTCCGGTAAAATCACGGTATCGAAGTTTTGGGTAGAGTACAATAGTTTCTCTATACACTGAGTAATATTACGTGTAGAGAAAGTAAAAGCGAGTTATATTACTTATAACAATCGCATAACAACAGCTTTTAAAACATTAGACTGTCGCTTTAGCCTAGTGTATTCTCGTAGTTCCCTTCTACTTATAAGGGACTAAGTAATAAGAACATTCTGCTAATATTCATCTCGATTATGATAGTGTACTTTTGTAAGATGTTTGTTGAAATGCTAGAGAAAGCCATGTGAGTGTAACATATCTGATTTTATTATGAACTCGGTGGTAAATGTAGAGACTGTGAAAGATGAAGAAAACATCGCATAATAGAAACTCTCGCACTGGGCTTGCAGAGATGAAGTGAATTCTTGAATGTATAGGATTTACCAGAATAATTTAGTTGCAAATAAGGATAATTAAGCTTTAGAAACGGAGGTATAATTTAATTGGTAGAGCGATTCCTGGCTGATTGGAGTCAGAAAGCTACACACATGAACGTCTAAGCTATCAGGCAGACCATTATCTGGCTCGCAGCCGCTAATTGCCTCTCACACAACCATTTAAATTAATTGGACAGTTTATGGGGTGCATACTTAGACATACCACTCCACCATGCGATTTAATTAACAAACAATCCACCGCTGTGTGTGTTCATTAAAGCCCCAACTTTATAAATAATCTTCCCTCGCTCTCACATAATGAGATGTATTGTGTTTCTAAATAAACCAAAGCCGAGATTTTCACTTTGGGCTCAAATCTTATCAAAGGGTATTAATGTTGTTGCTTTTATATTCCTCTAAATGACATGAAACGGCGTTTTATTTATGGACGCCCTTTAACTCCTGTGGTTCTCAGCGTCTCTATACTGGGCGTGAAAGACCGCTAAATTTTGCTCAGAGGACTGTTTATTAGGAATGAGGTTCTTTTAAGTTCCATAAATTTACGACACGGGACCAACTTCCCTTCCGAAAGAAGCCATGCTAATGATTTATGAAAAAATCACTCGTCCTACGCCGAGTTTGAACCCGCGACCTTGGGTAACCATTAAACCACGGGAAGCGACTTTACTTTCTCTACATATGCTATGCACATAGTGTATACAGAAGGTTTTGTATCGCACCCAAAATTTCGATACAGAGGTTTCACCGGAAATACATGTTTTGTGAGCTTCTGAATAAAAAAAAAAAAAAACTGACGTGTTCCTCTCACACGACTTTCTCTATCTTTGTAACAAATAATTCTTAAAAGTCGTATAATTTTTTTATGTTCATGCTAATCGAAAAAAAAAATAGCAGAAATTGTCTTATTAATTGCTTGACTTTTCGTTTTTGAGTTATCGTGTTCACAGACACACGGGCACACGGACATACACACACTCACACACACACACACACGGACCTTCTTGTGAAAATGCTTTTTTTGGATATTGGGGACCCTAAAACATATATTTCCGGTGAAATCTCGGTATCGAATTTTTTGGTGGAGTGCAATACTTTCTCTATACACTATGTACATAGTGTGTATGGAGAAAGTAAAAAAGCATTTTCGGAAAAAAGTCCGCGTGTGTGTGTGTGTGTGTGTGTGTCCGTGTGACCGTGTGTCTGTGAACACGATAACTCAAAAACGAAAAGTAGGTAAAATACCAAACTTGGTATTTAAGTTTAGTATGTTCCAGGGATGCGACATGAAGATTTTGAGAAAAATCCCCCCACCACCAACTAGCCTTTACATGGAACTTTTTTTCGAAAATGTTGATTTCTTCAAAAATGGCTCTAACGATTTTGATTAAAATTTCGTATATTATTCATATTTACCTGACAAATAAAATGTATATCTTGAATTTTCTGGGAATAGCCTCTGAAGAGTAGTTTATTCTGGATGAATTACACTAAATTTTGAATAACTGCTAAACCGTAAGAGATGGACAAAATCGTACTACACAAGAATGTAGAGCACGTTAAAACACACAATTTATGTTATATACATTTTTTTCCTTACTTTTGGTTTCTGCTATGAAAAACTTATGCATTTCTTATATAGGAATTTGTCAACTGCTGTCCATACAAAAAAAGGAACTTCATTGACATAGCATCCAGCTTTTGATTATCACTTTAACCTATGGTACTCTCTTATTTCACCTCTACTTACAAGGAAGCAAGTAATATGGCTATTTCTGCTAATGTTTTACTGATTAGCATGAAGTTAATAGAAGTATAAGCTTTTTAAGAATAATTTGTTGCAGGGATATAGAGAAAGTCATGTGAATGGTACACATCAGATTTTTTATTATTGAGCTCAAAATATAAATAATGTCCCTCTTATACTTTCAGGTCCCAAATATCCAAAAAAGTGTTTATAGTAGAAAGTCCTTGAAAACTTTCATGTTAATGATTCATAGTGGTTTAGTCAACTATACAGAAGCATCAAATTTTCTCCTGCATGTATGCTACACGCAGATACAGACCGAATATTTGCGGAGGCATTAGCGTAATTAGATCTCACCTAAATGGAGCTTGATTCACTGAATACCCTTGGTGCGTTTCTCTTTGGGGACAATTGTGAAACCGACACCCAATAAACCAATGCAATTTTTTGCTTAAGTTCAAATGTTAACACATGCTCGGAATATTTTGTGATTTCAAACATCCCTGTGAAAGATAAAAGAATGGTGCACTTGGAAAATGGCAATGCATTCCATTTACATTACTTTGTATACCTATTTTCAACAAACTATTTTATGGTGATAGTGTTGAAATAGTTGTGGTATAATGTTGGAAATAATGGAAAAAAAATCTGATGTGTTATATTCGTATGACTTGCTCTACATCCGTGCAACAAATTAATTTTAGAAAGCTTATACTTCCACGTACACCATACTAATCGAGAAAAAAATTAGCAGAAATTGTCTAATTACCTGCTTCCTTGTAAGTAGAAGCGAAATAAGGGACTACCATAGGTTAAAGTGAAGTCAAAAGCTGGTTGCTATTCAATGAAGTTCCTTTGTGTATATGGATAGGAGTTGACAAGTTCCGGTATGAGAAAAGTATACGTTTTTCATAGCAGAAACCGAAAATAAGGAATATCTAAAAAACGACAAACTAACGAAAAAATGTATATAACAAAACTTATGTGTTTTAACGTGCTCTACATTTTTTGTGTACTAAGTTTTGTCCATTTCTTACGGTTTAGCAGCTATTCAAAATTCAGTAAAATTCATCCAGAATAAACTACTCTTCAGAGGGTATTCCCAGAAAATTCAAAATATACCTTTTATTTGTCAGGCAAATATCTTTTATATATGAAATTTTAATCAAAATCGTTACAGACATTTTTTTAGAAAATCAACATTTTCGAAAAAATGTCCATGTAAACAGCAGTTGGGATTGGGGAGATTTTTCTCAAAATCTTCGTGTCGCATCCCTAGAGGATACATAACTTAAATACCAAGTTTGGTATTTTACCGACTTTTAGTTTTTGAGTTATTGTGTTCACAGACACACGGACACACTGACACAAATACACACACACGGAACTTTTTGTGAAAATGCTTTTTTACTTTCTCTATACTCACTATGTACATAGTGAATAGAGAATGTATTGCACTCCACCAATAAATTCGATACCGAGATTTCACCGGAAATATATGTTTTAGGGTCTCATGTATCCAAAAAAAAGTATTTTCAGAAAAAGGTCCGTGTGTGTCCGTGTGTCTGTGAACACGATAACTCAAAAACGAAAAGTCGGTAAAATACCAAACTTGGTATTTAAGTTTAGTATCTTCCAGGGATGCGACACGAAGATTTTGAGGAAAATCCCCCTACCCAAAACTACCCTTTACGTGGAACTTTTTTCGAAAATTTTGATTTTCTCAAAAATGGCTGTAACGATTTTGATTAAAATATCGTATATTAAAGTCATTTACCTGAAATATAAAATGTATATTTTGAATTTACTGGGAATAGCCTCTGAAGACTACTTTATTCTTGATGAATTTTTCATAACTACTAAACCGTAAGAGATGGACAAAAACTTAACCCACAAAAAATGTAGAGCACGTTAAAACACACAATTTATATTATATACATTTTTTTCGTGGAGTTGATCGTTTTTGAGGCATTCCTTGTTTTTGGTTTCAGCTTTGAAAAAATTACTTTTCTCATACCGGAATTTGTCAACTCCAGTCCATACAAACAAAGGAACATCAGTCACACAGCAACCCCTTATTTCGCTTCTACTCACAATAAAGCAAGAAATAAAACTATTTCTTCTAATTTTTCTCGATTAGCATGAAATAAATAAAAGATAAGCTTATTAATAATAATAATTTACAGAAATATAGAGAAAGTCATGTGAATGGTACACATCAAATTTTTTGGATATTGGGGACCCTTAAACATATACTTCCGGTGAAATCTCGGTATCGAATTTTTGGGTGGAGTGCAATACCTTCTCTATACACTATATACATAGTGCGTATAGAGAAAGTAAAAAGGGACTACCATAGGTTAAAGTTATAGTCAAAAGCTAGTTTCTATGTGACTGAAGTTCCTTTGTTTGTATGGACAGGAGTTGATGAATTTCTGTATGAGAAATGTTTGCGTTTTTAAAGCTGAAACCAAAAATAAGGAATATCTCAAAAACAATCAATTCTACAAAAAACATGCATATAACATAAATTGCATGTTTTAACGTGCTCTACCGTTTTTGTGTGGTAGGTTTTTGATCATCTATTACATTTTGTGTGGTAAGTTTTTGTCCATCTCTTATGGTTTAATAGTTATCCAAAACTCAGTAAAATTCATTCACAATAAAGAAGTCTTAAGACAATTCAAGATATATATTCTATTTGCCAGCTAAATATATTTAGCATATGATATTTTAATCAAAGTCTTTAGTGCCATTTTTGAGAAAAGCAAAACATTTTTAAAATGTTCCATATAAAGTGGAGTTGGAGATGGGGGAATTTTCTTGAAAATCTTCGTGTCGCATCCTCGGAAGATATCAAACTTAAATTCGAAGTTTGGTATTGAAGGGTGTTCTCGTTTTTGTGCTATGCTGTCCACAGACACACACACACGCACTCACACGCACCTTTTTCTAAAATTACTTTTTTTTTTTTTTTTTTTTGGATTCTGGGGTACCCAAAAATGTATTTTCGGTGAAATCTCGGTATCGAATTTTTGGGTGGAATGCAGTACATTCTCTATACACTATGTACATATTACGGGTAGAAAAGTAATTATAAAGTTATTGAGGGTCGTCATGAAACCAGGTAATCGAGATGAACAAAAACAAATGTTACAAAAACAAACCTGATGTGTTTCATTGACATTGATTTCTCTAGCTGTTACTCTTACGAACTTTTATTCTTTTGTCTACTTTATTTTAATTGAAGTAAACATTAGTAGAATTGGCATTATTATTTGCTTCCTTGTACTCGTAAGTAGAAGCTAAGAAGAGAGAAAACGAAAGGTGATTTCCCGTTTGAGATACGTCGGTATATAGTTTAAAATGGAAACCAGAAGCAATATATATCTCAGAAACAGTCACATCACATAAAATATGTGATTTAAAGATATCTGCATTTTTTGTGTAGTAAGTTTCTGTCTATCTCAAAGGGTGTCACAGTTACTCAAAATTCAGGAAAATTCATCCAGAATAAAGAGGTCATCAGAGGCTATTCCCCGAAAATTCAAGATATACATTTTATTTTCATGTAAACATCTTTAATATTAGGTATTTTAATCAAAATCATTTCAGCCATTTTTGAGGAAATCCAAATTGTTGAAACTTTTTCCATATAAAGGAGTTTTGGATGGGCATATTTTCTTCAAAATCTTCGTTTTTTTTGTAGTGTTTAACGCCCGGTTTAACTATTAATGGCACCGCAGGCGGTGACACTGATGATACATGAATTATGATGGAGCACCGGTGGAATGCGATGGCGGGGGAAGCCGGAGTACCCGGAGAAAACCCGCCCAAGCGCCGCTTTATCCACCACAAATCTCACATGTGGTCGCTTGGGATCGAACCCCGGCCGTCTAGTTGAGAGGCTAGTGGTCTAACCACTCGGCCACGGTGAGTCCGCAAAATCTTGTGTCGCATCCGTAGAAGATACCGGTTTGGAATTTAAAGTTCTATTAATTTTAGCTATACTGTCCTCGGACACACAAGCATATACGGACCTTTTTCTAATAATGCATTTTTGAATTTTAAAAACGTAATTTCCAATGAAATCTCGGATTCGAATTTTGGGTGAAATACATAGTAGGTGTAGAGAAGATAAAAACATATTATGACCGGTCCATTTGTAAATTTTTGTATTGGAAAACTTAGATTTTATGTTAATATTTTTAAAAAATCATCACGTTGCTCACGTGGATGTTTAAAAAGTAATATTTAAATAAACATGCAATCTAGAATTTTAATAAGTTACAAAAATATCATTATAAATGTTTATAACTTGTATAAGATTCAATTTGATAGCTTACAGTCTGTGGATCTTCCAAATTTCCCAGAGCTTAACATAATAACAATGCAATCAAAATTTGAAGGACATTCAAGTCCTGGAAACTGTTAGAAAAACAAATTATTTCTGGAGAGTTTTATCCCCTTTAGGTCTATACACTTTTCCCAGTGTATCGTCAACTGTTTTAAGCATTCCAAAATGTAAGATTTCGGAAGTTCCTCAAAATATACAAGTGTTTGGGAGATGACGTGAATCGTTTTCTGCCGAGCCACTTTTTATTTTGCTACATTGTGCATAGAGAAGGTATTGCACTCAACCCTAAAATTCGATACCCAGATTTCACCCGAAATATATATTTTAGGGTCCCCTGTATCCAAAAAAAGCATTATAAGTAAAAGGTCCGTGTGTGTGTGTGTGTGTGTGTGTGTGTGTGTGTGTGTGTGTCTGTGTGTGTGTGTATGTCTGTGAACACGAAAACTCAAAAACGAAAAGTTTAGGATTTTCCAGGGAAGCGACACAGAGATTTTGAGAAAAATCCCCCACCCCAAACTACCCTTTACATGGAACGTATGTTCGAAAATTTTGATTTTCTTAAAATTGGCTCCAACGATTTTGATTAAATTATCGTATATTAAACATATTTACCTGACAAATAAAATGCATATCTTGAATTTTCTGAGAAGAGCCTCTGCAGACTACTTTATTCTGGATGAATTTTACGGAATTTTGTACAACTGCTAAACCGTAAGAGATGGACAAAAACTTACCACACAAAAAATGTACAGCACGTTAAAACACACAATTTAAGTTATATGTATTTTTTTCGTTGAGTTGAATCGTTTTTGAGACATTCCTTGTTTTTGGTTTCAGCTTTGAAAAACATACTTTTCTCATACAGGAATTTGTCAACTCCTGTCCAACAAACAAGGAAACTTCAGACACTTAGCAACCGCTTTTGGCTATCACTTTAACCTATCGTACTCCCTTATTTCGCTTCTTCTAACAAGGAAGTAAGTAATAAGACTATTTCTACTATTTTTTTTTCTCGATAAGATGAAGTAAATAGAATAATTTGTTGCAGAGATGTAGAGAAAGTCATGTGAATGGCTCACTTCAGATTTTTTAAGTTTGGAAATAACAAGAAGACACTAGGGCCAAATCTAGTGAATACGGTGGATGTTGTAATAATTCGAAGCTTAATTCTATAATTTTTGACATCGAAACTGCGCAGCTGTGCACCATGTTATTGCTTTGATGAAGAGAATATTTTTTCTTTGCCGTTTTTCTTGATTTATCCGTTCAACCGGTGTAGTAACAATGCATAATACTCTCTATTTATCGTTCTTCCTTTCTGCAAGTAATCAATATATATATAATTCCGCGTGCATTCCAAAAATCCAAGGCAATCATCTTGTCTGCAGATTTCACAGCCTTTGCCTTCTTTGAAGCCAGTTTGCCTTTTAAAAATTCACTGTTTCCACTGTACTTTTGTCACTGGAGTGTAATAGTGTGTCCATGTTTCATCCACAGTTATGTATCGACGCAGAAACTCGTTAGCATTGCGACGGAAAAGTGACAAATCAGCCTCGAATCGATCACAGGATTGCGATTATTCTGCATTTTGGGCAAACGCGGCACTCATCTTGTCGAGACCTTTGTCAGGCATAGTTTTTGGTGCAAAATTGAGAATCTGTGCCTTGTGAATAGCCTGGGGCCTCTACTATTTCGCGAAATTTGATTCGTGAATCACTCACCCTGGATTTTGCCAATCATTTTGGAGGAAGTCACTTCTTCTGGACGTCCGGAAGGTGTTCATGATTTGTGGATGTACGTCCAAGTTTAAATTCATTTATCCAATTGTAAAGTGTTGCAAACGCAAGAGCAGATGTTCCATGAAGTTCATCCAAATCGGCTTTTATATCTTTCGGTGTTAAGTCTTTTAAATAGAAGTCTTTAATCACCGCACGAAACTCATTTTTGACATCTTTGTAATGAAGCACAAGATTGTTGATGCAGTTGCCCTTGGCAACGATACCACGTGATGGATATAGCTGAACGTTTAACTGCCATCAGATGGTTACTGATTTCAACTTTTTTGATGCTATGAGGTAATTTCTCGGATTTTCTAAGAAGTTTCACAAATAGAAATATGAAATTTCACTATAGTTTTCGTTAATGAACATCAATTCATTCACATAACATTTTCAGAAAATATTGTACCAAAATGTGGAACTATAAGAGACATGGGAGTGAATTTTGATGGTTTTACAACCCTTGTGAGTAATTCTAGGACCTATACGGATGTAGCAACAAGAACATTCACACTCGAAAGAAGCACGATGAAAGCTTAAGAGCACTTTAAAACGCTTACTTGGCCACACGTGTTGTCACCAGGGAGAATGTGATACGCCGACACCGAGGTCATAAACTTGGATGTATCGTAAGCGAACTCAGGTTATGACCACGCGGCCGTAAAACGTGCTGCCAACCTCACATATGGGATAACGAACAGACTGGTTACTTTCCTTTTTTGTGCTGGCTCCACTGTTAGATTAGAAGTAACTTGCTTTATTGGGTGATACTCTTTTTACTCCTCGCCTTATCTTTCGTAAAGACAGATGAGTTCCGAATGCGTTTAACAGCTCACTCTATAGTACTTTAATGTACTTACGGAATTATTCCCCAAGGTTCTTTTTTTAAGTAAATGCTATACGACTTCCGTTTCTAACGCCTTTCTGAGCAGTTAACTAACCACTAACGCACCTAAGGTTAAAACGGGGGTGTAAAAACTCTACTGATGGCAAGAAGCGAAACCTCTAAAGGATTTAAGAGACTGGAGAAATAAGAATTTTAGCCAAAATGATAAATTTTTACTTTTTATACGCGTAGTACGTACATACTATATAGAGGAATTTTTATTGGGATCTCCTCAGGCATTTTTAGGAAAATGTCCAATAGGTGTGTGTGTGTGTGTGGCAAGCATAGCTCAAAAACAAAAATCTGATGTGTTCCATTCACATGCCTTTCTCTATATCTCTGTAAAATTATTGTTAATAAGCTTATCTTTTATTTATTTCATGCTAATCGAGAAAAATTAGCAGAAACAGTCTTATTTCTTGCTTTATTGTAAGTAGAAGCGAAATAAGGCAGTACCATAGGTTAAAGTGAAAGCCAAAAGCTGGTTACTATGTGACTGAAGTTCCTTTGTTAATACGGACACGGGTTAACAAATTCTTGTATGAGAAAAGTTTAAGTTTTTCAAAGCTGAAACCAAGAAAAAGGAATATCTCAAAAACGATCAACTCCATAAAAAAAATGTATATAACATAAATTGTGTGTTTTAACGTGCTCTATATTTTTTGTGTGTTAAGTTTTTGTCCATCTCTTACGGTTTAGTAGTTATGCAAAATTCATCTATAATAAAGTAGTCTTGAAAGACTATTCCCAGAAAATTCAAAATATACATTTTATTTGTCAGGTAAATATCTTTAATATGATATTTTAATCAAAATCGTTAGAGCCAATTTTGAGAAAATCAAAATGTTCGAAAAAAGTTCCATGTAAAGGGTAGTTTGGGGTGGGGAATTTTTCTCAAAATCTTCGTGTCGCATCCCTGGAAGATACTTAACTTAAATACCAAGTTTGGTATTTTACCGACTTTTCGTTTTTGAGTTATCGTGTTCACAGGCACACGGACACACTGACACACGGACACACACGGACCCTTTCTGAAAATACTTTTTTTGGATAAAGGGGACCCTAAAACATATATTTCCGGTGAAATCTCAATATAAATTTTTTTGGTGGAGTACAATACCTTCTCTATACACTTGGTACATAGTACGTATAGAGCAAGTAAAAATACCGTTATGTATTTATGTTAGTATTTTCCAAGGATGCGACACGTAGATTTTTAAGAAAATCCCCAACTCCCGACTACCATTTACTTGCAAAAGACTTCGAAAATTTAAGTTTTCCTGAAAATGGCTGTAACGAATTTGATTAAAATACCCTATGTTAAAGATAACTACTGTGTGTCTGTCTGTGTGTATGCGTATTTGTGTGTCTGTGTCTGTGGGCAGCATAACTTAAAACGAAAAGTCCGTTAAAAACCAAACTTGGTATTTAGGTTTGGTATCTACCAAGATGCGACACGAAGATGCTGAAGAAAATCCCCACACCCCAAACTACCCTCTATATCGAACTTTTTTCGAAAAGTTTGATGTTCTCTAAAATAGCTCTAACAATTTTGATTAAAATGTCGATTTTTAAACATATTTACATTGCAAATAAAATGTATATCTTTTTTGGGAATAGCCTCTGAAGACCACTTTATTCTGGATGAATTTTATGGAATTTTGTATAACTGCTAAAGCGTAAGAGATGGACAAAAACTTATCACACAAAAGATGTAGAGCACGTTAAAACACACAATTTATGTTATATACATTTTTTTCGTGGAGTTGGTCGTTTTTAGATATTCCTTATTTTTGGTTTCAGCTCTAAAAGCATACTTTTCTCATACAGGAATTTGTCAACTCCTGTCCATACAAACAAAGGTACTTCAGTCACATAGCAACCAGCTTTTGACTATCACTTTAACCTATGGTATTTCCTTATTTCGCTTCTACTTACAAAGAAGCAAGTAATGAGAATATTTCTGCTAGTTCTTTCTCGATTAGCATGAAGTAAATAGAAGCATAAGCTTTATAATAATATTTGTTTGCAGAAATGTTGAGAAAGTCATGTGAATGGAGCACATCAGATTGTTTGGATTCAGGAGCACTCAAAACGCATATTTTCGGTGAAATCTCAGTATGGTTGGAATGCAATACCTTTTCTATATATGCACTATGTATATAGTACGTGTAGAGAAAGTAAAAAGAAATTGAACTGAAAAAAAAAGCTTAAAGTTTTGCCATAGAGATTCGTTTAAACAGCGGATCTTTAACAATAGGTTGCAAAAAGCGTGTTAAATTCACACTAGGAGAACCAAGCATACAAATATGAAATTTAAAGTGTAATATCTTTATTGCACCAAAAACCCTAACATACTG
This sequence comes from Hymenopus coronatus, assembly GCA_030762935.1. NCBI lineage: Eukaryota > Metazoa > Arthropoda > Insecta > Mantodea > Hymenopodidae > Hymenopus > Hymenopus coronatus. Next base: position 9,122,535 of record CM060882.1, on the reverse strand, counting down.
CATTCACATGAGTTTCTCTACATATCTGTAACAAATTATTGAGCTTATGCTTTTATCTACTTCATGCCAATCGAGATAAACATCAGCAGAAACGGTCTTATTGCTTGCTTCCTTATAAGTAGAAGAGAGATAAGGAAATATACTAGGTTAAACCCATAGTCAAATAGTTAAATTTTTTATTGCTATGGGAGTGAAATTTTTTTTTTTTTTTTTTTTTTTTTGCGTTGCCAGGAGTTGAAAAATTCCTGTGTGAGGGAAGTATTATAAAACTGAAACGGTTATCTCCACGAAAAAAGTGCAAATGACGTAAATAGTGTAATTAAAAGGGTTTTACCTTTTTGGTTAATTAAGTTTTTGTCTCTCTCTTACGTTTTAAGGGTTATGCAAAATTTCGCCAAATTTACCCAGAATAAAGGTTTCATTAAAGGCTACTTACAGAAAATTAATTATATACACATATATTTTATTATTTGCCATGTAAATATCTTTAATATACGGTATTATAATCAAAATCGTTCGAGCCAGTATTGGGAAAACCAAAGTGTTGAGTTTTTTCAGATGTATGGTGTGCTTTGCAGTGAGGGAATTTTTCCCAAAAGATTTGTTTCTTATCCTTGGAAGACATTAAACTTAAATACCAAGTCTGGTATTTTACCGAATTTTCGTTTTTGAGCTATTCTGATTACAGACACACACGCACGCGCGCGCACATACACACATCCTGTTCTAAATATGTGGGTTTTATTTTTGTATTTTTTTATACAGGTGATCTTGAAAGATGTATTTCCAATGAAAACTGGGTATGGAAGTTTTTGATGCAATACAATACCAAACTTTTATATACACTATGTACATGAAAGTAAAACTCCCATGTGCTATATTCACATACTTTCTCTATATCTCTGTTACAACTTATTGTTAAAAAGCTTATTCTTATATCAACTTCATGATAAACCACATAAGGTAATAAAAATCTAATATTTTCCATTCACATGATCCCGTTACTGTTCGGTAAATAAACCTTTTATTCAAAATATTAATCAAGACAAACACAAACAGAATTATTCTTATTACTAGTATCCTTGTAAGTAGAAGGGAAATAAGAAAATGCTGAACATAAAGCAATAGTCTAGTCCTTTAAAAGCCGGTCGCGTGTGAAAGATTTGAACTCCAATCCCTTTGCTTGCCAGAACTAAACAAACAAATGAGAAGAAAGCATTCTCCTGTTTGAGAAAAGTTTAAGTGGCTAAAATTGAAACCAATAATCCGCACGCACACACACACAAACACACAAACACCCAGGAACTTTTTCTAATAATATTTTCTGGGTGGATATTGAGAGTCCTAAAAGGTGTATTTCTAATGAAGTGATATTTTAGGGTGGAGTGCAATATCTTCTCTTAACTGTGCACCATGTACTATGTAGAGAATGTAAAAATGGAAACTGTTAATTGGGAACCAAAATATGTAACGTCCTCCGTAGTGTAATGGTTACCATGTTAACTTCATATACCCAAGGAACCCGGCGGAGGACGATAGATTTTCTCGGGTGTAAAAATCCTTAGCATGGCTTCCTTCGTAAGGGAAGTAAAACCGTTGGTCCCGTGTCGTAGATTCACGGCAAGTAAAAGAACCTCAAGTCTGATAGAGAGGACTCTAAGCAAAATTAAGCTCTTTCACTCCCATTTTAGAATGGGACTCTGAGAACCATAAATAACAGGCCATTCACATTTACCAAAACATGTGTTCAGTACGCCCTAGGAGAATTAAATATACAAATATGTGCCTTAAAGTAATATGTATTTGTTGAAAAAAATTATTTTTGACCAAAGTGGCTAATATAGCACATAATGTTCCCTTAAAAATTCAGAAATACCAAATACTCTGAATAAGAGATAAATACATGAATCAGAATAAGTGTATTATTCATCCGAATATATTTTATAATTTTCTCCATCTCTGTGTGTATAAGAAGGAAGTCACACCCCCTCCAACCCCCAACAGAAGCCGACCGCCAACACTTTACGACTTCCCAGGGAATGCAACGTTGAAATCTCAATCTTTCAGAACCGGAAGTGGCTACTTTGAAAGTAAATGTCCTACATAAATAAAGTCGTAATGACGTATACCGACGTTGTAAATTTCCCCGCCATAAAGCTTTTCCGTTGCTAGGGTTTCCTGTGAACGTGGCTCGCAAGAATTTGTCCCTCTACCCCTAGGCAGTCATATACTACACCTCCCAAGGGTTACCACATAGAAACAGATTTTATATCTTGACCCAATCGTATTCAAATAAAATCATTTATATCATTTTCTCTAAACAAACCATGTACATAACGAATAGAGAAGGTATTGTAATTCAACCAAAAATTTGGCACCGAGTTTTTCACCGGAAATACATGTTTTGAGACCCACTGAATTTAAAAACCAATAAAAAGACTAATGTGTTCCACTCAGATGAGGCTTTTAGCGGCAACGAATTATGGGGGTACCGGGTTCGTATCCCGGTAAAGGGCTATTAAGAATTGTGTGGAGATGTCGGTGCTCTAGCTCAGAATTTTGTTGACATGGAATCTTTCTCAGGTGTGGTAAGACAAAAGTGAGTTTCTTGAGTTCCAGTGTATTATTGGACTCATTTATTCATTTTGTTTGGCCTTTCCTGCCGTCGAACACACACGCATTCCTCCTAAAGATTCTATTCTTAAGTTACGCTTTACTCGACCGCACCTATTGTTACTTATTAATGTTGACACTCATTTGGTGCAGTGATTTCGTCCGTTCTCTAGTCCGTATTAAATTAACACTATTTCCATCACAACCATAGGTAGCCCATCACGGACCCCAAATATCACATCTTAGCTCCACGGATGTTCCACGCCTAGTGCCAAAAGTCAGCAAGGGAATTGTTTCTGTTCTCCTTGTAATGTTCTTGCAGCGTAACCTCACCCCTTCAGTTCAATGTCCTTCCCTTAACGGTACTATCCTACTTGGTCACTTGTCAGCTCGTGACAACTGTTTGTCCTTGTTGTGTCCAACCTCGGGCAGTATAACCTCGCCCCTTCAGTTCAATGTCCTTTCCTTAACGGTACTATCCTACTTGGTCACTTGTCAGCTCGTAACAACTGTTTGTCCTTGTTATGTCCACCCTCGGGCAGTATAACCTCGCCCCTTCAGTTCAATGTCCTTTCCTTAACGGTACTATCCTACTTGGTCACTTGTCAGCTCGTGACAACTGTTTGTCCTTGTTGTGTCCAACCTCGGGCAGTGTAACCTCATCCCTTCAGTTCAATGTCCTTCCCTTAACGGTACTATCCTACCTGGTCGCTTGTCTGCTCGTGACAACTGTTTGTCCTTGTTATGTCCACTCTCGGACAGTATAACCTCACCCCTTCAGTTCAATGTCCTTCCCTTAACAGTACTATCCTACCTGGTCGCTTGTCAGCTCGTAACAACTGTTTGTCCTTGTTATGTCCACCCTCGGGCAGTATAACCTCACCCCTTCAGTTCAATGTCCTTCCCTTAACGGTACTATCCTACCTGGTCGCTTGTCAGCTCGTAACAACTGTTTGTCCTTGTTATGTCCACCCTCGGGCAGTATAACCTCACCCCTTCAGTTCAATGTCCTTCCCTTAACGGTACTATCCTACCTGGTCGCTTGTCAGCTCGTGACAACTGTTTGTCCTTGTTATGTCCATCCTCGGGCAGTATAACCTCACCCCTTCAGTTCAATGTCCTTCCCTTAACGGTACTATCCTACCTGGTCGCTTGTCAGCTCGTAACAACTGTTTGTCCTTGTTATGTCCACCCTCGGGCAGTATAACCTCACCCCTTCAGTTCAATGTCCTTCCCTTAACGGTACTATCCTACCTGGTCGCTTGTCTGCTCGTGACAACTGTTTGTCCTTGCCTTCTTAGACGTGTTTTACAATATTTCTTCCCTGGCCATTTTCAATGTACATTTGTCTCCTCTTAGTATAATTTATATTATATCCAATATAATATACATCTCCCTTTTAGATAACCTTTAACCCCGTGACAAGACATGTACTGTCTCACGTTCTCTACACCTCTGTAAACTAATTATTGTTAAAAAATTCATTCTTCCATCTACTTCATGCTAATCGAGATTAATATTAGCAGAAATGCTTTATTGTAAGTAGAAGGGATATAACGGATATGCTAGACTATTACTATAGTAAAACTATTAAAAGCTCACTTACATGTGGATGAATACGTTTCTTTGCATTGCCAGGAGTTGACAAATTAGTATTTGTGAAAACGGGAGCCATCAACAAGGAATATCTCAAAATGGTAAAAAAAATCTGATGTGTTACACTCACGTGATTTTCTCTAGCTGCTCTACAAGCTTCTTACAAAAAGATTATTCTGCTTCTACACCTTGTTAATCGAGATAAACATAAGCAGAATGTTATTGTTACTTAGTTCCTTGTATATAGAAGGGAACTAAAGGAATGCGCTATGCTAAAGTGATAGTCAAATGTTTTAAAATCTGTCGTTATGCGATTGCCATTGCAAATTGCTTTTTTGCTTGCCCTGAAGTAGAAGAAAAGGACAATGTATTTTTCAACTGAAACCAATAAAAGGAATATCTTGGAAACGGTTAGCTCCACTGCAAAAACGTAAAGGAAATAAATTGTGTGTTTTGACAATATCTACATTTTTGGTGAAGTAAGTTTTTGTCAATTCCTTAGCGTTTAGCAGTTAAGCAAAATTCAGCAAAATACGTCCAGAATTAAGAGGTGCTCAGAGGCTATTCCCAGGAACTTCAAAATATACGTTTTATTTGTGCTGTCTTTAATATACGGTACTTTTAACAAAATCGCTACAGCCATTTTTGAAAAAATCAAAATTTTCGAAAATGTTTCCACGTAAAGAGTAGTTTAGTACGTACTAGAAACTTTAGTATTTTACTGACTTTTCGTTTTTCAGTTCGTGTTCACAGATCTCGGTATCGCATTTTTGGAAGGAGTGCAATATCTCCACTATACATAGTACGTGTAGAGAAAGTAAAACAGATTTTATATCTTTGTCCAATCAACGTATTCAAATAAAACTTACTTTCTCTACAAATACTATGTGCATTGTGGATAGAGAAGGCTTCCTATAGCTTAAAGTATTTTAACCGTGTTGGTCATATCGGACGATGAATGAAATTGGAGAAATGATGCTCAAATGATCTTGCGGTCTATGGAGCTTAAAGTTACTCGACATTCGTCTTCACAGGATAAGGGAAAAACCCCGAAAAAAGCCTTATCCGGGTTACTCAACCTAAGTGAGAAGCGAACTCGCGACCTGTTGAATGCAAGACAGGCTGAGAAAGTAGTGCAAAATGAAATGAAATGGCGTTTTATTTATGGACGTTCTTTAACTGCTGTGGTTCTCAGCGTCCCATTCTATACTGGGCGTGAAAGACCGCTTAATTTTGCTCAGAGGCCTCTCTATCAGGCTTGAGGTTTCTTTTACGTGCCGTAAATCTACGACACGGGGCCAGATGCTTTACTTCCCTTCCAAAGGAAGCCATGCTACGGATTTTTACCCCAAATAAAATCCATCGACTTCCAACGGGTTTGAGCGCGCGACCTTGAGTATATGAGACTAGCAAGGTAAACACCACACCATGTAGCGAATACGTGGAAAAACAAGAGAAATTCATGTGAACGGAACACATCAGATTCTTCTTCCTTTTTTTTGTGTCAGATCAAAGCATATTACTTTCTCTACACGTACTATGTACATAGTGTATAGAGAATATATTATAATGCACCCAAAAATTCAATACCGAGATTTCCCCGGAAATACTTCTTTTGGGTCCCCCTGAATCCAAAAAAAAAAGCAATTTTAGAAAAATGTCTGTCTGTGTGTGTTTCTGTGTGTGTCTGTGGGCAGTATAGCTCAAAAACGAAATACCAAACTTGGTATTTAAGTTTGATATCTTCCAAGGATGTGACACGAAGATTTTAAAGAAAATCTCCCTGCTCCCAACTACGCTTTACATAGAAATATTTTCGAAAATTTTGATTTTAGATAAATTTCTTTAAATACTTTGATTAAAGTGTATATTAAAGATATTTAGATGACAAATAAAATGTACATTTTTGGTTTTCTGGGCATAGCCTCAGAAGACATCTTTTATTCTGGATGAATTTTGCTAAATGTTACATAACTAGTAAACCGTAAGAAATAGACAAAAACTGACCTAACAAAAAACAAACAAATTATGCTATATACATTTTTACGAAGAGTTGAGCGATTTTGACGTATTCTTTGATATTGGTTTCTGTTTTAAAATATTTATACTTTTCTCATACTTGAGTTTTAAACTCCTATCTATACAAACAAGGAGAACTCCAGTCACATAGCAACCAGCTTTTGACTACCACTTTAACCTATGGTACTCCCTTATTTCCCTTCTACTTACAAGGAAGCAAGTAATAAGAATATTTCTGCTAATTTTTCTCGATTAACATGAAGTAAATAGAAGAATAAGCTTTCTAACAATAATTTGTTTCAAAAATGTAAAGAAAGTGATGTGAATGGTTCACATCAGTTTTTCTGATTTGTAGTTGCTTAAAACATGTACTTTCCAATTTTTCAGGTGGAAGACAATATCTTCCTATCTGTATATACATATTACATGGAGGAGTAATAAATTGTACTAATAAATAGAAAGTTAAAATTCTTTTAACTCTTTGTTAAAATACATACACTGCAATCTGTAGATCCTATTATGACATTAGACTCAAAGCCCAAACTCTAGGATGTAGATCATGTCAACAATTACGTTTATTCATACTTTTTAATACATTTATTTACAAATAATAACTCTGACACTGAATATTCAGAGGTGTCAGTTTTGCATAATTTTCAATTATATGTCTGTTTCCAAAAGCCTACCCGTACATTTTCATTCTTAGAATATTCATGTTTATTATATCTACAATGTTACATTATTACCAGTGTTCTTTGATTGAATGAAATCTTCCTCTGTATAGAAGATGTGACTAACAAGATATCTTTTTAATTCTGATCTAAACTTGTTTTTGTTCTTTTGCAATTCTTTTGTAGAAGAGGGAGGTGAATTAAACAAAACTATTCCTTTATAGTAAACCCGTTTTTGGAATAACTGCAAATTATTTGTTGGTCTATGTAAGTCCTGCCTATGTCTGGTCTCTTTGTTATTAATGTCTGTATTTGTGCTTTCTCTATACTATGTACATAGTGTGTAGAGAAGGTATTGTATTGCACCAAAAATGCGGTACCGAGATTTCACCGGAAATACATGTTTTGAGACTCTCTTAATCCAAAAAAAGCATTTTTAGAAAAACGTCCGTGTGTGTCTGTCTGTGTGTATGGGTGTGTGTCTGTGGGCAGTGTAGCTCAAAAACGAAAGGACGATTAAACCCCAAACTTGGTATTTAAGTTTGGTACCTTCCAAGAATGCGACACGAAGATTTTCAACAAAATTCCCTCACTCTCAACTATCCTTTACATGGAACTTTTTTCGAACATTTTGATTTTCTAAAAAACGGCTCTAACAATTTTTATTAAAATATCGTATATTAAAGATCTTTACGTGACAAATAAAATGTATATCTTGAATTTTCTGGGAATAGCCTTTGAAGACTACTTTATTCTAGATGAATTTTACTGAATTGTGTATAACTGCTAAGAGAACTGTAAGAGATAGACAAAAACTTACCACACAAAAAATGTAAAGCACATTAAAACACACAATTTATGTTGTATACATTTGTTTCGTGCAATTGATCGTTTTTTAGATATTCCTTGTTTTTGTTTCAGCCTTGAAAAACTTATACTTTTTTCATACGGGAATTTATCAACTCGTGTCCATACAAACAAAGGAACTTCAGTCATATAGCAACCAGCTTTTGACTATCACTTTAACCTACGGTTCTCCCTTATTTTGATTCTACTTGCAAGGAAGCAAGTAATAATACTATTTCTGCTAATTTTTTTCCCGATTTGATGAAGTAAATATTAGCATATGCTTTTTAACAATAATTTGTTGCAGAGATTAGAGATAGTCATGTGAATGGAACACATCAGACTTTTCTGGGTTATTTATTACAAATTACAATTTGGCTAGAATATATTCATTGCAAACAATTTGAAGACTGGTTTGCGGTGAGTTGATTGTCTTTCCCCTGTCATTATTCTTAATACCGTTAATGGTTTTGTTCATATTACAAAAATGCAGAACACAAAAGAAGGGTATGTTCAAGTAATATTCGCAACCAACCCTTTACAAGGGGGTTGATGATACAGTTCCTGCAATATGTCGGAGCGATGGGGCGTGTCCGGAAAATGACGTCATAAACACGTGTGTTTGAGACACATTCCTTTTCACTTTCACAAGGGTGGTAATACGGGACAGCGGAATTCATTCCTTTCTGTGGCATATGATGATTGTGTTTTCACATAACTGTTCTCGCAACTTAACGTAGCGCCTTTTGCTTTCTGTACACGCAGAAAATAAAAACACAAACAGTAATGTTTTCTTTCTCCATTCTGTTTTAGTAGGCAGCTTCTGGTTTTGAATGTTTTCTTATCTTCCTAAAATGTAAAGAAGGGAGGCGTAAGAACAACAGTTTTGTTTCTCCTCATCTGGAAATTGTCTGTTTTACTGTTTTCCATTTTTGCTTCTGGTGTAAGAGTTTACTTCACTTGGGGTTTTTGTCTTACTCTCCATATTAGAAAGATTTAATTATTCCGTGCTTGTTTAATATTTACGTCTGCTCCTTACAATGTGTAAATATAACAAAGAACACGGAGGGAATTTATTACGTTACAACCTTCTGAAACAGGGTTTTCAGAGTGGGAATTCAGAAAAGGCCTAAAAAAGCATCGTATATGTACTATGTTATGGTGTATAGGGAAGGTATTGTAGTGCATCAAAATTCGATACCAAAATTTCACCGAAAATACTGTTTTAGAAAAAAATCCATGTGCATGTCTTGTCTATGTGGGTAACATAACTCAAAAACGAAAAAAAAAACATTAAATACCTAACTTCCAAGGATGCGACACGAAAATATTCAAGAAAATCCCCCTAAAAATTACCCTTTACTTGCAACATTTGTCAACATTTTTTATATTCTCTAAGAATGAATCTTAAATATTTTTATTAAAATTATTTATATATAAGATATTTTATGGCAAACGAAATGTATATCTCGATTTATCTGGGAATAGCCTCTGGAATACTTTTGTATAACTGGCAAACCGTAACAGATATACAAAAATGTAGATCTCATTAAAACACACAATCTGTTATATACATTTTTTTCTGTACACGTACTAGGTACATAGTGTATAGAGAAGGTATTGTAATGCACCCAAAATTCCATATCAAGTTTTCACCACAAATACATGATTTGGGAACCCATGAATCCAAAAAAAAAAAAAAATTAGAAAAATATGCGTGTGTGTGTCCGTCTGTGTGTGTATGTGTGTGTGTGTGTGTGTGTGTTTGCCTGTGGGCAGCATAGCTCAAGAACGAAAACTCTGTTAAAAACCAAACTGGGTATTTAGATTTGGCATCTTCCAAGGATGCGATACGGTTTTCAAGAAAATTCCCCCACCCCCAGCTACTCTTTTCATACTTTTTTCGAAAATTTAGATTTTCTCAAAAATTTCTCAAACAATGTTGATTTAAATATCATATATTAAAGATATTTACCTTCAAAATAAAATGTATATCTTTAATTTTCTGGGAATAGCCTCCGAAGACTACTTTATTCTGGATGAATTTTACGGAATTTTGCATAACTGCTAAACCGTAAGAGATGGATAAAAACTTACTACAAAATATGTAGAGCACATTTAAACACACAATTTATGTTATCTACACTTTCTTGTAGAGTTGATCGTTTTAAGATATTCCTTGTGTTTATATTCAGCTTTGAATAACGTATACTTTTCTCATACAGGAGTTTGTGAACTCCTGTCCATACAAACAAAGGAACTTCAATCACATAGCAACCAGCTTTTGATTATGACTTTAACCTATGGTACTTCCTTAGTAATACGTTCTGCTAATGTTTTGGAAAATGGAAATGGCGTGTTATTTATGGACGCTCTTTAACTACTATGGTTCTGAGCGTCCCATTTTATACTGGTCGTAAAAGACCGCTTAATTTTTGCTCAGAGGCCTCTCTATCAGGCTCGAGATTCCTTTACGTGCCGTAAATCTACCACACGGGACCCTTGGCTTTAGTTCCCTTCCGAAGGAAGCCATGCTAAGGATTTTTATGCCCGAAAATATCCATCGTCCTCCCCCGGGACCTTGGGTATATGAAGTTAGCATGGTAACCATTACACCACGGAGGGCGACTGCTAATGTTTCCTTAATTAGCATGAAGTAAATAGAAGCCTAAGCTTTTTAACAATAATTTGATGCAGAGATGTAGAGAGAGTCATGTGAATGGAACTGAGACCGTTAATTAGCCCCGTAGTAATAATAACTATCAGTATATTAATTATATATATTTATATGTAACGAGAGTTAATATTCAATAAGTTGTATGTATAGGGACAAAGAAGCAAGTTGTTTACTGGAAAGTTACTCAGAATCATGACGCCAGACTGGATAGAGGGGTGAGAAGTTGCTTCTTTGTGAAAGTCACGGGGAAACCACAGATAAATACACACAAGGGGATTTTTCTTTATATTCGTATCACGTGATTATTATGATGCATTCTGGGAGATTTGCAATGATTTTTGGGTCATGATGGTGTCATTTTGGCGGACCTTCTAACCAATCAGAAAGAAGCCAAAATGACACCGTTTTTCTTACATAAGACGTAAGATTCAGTACATCGGGGAGTTGCTAAGAAATTACGCGTGAGAGAGGCCACGTCGGTAGTTGCTAAGAAATCACCCGTAGGTGACACCACGTCGCAGTTGTTAAGAATTACGCGTGAGAGAGACCACGTTGACCGTTTGTTAAGAATTCGCCTGAGAGAGGCTACGTTGGACTGTTTGCTAGTAATTCGCATGCGAAGTAAGGTAACGTCGCTCGTGATTACGTGAAAGTGAATTGTGCCATGTACTCAACGAAAACAGTGTAATTAAGAGTACTTGTGAGTCAGTGTTAGAGAGCATCAATCAGCTGTATAAAGTGTATAACCAGGTGTTTGTTTCAAATCTCCTTCATAATAAATAACAGTACAAGGTTTGCAAGTGTTTTTCTTAATATCTACAAGAACACTCCTACAACTCTACCCACTAGCTAAATCCACGCCTGGGAGAGTCAAGATTCATGCAAGTCTGCGCAACGCCGTGGTAACTCATCCGGGAGGAACTTCAGTACCAGGTACGCGAGAGTAGAGGAGTTGTTTGGAAGTGACTGTTAGTTACGCTGCACCTAAGCACCCAACGTGCGGCAATAACTAGAAATTCAAAATCCACGCTTCATATGACTTCCCAACCTGGGGAGTAAAAGCAGTAACGCTACTACCCCTACATCAAAAGTACCCCTGCTTATTACTGACCAACGTGGGTCAAACCCAGCCTACTACATCACAACAAAAACAACGCTGCATTTGGCGCACATAACGTGGGGCCACCAAAACAACGAAATCAACGCTGCAGAACACATCAGATTTGTTTGTTTTTTTTTTTTGTTTTTTTTTTGTATCAATTTTAGGTACATTCTCAAACGATAAGATATATTTCTTCTCGTTTCTTGTTTATTTACTCCTGGAAAGCAAAGATATTGGAATTTCAATTGTTTCGCATAGCGACCGGCTTTTAAAGGGCGACACTATTCTCTACCTGTGCATTAGCTTATTCCCTTCTACTTACAGTGAAGCTAGCAATAAGACTAATTCTGCTTATGTTTATTTGATTAGCATGATGGAGATAACAGAATAATGCTTTGAATAAAAGGTTTGTTTGTAGAACAGCAAGAGGACATCATGTAAATGATGGAATAAGTAGAGTTTCTGCTAATGTTTAAGTGGATTATCGTGAAGCAGAGAAGAATAAGCTTTTAATAATAATCTGTTACAGAGATGTAGAGAAAGCCATGTGAATGTAGCAACAAGTTTTTGCTCTCTAGCCCCGGATGTACAATGTACATAGGGATAGAGAAGTATTGTGTTCCACCCAAAAATTCGATGTCGAGATTTAAACGGAAACACTTGTATTAGGACCCACTGAGTCGAAAAAAAGCATTTTCAGAAACAGGTCCTTGTGTGTGTGTGTGTGCGTCTGTGTGTGCGTGTGTGTGTGAGTGTTGTCTATCTGAAAATGTTAAAACACGAAAATATGTGACATACATTTTTTCGTGGAGTAGATCGTTTTTGAGATATTGCTTGTTTTTAGTTTCAGCTTTGAAAAACTTATACTTTTCTCATACAGGGATTTGTCAACTCCTGTGCATACAAACAAAGGAACTTCAGCCACATAGCAACTTGCTTTTGACTATCACTTTAACCTATGGTACTCCCTTATTTTCCTTCTACTTACAAGGAAGCAAGTAATAAGACTATCTGTGCTAATTTTTTTCGATTAATGCACAGTAAATAGATGCATACGCTTTTTAACAATAATTTTTGCAGAATAGACAGGAGTTGACAAATTCCTGTATGAGCAAAGTATAAATTTCTCAAAGTGAAACCAAAAACAAGGAATATCTAAAAAACGATCAACTCCACGAAAAAAGTATATAACATAAATTGTGCAAGATTTAATTTTATTTGCCAGGTAAATATCTTTAATATACGATATTTTAATCAAAATTATTAGAGCCATTTTTGAGAAAATCAAAATTTTGGAAAAAAGTTCCATGTAAAGGGTAGTTGTGGTTGGGGAGATTTTCTTGAAGATCTTCGTGTCGTATCCTTGTAAGATACCAAACTTAAAAGCCAAGTTTGATATTTTATCGACTTTTCGTTTTTGAGTTATAGTGTTCACAGACACACGGAAATACACACAGACGGACCTGTTTCTGAATATACTATTTTTGGATACAGGAGACCCTAAAACGTATATTTCCGATGGAGTGCAATACCTTCTCTATACCTTATGTACATGGGACATGTAGACAAATTAAAAAGAATACCTTCCCTTCTAATGAAAAGAAGCATTCTATCTTTCATCGATCAACAGTAAAGATATTGTTGAATATGCCTTGAAAGTTTTAGCTCATTATGTTAAATAGTTGGTGAGCTAATGGGTCAAACTTTAACATTGGCCGTAGAGGGAATTTCGACTCTTCTTAAAGTATCGTATTGCATGTGCAATTAAAGAAGTACGGTTCCATTTGGATGGAATGAGATGGAATATCTGTACCAAGAAGCTGGATCTGCGAAAGACGTCATCTCTCCTCGTCCTTTCCTTCAAAGTTCCGTTTACTTTTTTCTGTGTAAAGCTATCTCTATAGAAACAGGAAAAGTCTTCTCCAATTTGCTGCCTGTGGGATAGGTCGGGATCTCGTCTCAGAAGTTAATCAGGAGAAACATCACACGCCATGATGGATGACCCGCAAGAAGCTACACTGTCTAAACACACACACGCACACACACAAGCACACGCACACACACACGCTCCTACCCTATTTATATCACAATGCCATACGATACTATGGAAAAAGTAACCAAGAATTTCATTAAGTTGAACGTACTATGTACATAATGTATAGAGAAGGTATTGTATTGCACACGAAAATTCGATACCGAAATTTCACCGGAAATGTATGTTTTGAGACCCCATGAATAAAAAAAAACATTTTTAGAAAAATATCCGTGTGTGTGTGTGTGTGTGTGTGTGTGTGTGTCTCGCTCTGGGTAGCATAGCTCAAAAACGAAAGTTCCGTTAAAAACCAAACTTGGTATTTAGGTTTGGTATCTTTCAAGAATGCGACATGAAGATTTTCAAGAGAATCGTCCCACCCCCAACTACATGGAACCTTTTTCGAAAATTTTGATTTTCTTAAAAATGGCTCTAATGATTTTGATTTAAATATCGTACATTAAAGATATTTACCTGACAAATAATATGTACATATGGAAGTTTCTAGGAATAGGCTCTGAAGTCTACTTTATTCTGGATGAATTTTACGGAATTTTGCATAACTGCTAAACCGTAAGAGATAGACCAAAACCTTAGCACACAAAAAACGTACATCAAATCAAAACACACAACTTATGTTACAAACAATTTTTTCGTGGAGTTGGTCGTTTTTAAGATATTCCTTGTTTTTTGTTTCAGGTTTGAAAAACTTATACTTTTCTGATATATGAATTTGTGAATGCATACCTACAAACAAGAGAACTTCAGTCACATAGCAACCAGCCTTTGACTATCACTTTAACCTATGGTGCTCCCTTATTTCGCTTCTGCTTACAAGCATGCAAGCTATTTCTGATAAATGTTTCTCAATTAGCATGAAGTAAAAATAAACTTAAGCTTTTTAACAATAATTTGTGTACATACGGATTACAGTAAGTAATAACCAAGAGCTTCATTAAGATTTCATTTAGAATTAATTAGCTAAATAAAAATCTGATGTGCTTCATTCATATGACATTCTCTACATCTCTGCAACAAATTATTTTTAAAAAGCTTATGTTTCTATTAACTTCATGCTAATCGAGAAAAAATAGCAGAAATAGTCCTATTACTTGATTCTTGAAAGTAGAAGCGAAATAAGGGAGTACCATAGGTTGAAGTGATAGTCAAAAGCTGGTTGCTATGTGACTGAAATTCTTTTGTTTGTATGGACAGGAGTTGACAAATTCCTGTATCAGAAAAGATTGTTTTTCATAGCTGAAACTACAAATAAGGAATATCTCAAAAACGATCAACTACACAAGAAAGTATATAACATAAATTGTATGTTTTAATGTGCTCTTCATTGGTTTGAAAGTGCTGCCCTCGTAGCCACGTCTTCAATGTTGGGAAAAGGTGAAAGTCGCTAGGTGCCAAGTCAGGACTATACGGCGAATGATCGAAAATGCCCAATTGAAATTGTTCAAGGAGCCAATGGGTTGCCAGCAGTGTGTGGACAAGCGTTGTCATGGATCAACACAATTCCTGAAGTCAGTATTCATCTTCATTTGTTTTGTACGGCTCTTCGCAAACGTCGTAAAGTACGAAGAACTTCAAAACAACGCCAATGCTCACTTGAAATCATTGGCGGCAATATTTTTTGAAGCGGGTATTGAAAAGCTCGTGTACAGATACGATAAATGTCGGAATCTTTTCGGTGATTATGTTGTAAAGTAACCATAAATGTACAAAACTTTTAGTTACAAAATAATTGTTTTCTATGAACTTGTCTTTTATTTATAGCCTATAATTGGGCGCTCGTATTTCATAGATTGATGTGAATAAAGGTGCTATAATTCACTGCAAAATGTTTTATCATATCTATTTGATCACATGTATCAAGTAGAGAAAGTAAAAGGTAATTTTTTCTAGTGAGAAGAAAAAGTATATTTTAAATCCTTCTATGTTCTTTTGTCTTTTTAACCTGGTCGCGACATATTTGAGTATATCCATGTTAAACACAGGAAGCTAAAACTACGAAGAAGATTTGTCTTTTTGTCACATCGCAGCGTGATCCGTCATGTGCATCCCAGCAGTCGTCTTCTTATCGCCGACACCAGCGCCGTCACAATGAAACTAAGACGCGCTATTCGTTTGTCTCTTGTTGGACCCCTCCTGCTTCTTGGCCTCGCATAGCTCCACTCCCAACTTAAAATTTAAATGAATTTTAAACGTTATTCTCTGGAAGTGAGGAAATTAATTTGTATTTTACCCTGCAGAGCAACAAAGGGGGTGGAGAAGTGTTTCTATTCTTGTGCCTAAATGTGCACTGCGTCCTGCTTCTTTATCGGGCGAGACAAAAGCCGGGTTTACTCTTAACTTGTTTTTGTTTAAGATAAAACTTCCCTGCAGAGGAAATGTCAGCCAACTCAGGCTATTAATATTCTATGGCGCCTGCAACGAGTCATGTTCAACTCTAAAACCGCTGGTCTGATTGCTACTTTCTCCCTCACAGTAATAATACTACATTTATCTTAAAAGTTCACATAAAATTAATTATCAATGATATAAGTGGCAAAAATCTGTTGTGTTCCATTCACATAACTTTCTCTACATCTCTGCAACAAATTATTCTATTTACTTCATCTAATCGAGAAAAAATTAGCAGAAATAGTCTTATTACTTGCTTCCTTGTTAGTGGAAGCGAAATAAGGTAGTAGCATAGGTTAAAGTGATAGTCAAAAGCTGGTTGCTATGTGACTGAAATTCATGTATGAGAAAAGTGTCAGTTATTTAAAGGTGAAACCAAAAACAAGGAATATCTCAATAACAAGCAACTCCACGAAAAAAATGTATATAACATATATTGTGTGTTTTAAGGTGCTCTGCATTTGTTGTAAGTTTTTGTCCGACACTTACGGTTTAGCAGTTATGCAAAATTCCGTAAAATTTCCCCAGAATAAAGCAGTCTTCAGAGTCTATTTCCAGAAAATTAAAAATATACATTTTATTTATCAGGTAAATATCAGAATATGACTTTCCAAATAATCTATCATATATTATGACGACTAAGGAGTGGAGGAAAAGTCACCATTTTTACTTTCTGTAGGCGTACTATACATTCAGTAGGTAGAGAAGGTTGGAGTTTGCTAGAACGCAATCAGCAACTGTTGTCCAACGACATTTTAGAACACGTTACCACAAAAATGAAATGATGCGCTCACAAGAACCAGCATCGTCTTCATCATGTCGCAACATGTCGAAGCAAAAGTCACGCCGTATGACCTTATCTTCTTCACTCAGAAACTGCAACATCTGTAATCTGTAAGGCATCATGTGCAGTCGCTTCCGCAAGATTTTACATACAGTTTGCTGTGGAATTTGTAATTGCATGCTTGCCCTAGATGTCGATTTCTGTGGGCTTCTTATGTAGGCAGAAGGAACACGTTCAACATTTTCTTCCGAAACTCTTGGTCTTCCCGAGCTCTTCCCTTTGCACAAACATCCCGTTGTCTCGAATTTTGCTCTACGGGGGATCAGGCGAGGACTTGGCTGCCGGGTGCTGGCAGGGTCCTCCCTCTGTTGCCATTTCAGGGCTAGGCCCTCTACTGGCAGTGGGATGTGTTTAGGATTTGCGGGAGTTTGCGAGAGAGAGAGAGAGAGGTTTAAAAGGGGAATTGAGAGGAATTCAAGAGTAAGGTTTTGGAATTTAGAGTTTGCCAAAAGAAAATTTAGGAGATGTAGAGCATCAGCGGTGGTTTTTGGATAGAGTAACGAAAGGGGGGGGAGGGGGAAATTTTTTTTTTTTTTTTTCTCAAATTAAGCGAGCAGTTGCTCACCAGTCAGTGTCAGTTGCGTCAGTCGTCAGGTGCCTAGAGTGAGTCTGGGGCGCTTGTAGAGCTCGCCTGGGTCAATGTGATATTCACCCAGGCCGCGGATGAGGGCGTTGAAGCTGGAGGTCAGGTTTGCATAGAAGGGAGCCGATAGATAGTGGATGTGTTCGGCTATGGTCGGGATTTTGAGGTCTCTGTGGAGGGTGGCGTTTGGAATATACCAGGGAGAATCCGTGGCTATGCGGAGGAAGCGGGATTGAAGGGATTCCAAGAGTTTAAGGTTGGACTTGGCAGCAGCGCCCCAGACTTGGCAAGCATAGGTCATTGTTGGTCTCAGGATCTGCTTGTAAAGTAACAGTTTGTTGGGTACTGAGAGGGTAGAGCGTCGGCCACACAGGGGATAGAGCATCCCCATGCGTTTGTTGACCCTGGTCGAGATTTCCTGGAAGCCCCTTCCATGTCAGCTTGGAGTCCAGCTGGACACCCAGGTACTTGGCGGTGGACTGCCAGGGCGCATCCTCGCCGCCAATACGAATGTTGGGCATCAGCTGGATCCGTCTCCTGGAGAAGGTGAAGGCCTGGGATTTTTGCCCGTTAAGGCGTAGCCTCCATCGGGAAAACCAGGTGGTCAACAGGTCGGCGTAGCGCTGTATCCTCTCAGTAGCAGCCTCTTGGTTCCTGGACGTCGAAAGGATGGCTGTGTCGTCTGCGAAGAGCAGGAGCTCGCAGTTTGGTAGTGATGGTAAGGTATTGATGTAGATCAGGAAGAGCACGGGTCCCAGCACACTGCCCTGGGGCACACCGGCTCTTACGGGATGGGTGGAGGAAGTAATGTCTTGGGAGGAGACTCTCGAATTTTCTATACCAGTCGTAGATTGACTGTCTAGTCGGTGGCGTTTTGTGGTAACGTGTTCTAAAATGTCGTTGGACAACAGTTGCTGATTGCGTTCTAGCAAAATCCAACACGCAATATGCCTTTTCCACAGGATTTTCCGCCATTTCAGCTTCTGCAACAACAAACAAAACACTACAGCGTTACCAATAGTAACAAACGAAGCTTTTAGAGTTTCTCAACATACCTCCAAAATAATTAGGTTGCTATCTCTAATAGTTTTAGTTTTACAGGCAGTTGAAGTTGTCTATTTCTTTTGTAGTAACCCTGTATAAGTTTTCAAGGCTGAAACCAATAACAAGGAATATATAAAAATTTATCAACTACATGAAAAAATGTATATGTAACATAAATTGTGTGTTTTAACGTGCTCTACATTTTCAGTGTGGTAAGTTTTTCTCCATCGCTTACAGTTTAGCAGTTATGCAAAATTCCGTAAAATTCATCCAGAATAAAGTAGTCTTCAGAAGCTATTCCCAGAAAATTCAAAATATACATTTTATTTGTAACATAAATATCTTTAATCTGCGAAATTTTAGTAAAAATCGTTAGAGCCATTTTTGCGAAAATCAAAATATTCGAAAAAAGTTCTATGTAAAGGGCAATTGGGGTGGGGAGATTTTCTTGAAACTCTTCGTTTCGCATCCTTGGAAGATATCAAACCTAAATACCAAGTTTAGTATTTATCCGTCTTTTCATTTAAAGCTATGCTGTCCACAGACACAAATGTGCACATACACACGTGGATCTTTTTGTAAAAATGCTTTTTTTTTTTTTTTTTGGATTCAAAGGACCCAAAACGTGTATTTCCGGTGAAATCTCAGCATGGAATGTTTGGGTGAAATACAATACCTTCTCTATACACTATGTACATAGTACGTGTAGAGAAATTAAAAATGGCTCCTAATATTTTGATTAAAATGACGTTAATTAAAGATACGAGTATTAAAATGAAAAACAAATGTATGAAAAAAAAGCTAAATAACAAGTTTAGTATTTAAACCTAGCATCTTCCAAAACAGATATAACTAACCTAATTTGGTTGTTGAAGGTTAGTGTAATATGAAATCAGTAAAAAAATCCACTGGGAATTCTGAAAGCTTTGGTTAATCACCTTTCTTGTAACACTATGCAATACCTGTAAGACTTCCCTTCGCAGACAATGTCAGCCAACACCAGCAATTAATATTCTATGGCGCTTGCAACGAGTGATGTTCAAATCTAAAACCATTGCTCTGATTTCTGCTTTCTCCCCTGCAAACATTTATTTTAAAAATTCACATACAAATGAGATGTGTTCTATTCACATGAGTTTCTCTACATTTCAGAAATAAATTATTGTTAAACAGCTTATTCTTGCATCCATTTCATGCTAATCAAGATAAACACTAACAGAAACGGCCTTATTACTTAGTTCCTTGTAAGTAGAAATGAAATAATGGAACACACTAGGCTAAACCGACAGCAAATGTTTTAAAATGTGGTTGCTATGGGATTGAAATCTGTTTCTATACATGGCCAGGAGTTTCCGTATAAGAAACGTGTTTTAAATCTGAAACAAATAATAGGAAATATATCGAAAATGGCCAACTCTAGGAAAATCAAATCCCTATATATTTTGTGTAATAAATTTCTGTCTAGCTCTTACGGTTTACTAGTTATGCAAAATTAAAAAAAAAAATCATCCAGAATAAACATGTCTTGAGAGGCTACTCCCAGAATTTCAAGATATATCTCTTAAATATACGAGATTTTAATAGAAATCGTTAGTCATTGTTTAGAAAATCAAAATGTACGAAATGTTTTCCATGGTAAGGAAATTATCAAGTTTGATATTTAATGATATTTTCTTTTTGAACTATGCTGCACACACAAACACACTCGGACATTTTTCTAAAACTGCTTTTTTTTTGGATTCTGGGATCTTTGAAGCATATATTTCCGGTGAAATCTCGGTATCGAAGTTTTGTGTGCCAATATCTACTTTTTTGTGTAGTAACTTTTCTCTATGTGTTGCGGTTTACCAGTAATGCATAGTTCATCTAGGATAAAAAGTCTTGAAAGGCTATTCCCAGAAAATTCAAGATATACATTTTATTTGCGAGGTAAATATCGTTAATATACGGTGGTTTAATTAAGATCATTAAAGCGTTTTTCAGAAAATAATATTTCAAAACAAATTAGCATGTCATCGGTGAAAGGACGGTCTTTAAAATCTTGTCGCAGCTTTGGAAAATACTAAACTTAAATAGTAAGTTTGGTATTTTCCATCATTTTATGCACTCATACGTACCTTTTTTATAAAGATACTTATTTTTACTTTCTCTACACGTGATATGTACATAGCGTGCAGTGAAGGTATTGTATTGCACCCAAAAATTCCATACCGAGATTTCACCGGAACTATATGTTTTAGGACCCCTGAATCCAAAGAAGGCATTTCTAGAAAAAAGTCCATGTGTGTGTGGGTGTCTTTGTCTAAGGACAGCGTAGCTCAAAATCGAAAAATCCGTTATTTGATATTTAAGGTTAGTATCTTAAGAGAATGCAAAGATTTTCAAGAAAACATGCCCACCCCTAACTACCCTTTACGTGGAAGTTTTTTTGAACATTTTATTTTCTCAAAAATCGCTCTAACGATTTTGATAAAAATATTATATATTAAAGATATTTACCTGACAAATAAAAAATATATCTTGAAATTTCTGGGAATAGCCTCTGAAGACTACTTTATTCTGGATGAATTTTACAGAATTTTGCATAAATGCTAAACCGTAACAGAAGGTCAAAAACTTACCCACACAACGTGTAGATCACATTAAAATACACAATTAAGTTTTTTTCTGGTGTTGATCGTTTTTCAGATATTCCTTGTTTTTAGTTTTAGCTTTAAAAAGCTTATTTCTCATACAGGAAATTGTCAACTTCTGTCCATATAAACAAGCAACCAGCTTGTGACTTCACTTTAACCCATGGTACTCCCTTATTTCGCTTCTACTTACAAGGAAACAACTAATAAGGCTTGTTTGCTATTTTTTTCTTGATTAGTATAAAGTAAATAGATGCATAAGCTTTTTAACAGTAATTTATTGCACAGATGTAGAGAAAGCCATGTGAATGTGTTGAGATCCTAATATATGTGTTTTCAGTGAAATTTCAGTATCGAAATATTTAGAAGCGTGCAATACCTATGTACTACGTTCTAGTAGAGAAAGTAGAAAACATATAGGTATGTAGTATTGTATATTTAGACTAGGAGCATGGAGGAGCACGAAAATTTCTGACGAGAAGGTACGAGAATCTGTCCCATTTGCGAGAAGGAAGAGTCGTGGACTCTCATCTTGGCAAGATGTAGGGGTACGGAGGAATGGCGGGAAATATATTTACCGCGATTCTTTACCACCGTGAATGTAGAGCTAAAAGCATGTTGGGCACTACTGGCAGGCACGGAAAGCATAGACGAGCTAGGTAAATTTATACTTAAGGCAAGACAGATGAGATCTGTGGAGGCTGCCAATAGAGAAGGGGAGGGTATAAGAACTACTAAACAAAAGTGACTACAATGTTCTACATACATATATATTATGTCATACTTAGGTCACTGTTGTGCTAGGGTTCTATATATTATGTGTATATATGTCTTTTAAGTGTAATTATCTATTATAAGAGGGTGCATTTATGAAGGTGTACCCTGAGCTGTAAATTTAAATTTCTATATTTGAATATCGTATTTTTATTTTTGGGCTCACTCTTAATTCTTTATTGTTGTTTTAATATTGCTTTTGACTGTGTATTACCTTTGTCTTTTTATTTTGGTGTTTACTATTTTAATTCTTTGTTGTTGTTTTAATATTGCTTGTAATGTGTTTTACAAAAGCACGTACGGTCTCTGGACCCGTGTGATTGTTGAAATTCTATATATGATATTTTTAGGTCAATAAATACACTTATTCATTCATATTTTGAAGGTAATATGCAGATGTTTGACGTGCGGTTGTAAGTGTAGAAGGGACCTCAAAAGTTCCGTTCCGTTCTCACCTCCAGCACTATCTTGTTTCAGCAGCAGCCCACGAGAGCTAATACCACTAAAACGCTTGCCAATAGCTAACGCCGAGTGCATTAGAGGGAAGTGTTTGCAAGGAAAGGGGAACTCTACATATAACGAGCGTGCGCGTTTTAACGACAGATGTCATTGCGAACAATGCCACATGCATTTTGAATTTCCACTTATGGGGAGGTCGTTCCTTTCCCCGTGATATCGCATGTGCCACTTTCCCCTGCTATCTCTTTCACATGCGCCGCCCCTAGTGGAAAAGTGAGGCTCAGATTACAACCGGGCTTCCTGATAATTTCGTGAAGTGCAAATGGTTCTTGAGACTTACATTGTGCTCAAGTCACTTCAGAAGACCCTCAATTCCTTTTCAAACAATAATCTGCGTTACTTTTATATTCAAATAATTGCAAGGTGTTGCATTTATACACCAATTGAAGCTTTTAGTATTTTCAATGAACTTTTTTACTTTCTCTACACGTACTATGTACATAGTGTATAGAGGAAGTGCTGTATTCCATTCAAAAATTCGATACCGAGATTTTACCAGAAACACATGTTTTATGACCCCCTGAATCCAAAAAAAGCATTTTCTGAAAAAGGTCCATGTGTATGTGTGTGTCTGTCTGTCTGTGGACAGCATACCTCAAAAACGAAAAGACCGTTAAGCACTAAACTTGGTATTTAGGTTTGGTATCTTCCAAGGATGCGACACCCCTAACTACCCTTTACATGCAAAACTTTTCGAAAGTGTTCATTTTCTAAAAAATGGCTCTAACGAGTTTGATTAAAATCCCGTATATTAAAAATATGTACGCACCAAATAAAATGTATATCTTGAACTTTCTGGCAATAGCCTCAGAAGAGATCTTTATTCGGTGTGAATTTTGCTAAATTTTACTTAACTGCTAAACGGTAAGAGATAGACAAAAACTTACTGCACAGAACATGTTGATCTGATCAAAACACAGAAATTATGTCCTTTGCATTTTTGTTGTGGAGTTAACAGTTTCCGAGATATTCCTTGTTTTTGGTTTCAGGAAGTGTCCGTTTTTCTTTTGTTCTACTTCTGGCCAAGCAAAGAAGCGATTTTCCATACAATCGAATAATGGCTTTTAAAACATTTGACTATCGGTTTAGCTTAGTATGTCCCTTATTTCCTTTCTACTTATAAGGAACTAAGTAGTAAGAACATTCTACTAATGATTATATTGATTAGCAAGGTGCAGAAAGAAGAATAATCTTATGTAAGAAGTTTGTAGAAAATCTAGATAAAGTCATGTAAGTGTAACACATCAGATTTTCTAATTTTGCTTTGAACTAGCCTTCAAAAATAAAATTACCCGAGTTATAGCTGTCTTATATTGTAAACATTTTAATATTTTCCCATCACCGGTTATTTTACTTGGGCCCTCCCCATCCTTTACCAAAGGCTCGTTTGACTGTAGTCACCGGGATTCGAACTTGCGACGTTTGGCTTTGAATGGATGAGTATTAAATGATTCTTGAGGATTACATAGTACTCAAGTAACTTCAGAAGGTACTCAATTCCCGTTTAAACAATGGTATCCGTTACATACACATTCAAATAACTGCATGGTGTTGCATTAATACAGAAAAAATCTGATGTGTTACACTCATATGACTTTCTCTAGCTATTCTACAAACAAACGTCTTACAAAAGATAACTCTTCTTTCATTTCCACGCTAATCGAGATAAACAGTAGCAGAATTTTATTACTTAGTTGCCTTTAAGTAGACTAGAACTAAGGGAATGCACTAGACTAAAGTGATAGTCAAATGTTTTAAAAGTTGTCGTTATGCGATTGTCATTGCAAATTGCCTCTTTGCTTGGCCAGGACTAGAACAAAAGGAGAACGGACACTTCCGTCTGAGAAAAGTAAAAGTACTTCTCAACTGAAACTAATAACAAGGAATAGCTCTAAAACGGTAAGCTCTACGAAAAAATGTATGTGACATAACTTGGGTATTTAAACAAGATCCACATTTTTGGTACAGTACGTTTTGGTCTATCTCTTATGGTTTACTAGTTATGCCAAATTAACGGAAATTCATCCAGAATAAACACGTCTTTAGAAGATATTCCCAGAAAATTCAAGATATACATTTTATTTGTGATAGAGATGCTTTTAAATGTGGTATTTCAATCAAAATCGTTAGAGCCACTTTTAAGAGATACAAAAATGTTAGAACATTTTTCCATATAAAGGGTAGTTAGGGGTAGGGGGATGTTTTTAAAACTCTTCGTGTCGTAATCTTGGAAGATACCAAACCTAAATACCAAGCTTGGTATTTAACGCTCTTTTCGTTTTTGAGCTATGCTGTCCAAAGTCACCCACACGCGGACCTGTTTCTGAAAATTCTTTTTTTTTTTTTTTTTTCTGGACTCAGGGGGTCCTAAAACATGTGGTAAATACAATACTTCTCTATCCCTATGTACATTGTACATACGGCGCTAGAGAAAGTAAAAATGACTAATCGAAGCTTTTGGTATTTTTAGTGAACTTTTTTTAATTTCGTATTAAACTATTTTCAAAATTAAAATTAGGCTAGTTATAGTTTTGTTATATTGTCAAAAAGTTAATATTTTTGCCATGACACTGGTTATTTTACTTGGACCCTCCCCATCCTTTACCACTGGCACATTTCACTACAGTCGTGGGAATCAATACCCACCCTTCTTTTATTTACCTATTTCTTTTTTACTTTGATGTATGATTACTGGATTACTGTTTTCTTCTTTTTACTCACACACACATATACACAAACATATTACACCATACATAAGGCGGGACTCGTACCCACGATCCCCTGCGCTACAAGCACCAAAGGAAGACGCCTTGGAGAGCGCTGTCGTGGGGACCGGCTCAACGTTCGGCTTTGAATGAATAAGTAATTGGATTACCTATTAACCAATAGTGTTACACTCACATCATTTTTTCTACTCACTTCCGTCTATCTTTATAAATGAGCTAACAGAGGTATAGTTAATAGTAACATTTTATTTCGTGGTATTGCACTAATGCGTCAAAAAATGACTATTGAAAGCATTTGTATTTTTATTGAACTTTCTTTTTTTAGTTTCACATTTACTGACCTTCAGCAATAAAATTAGGCTAGTTATAGCCATTTTATATTAAAATAAAAGATTAATATTTTTGCAATAAAACTGTAGTGTTTTTAATAAACAGAGCGAAATCCATGCAACTGCAGCGTGCCATCACACCAGTTATTCTACTTGGGTCCTCCCCATCCCTCACCGCAGGGAGTGTGGGACCCGAACTCTTAACGGTCGCTTGGAGAGGATGAATATTAGTTTTTTTTATTTATTTTTCATTTATTTAGCCCCCTTTAACATCTAAGGTCATATCGGGGGCTTTCCACTTGGAACAACTCGTTGTCTGTAGGTACCTTTACGTGTAGTTTAAATCATTTTGTTTTACTCAAACACGCACACATTCACACACACTTACAAACTTCCAGACTGTGGGGGATAGGGAATACTTCTGGCTAAAGAAAAATTCCCCGTCCCAACCGGGAATCGAATCCGGGACCCCAGGGTGAGACCACTCGACCACGGAAGCAGTCAGAACTTAAATCACTACAGGAGTTATTCGATTCTCTTTTAGGTAGACCAGGAAGTGATTGTGCTTCTGACAAACCCAAGTTATGTAAAAAATTTGTTGATAATTGTAGGTTTAATAGGAAAGGTATTTATTCATTTAATAAATGTAAAATAATTACAATAAATTTACAAATTTTTATAAAAAAAAAAGTGGCATAAGGCACACTGTGTTGGCCGCTCAAATTTCTGGTACACTTTACTTCTAAAGTTACTCTGCAGGTAGAATTTTTCTTTCTCTACACGTACTATGTACATAGTGTATATATAAGGTATTGTAATGTACCCACAAATTCTATACCGAGTTTTCACCGGAAATACATGTTTTGGGTCCCCCGGAATCCAAAAAATCATTTTTGGAAAAAAGTCCGTGTAGGCGCGTGTCTGTTTCTGTGGAAAGCATAGATCAAAAATGAAAAGACCGTTAAAAAATAAACTTGGTAATTAAGTTTGGCATCTTTCATGGATGCGACACAAAGATTTTCCGGAAAATTCCCCAACCACAAATTACCGTTTACATAGAAAAAGTTCGAAAATGTTGATTTTCTTAAACATTCCATTAACAATTTCTATTAAAATCTCGTATATTTAAGATATTTCCTAGACAATTAAAATGTATATCTTAAATTATCTGGGAATAGCTTCCGAATATACTTTATTCTGGATGAATTTCACGGATTTTTCCATAACTGCTAAACTGTATGAGATGGGCAAAAACATACCCGACAGAAAATGTAGAGCACATAAAAACACATACTTTACATTATATATATTTTTTTCCTGGAATTGATCGTTTCCAATATATTGATTGTTTTCGGTTTCACCTTTGAAGAACATACTTTTCTCATACAGGAATTTGTCAACTCCTGTCCATACAGACAAAGGAACTTCAGTCGCATGATAACCAGCTTTTGACTTTCACTTTAACCTATGGTACTCCCTTATTTCTCTTCTACTTACAAGGTAGCAAGTAATAAGACTATTTCTGCTAATGTTTTCTCAATTGGCATTAAGTAAATACATGCTTAAGCTTTTTAACAATACTGTGTTGTAGAGATGTAGAGAAAGTTATGTGAATGGAACACATCGGATTGTTTCTCTAATTTCACATTTACTAACGTTCAGCAATAAAATTAAGCTGGTTATAGCCGTTTTATACTGCAAAACTATTATTTTTGCAATAAAACTGTAGTGTTTTATAACAAATCTGATATGTTCCATTCACATTATTCTCTCTACATCTCTGCAACAAATTACAGTTAAAAAGCTTATGCTTCTATTTACTTCATGCTAATCGAGAAAAAATTATCCCAAACAGTTTGTTACCTTGTAAGTAGAAGCGAAATAGGGAGTACCATAAGTTAAAGTGGTAGTCAAAAGCTGGTTGCTATGTAACTGAAGTTCCTTTGTTTGTATGGACAGGGGTTGACAAATTCCTGTATGATTTCCAAAGCTGAAACTAAAAACAAGAAATATCTTAAAAACGATCAACTCCACGAAAAAAATGTATATTGCATAAATTGTGTGTTTTAATGTGCTCTACAACCTTTGTGATAAGTTTTTGTCCATCTCTTACGGTTTAGCAGTTATGCAAAATTCCGTAAAATTGATCCAGAATAAAGTAGTCTTAAGAGGCTATTCCCAGAAAATTTAAGATATACATTTTATTTGTCAGGTAAATGCCTAAAATATGATAATATAATCAAAATTGTTAGAGCCAATTTTAAGAAAATCAAAACTTTCGAAAATTTGTCCATGTTAAGGGTAGTTTGGGGTGGGGACATTTTTCTCAAATTCCTCTTGTCACATCTCTGGAAGATACTAAACTTAAATACCAAGTTTGGTATTCTACCGACTTTTCGTTTTTGGCACACGGACACAAGGACCTTTTTGTGAAAATGTTTTTTTAGATATTGGGGACCCTAAAACATATATTTCCGGTGTAATCTCGGTATCGAATTTTTTGGGAGTGCAATACATTCTGTATACACTATGTACATAGTAAGTGCAGAGAAAGTAAAAAAGAGCGAAACCTATACAACTGCAGTCAAACGTAACTTCGTCAGCATCCAAAAATTAGGCTAGTCATAGCCATTTTATATTGAAATAAAAGATTAATATTTTTGCAATAAGACTGTAGTGTTTTTAATAAACAGAGCGAAATCCATGCAACTGCAGCGTGCCATCACACCTGTTATTTTACTTGGGCCCTCCCCATCCCTCACCGCAGGGACATTTGACTGCAGTCTCTAGACTTTAACTTGCAAAGTTTGCTTGGACTGCATGAGTATTTTTTTTTTTTTTGGTAGTGTTTAACGCCCGCTTTAACTACTGATGGCACCACAGGCGGTGACACTGATGATACATGAATGATGATGGAGCACCGGTGGAATGCGATGGCGGGGGAAACCGGAGTACCCGGCGAAAACCTGCCCCAGCGCCGCTTTGTCCACTACAAATCTCATGCGGCCGCTTGGGATTGAACCCCAGCCGTCTAGGTGAGAGGCAAGTGGTCTAACCACTCGGCATCGGCGCGGCCCTTGCATGAGTATTAAATTGTTCTTGAGACTTATATAGTAGTTAAGTCACTACAGAAGCTATTCGATTCCCTTCTAAGTGCACCAGCAAGTGATTGTACTTCTGACAAACCCAAGTTATGTGAAAACTTTATTTTTAATATTGTGGTCCAAATTTTATGATTTATGATTACGAGGTTTAATACGAAAAGTATTTCTTCATTTAATAAAATGTAAAATACTTATAATAGATTTACAATTAAAAAAAATAGTGGCAGAATGCACACTGTTATCTAACAAAGATATTGGCAACTCAAAACTTTTGATACACTTTTGTCCTAAAGTTTTGATCTGCAGGTAGCATTTTTACTTTCTCTATATACACTATGTACATAGTGTATAGAGAATGTATTGCACTCCACCAAAAATGTCGATCCTGAGATTTCACCGGAAATATATGTTTTAGGGTCCCCAATATCCAAAAAATAGCATTTTCAGAACAAGGTCCGTGTGTGTGTCCGTGTGTCTGTGAACGTGATAACTTAAAAATGAATAGTCGGTAAAATACCAAACTTGGTATTTAAGTTTAGTATCTTCCAGGGATGCGACACGAAGATTTTGAGAAAAATCCCCCACCCCAAACTATCCCTTACATGAAACTTTTTTTAAACATTTTCATTCTCAAAAATAGCTGTAACGATTTTGATTAAAATTTCGAATATTAAAGATATTTACCTGACGAATAAAATGCATTACATCTTGAATTTTCTGGGAATAGCCTTTGAAGACTACTTTATTCTGGATGCACTTTATGGAGTTTTGCATAACTGTTAAACCGTAAATGATTGACAAAAGCTCACCATACAAAAATGTAGAGCACATTAAAACACACAATTTATATTATATAAGTTATTTTTCGTGTAGTTGATCGGCTGTTTATATATGCCTTGTTTTTGGTTTTAGCTTTGAAAAACACATGCTTTTTGCATTAGGAATTTGACAACTCCTATCCATACAAACAAAGGAACCTCAGTCACATAGCAACCAGATTTTGCCTATCACTTTAACCTTTGTTACTCCCTTATTTAGATTTTACTTACAAGGAAGCAAGTAATAAGTCTATTTAAGCTAATCGTTTCTTGATTAGCATAAGTAATTAGAAGCAGAAGCTTTTTAGCAATAATTTGTTGCAGAGATGTAGAGGAAGTCATGAGAATGAATGCAGCACATCAGATTTTTAACTGAAGATATGTGCTTCACACAAAAGCTTTACGTTGTGATGTTTTATTAACTTTCGTTACTGAATTATGACATTTGTTGTACAAAAGATATATTTTTTTTGAAAAAATTACTATTAGTATAACTATCATATGATCAGCTTTAATATTACAATAGATACTTTTGCACCAAATGGTTAGCATTTTGAAAGTGAGAAAATGTAGTTTTGTGAAATATGGAGTTTTATAAAACAATATCCTAGGTAACAAGTGTATTGTGCGATCTGTAAATGGCTTAGAGCACAGATACATGTTGATTCTGGACGGATGCCCAAAGTGGCAAAAAGAAGTCTGATTTTTTCCATTCATATGACTTTCTCTAGACGTTCCACAAACAAACTTTCCTTACAAAGGTCTGTTCTTTTATCTACTTCATGCTACTCGATATAAACTTCAACAGAAACCTCTTATTGCTTGCTTCCCTGTAAGTAAAAGGGGAACAAGGAAATACACTAGGCTAAAGTGATAGTCAAAACTTTTATCAGTTATCGCTATGTAAAATAATTGAAATGCGGTTTTCTTTTGCATTCCCGGCAGTAAAACAGCAGAGATGAAACGAAAGCTGACTTCCCGCTTGAGGAATGATTACTTTAAAACTGAAACCAATAACAGGGAATGTCTCGGAAACGATTAGTTGCACAATAAAAGTGCATAAATTGTGTGTTTTGACGGATTAATATATTCTTGTGTATTAAAGGTTTATACAAAAGTTATTCCGAATGAAGGGGCCTTTAGAGGCTATTCCCAGAAAATTCAAGATATACATTTTATTTTCCATGTAAATACATTTAATATAGAGTATTTTAATCAAAATTCCTAACAGAAAATTTTCGAAAAATTGAAAATTTCGAAAACTCTTCCATGTATGGTGGAGTTTGTAATAGGGAGATTTTCCTAAAAATCTTCGTGTCGCATTCTAGAAATTCTAACTTTAAATACCAAGTTTCGTTTTTGAGTATTGTGTTCACACATATGCACATACCGCACACAGAACTTTTTTATAGATACTTATTTTTGGACTCAGAGGTGCTCCAAATGTATAAATTCGGTTTAATCTCGACAAAATATTTTTGATAGAATGCCTAATTACTTACATAGTGCATATATGGAGAGAAAATAAACAGTTATTTATGGTACAAATGTTAAAAATAGTGTTTTATATTGTGAGTATGAATCTTGCGAAACGTAATGCTACGAACAATATAAAACAATTTTAACACGTATGTCATACACTAATTTTAGACAGTTTTCAATATTTACAAGCATTTTATAATTACAAATATATTGTTTTACCTATTTCACGGAGTTCATGTTTAATGGTCTGCGATATTCAGTTGTTGCCTTGCTTAGCAACAGTGCTGACAACATGACGAGTTACGGTACAGAACGAAAACATGGCAACAGTCAGTGTAGCAGTTGTAATTTTGCTCTGTCCTCTGCTTGCATAATTTCGTCTGGTTCAGCAGATTTCATGATCATGTTATTCAAATCATCCGCCATTTTGTGGATCGATACGAGCTTTCAGTGTCATAGCCTACTTGAATGAGGTCATGGACTAATAAACCAAAGTTGGCTACATTGGAGTGTTACAATTTTCTACTTTTAATATACTGACATCTGGTAAAAGACTTACTTTTATCATCAACTGTCGAAAATAATATATTGCGTACTAAAAACTGTCAATTATACATAACCAGATCGAGATGTCTATTGGGAATACAAGGTCTTCTGGGCCGAGTTTTCCCCTGCATTCGAAATCTGATAAGTAACTTACAGTTCGTGGTTAGTCATTTACTTTTTGAAATACCTGAAAACTGTAAAAAAAAAACAATAATAAATCAAAATTGCTTATGGATATTTTATTTAACATTAAGAAGCAATGAATTCTCGATGTGAGCAAATGAAAGGCTACATCTAAATTATATGGACAAAGCCTTCTTATACACTCTTTTGTTAATGGGACAATGTAGTCTGAGCGTACGAAAATTACACCTTAAGTGAGTTGAATTACCATTGCTCTTAAAGTACTGAACTGTTTCTCCAGAAATTTGTATGAATTATTTTATAAATCATGTCAATTATTTCAAGTGGTTGCTTGCATTAATATCTTATGTGGTTGAGTCTATAAAAATATTTCATTGAGCAGAAAAGTAAAGTTTTAAAACATGTGCGTTTATGTACCTTTTACTCTGGTATAACTTGCAATACATAATCACACTTTTGAATTTTTATTCTTAGTATAATCAGCTATCTTCTGAACGTCAATTATTTAGCTATGATAAAATTTCAGTAGAAATTATAAAGAAACCATATTTGAAAATTCAAAAAATAAAAATGTGGAAAATTTGCAACGTTGTTGCTTTCTTAATATGATCAATGTATACTATAACTTTGCGATTGTGATTCAGATAGTTAAACTATGTGTTGTGTGTGTGTGCTGAAGCTTCCAGCTCTCATACTTTCTGAGAAAAAGGTACACAAGTATCCAAAAATGTGTTTTGAGAAACCTGAACTTAAAGATACAAATGTTCTAAACAGGGGCATTGCAAACAGCTTTAAAGAAATACAAACTTGTATTTAAATTATATTTAAATTGATTAAAATCCTTTTAACCCTCCAAAAGTACACATTTTCTGAAACTAATACAGATTTTATCAGTGTCTAAAAATAATAAAAAGTTTTTACCATTTCAAAGTACTGTGTTCCCTTAATGAATTTTGCAATAGATCCTTTACTTGAAGTAGCACATGTCTTGAGTGTTACGTCATTTCCTAATTGTACTGTAAGTATTTATGATCTCCCAAACTCTTACTGTAAATACTTACAGTGCTTGTTGGCATGGCAATTACTAAATGACTTTTAAATTTAGCTTACATTACCAAATATGTGTTCGTAATGATTAACTTACATATCAAGTATTTCCAAAAAGCAATTTTCGATGTTTAGACCGATATTGCTTATAATTTCATTCCCAGTGAGACTTAATTCCTTATAAAAACGAATTCTTTGGCAAGAGCGTTTCTCTCTATGAGCTTGGAGGCATTTTTTGCTGAACAAAATGAACCTCGAATTTTTATGTACATTTTATTGCAAGCTGTGCCCCCGGGGATATGTTTACTACGTTGGAAGTAAAAGCACCTTTAAAACAACTCTGCAAAGCCATCATAAAAAGCTGCAAGTTGTTTTCTCCCAGGTGGGAAACAAAGATTTAGAATAATGCCTTGTTTCGGATGATTGAAGTTTTGTTATGTGGCTCTAACAATTTCCCTTTATGAGACTTTCAAAGTCTTTACACAAAGAGAGCAAGGCCCTCTCAAAGACTTGCAGGCTTGCGTAAATATAGTTGGCAGTCGAATCAACGTTTCCTAGGTAACGTTACTTCTTTAATGTGGAGTCTCTTTTAGATGCGTTCGCTGCCATATGAGGGGAACAATTTATGTTTTGAGCTTAATAATTAAAGGCATAATTTCTGATTCAACACTTCTTCCTTGCTTCTCGAAATATTCTCCTTTATGATCAAATGGAAATGACGTGTTATTTATGGACGTTCTTTAACAGCTGTGGTTCTCAGCGTCCCATTCTAAATTGGGCGTGAAAGACCGCTTAATTTTGCTCAGAGGTCTCTCTAGCAGACTTGAGGTTCTTTTACGTGCCGTAAATCTACGACATGGGACCAACGGCTTTACTCCCCTTCGGAAGGAAGCCATGCTAAGGATTTTTACAGACGAAAAAGTCCATCGTCCTCCGCCGGGTTTGAAGTCAGCATGGTAACCATTACACCACGGAGGGCGACCTTTATGATCAATAAACTTTTACATGCGTTCGTGCTACTTATCTTAACATGTTTACTTTCTCTACATGTACTTTGTACATAGTGTATAAAGTATTGTATTGCACTTTAAAATTTGATAACGAGATTTCACCAAAAAAGACACCCCCTGAATCCAAAAAAAATCTGATGTGTTCCATTCACATCTCTGTAATAAAATATTCTTAAAAAGCTTATTTTATCTATTTCATAACAATCGAGATAAAAATTAACAGAAATTGTCCTTATTACTTGGTTCCTTGAAAGTAGAAGGCAAAAAATCGAATGTGTAGCTGTTCGGTAAACAAACCTTTTATTCAAAGCATTAATCTGTTATCTCAACATGCTAATTAAAATAAACATAAGAAAAATTAGTCTCATTACTAGTTTCCTTGTAAGTAGAAGGGAAATAAGAACATGCACAGGCTAAAGTGATAGTCTCGTTCTTTAAAAGACGGTCGCCATGTGAAGCAATTGAAATTACAATCTCTTAGCTTGTCAGGATTAAACAAACGAGAAACGGTAAGAAGGATGTCCTCTCATTGTTTAAGAGGCTTGACATTTAAACCCCCAATTCGGAATATCTCGAAAACGGTTAATTCTACAACAACAACAAAAATTAAAAATCCTGTGTTTTAATAAGATCCACATTTATTGTGTGGTAAGTTTTTGTATATCTCTTAAAGTTTGCCAGTTTTATAAAAATCATTCAGAATGCAGAGGACTTCAGAGGCTATTCCGAAAATTAAAGGCAATTTTGATTGAATAACTTCCGTAAAATATAATGTTCTCGGTTTTATTGATTTGGCTGAAAATTTCTAGCTGCTGTATTAAATATTGCCATCATCAAAGTGTGAACTGTAATGGGAACGGTTTAATGTACTATTCGACATAACTACTAATATTTCTGTTGGTTAGTAATACCTTTATAGCAAATTGTTTTTGTACTTATCTTGGTGCAACGATTCAATTATACATATCTTAAGTTGGCAACACTAAAATATAATTTTCAAAATTCGCTTACTAAGTATTTTAATGAATAAAATACAGAGCACATTAGCTGTTTTGAGTATAGAAACGGAAAGATGTCATATATCAGCACAAGATACAACTTTACGGTAAGGCTTCATTCCCATACTCCTAGCCTATCGCAAGAAGTCACAGTATACATATGTGCTTATGTTTTGTAAAGTGTATAGAAATTCTACATCCTAACATGCTTGTGAACATTCATAATTATTTCATAGTACCGTAAGTAGTTAAAATAAGAAATAATACATAGTTTAGGAACAGCTGATTGTGAAAACAATGCAAACTTTCAGCAAAGTAAAGCAGTATTTGCGTATCAAGTTGGCCATGAACGACTTGCAGCATAACCAACATTAGTTTTAAATCTACAAACAGTCGAATAGATATCTAAGGAATAAAATAGCATGGTACAACTCGTAACCACATTTATACCGTGAATAGTGTATTACAAGAATAACTATTCCAGGATTTATTCCGAGTTCATACAACCGGCCCTAAGAGATAGATTTCATCCCATAGTAACGTTTTAAAACATTTGACTAACGGTTTAGCCTAGTGTATTCCCCTATTTCCCTTCTACTTACAAGGAACGAAGTAATAGAGATAAACATTAGCATGATGCAGATAGAAGAACAAGTTTATTAATAATAATAATATGCTACAGAGAGGTAGAGAAAGTCATGTGAATGAAACGCATATTTTTTTTATATGTGTACCAAATTTCACACTTCTAGAGTAAATAGTTTCCCTGAAAAAGCAGATAAACTTCTTAAAGCAACGAGTTAATAGGTAAATAAGATTTTGTAAGCATATTTATTAGAAGACAGAGTAGAGAAAACATAGGATTGTTCTTCCATGTTAGTATCAATTGTTCAACAACCTTTCTCTTTTATGATTTTCAGGTTATATATCAAGGCTTTTTTAGCGTAGCGGCAATGGTTGTGTTTTTTTACTTTCTCTACACGTACTATATACATAGTGTATAGATATAATAACCTAGATACCGAGATTTCACTGGAAATGTATGTTTTAGGGACCCCTGTATCCATCAAAAGCATTTTCAGAAAAAGGCCCGTGTGCCTGTGAACACGATAACAGAGATGCGACATGAAGATTTTGAGATAAATCCCCCCACCCCAAAGTACCCTTTATGTAGAGCTTGTTTTGAAAATTTTGATTTTCTCAAAAACGACTGTAACGATTTTGATTAAAATGTTATATATTAAAGACATTTACCTGACAAATGAAATGTATATGTTGCATTTTTTGGGAATAGCATCTGAAGACGACTTTATTCTAGATGAATTTTACGGAATTTTGCATAACAGATGGACAAAAGCTTACCACACAAAAATGTAGAAATTAAAACACACAACTTATGTTACATACATTTTTTCGTGGAGTAGATCGTTTTTTAAATATTCCTTGTTATTAGTTTCAGCATTAATAATACTTATACTTTTTTATACGAGAATTTGTCAACTTCTGGCATACAGACAAAAGAACTTCATTCACATAGCAAAGATTCTAGTGCATTCCCTTACTTCCCATCTACTTATAACGAAGCCAGTAATAAGACGATTTCTGTTAATATTCATCACGATTAATATGAAGTAGATAGAAGACAATATTTAGTTTGCAGAGAGGTAGAGAAAGTCATGTGAATGAGAGATATGAGATGTTTTATATGTGTACTAAATTTCACACTTATAGAGCAAATAGTTTCCCTGAAAAAGGCACCTAAACTTCTTAAAATTAACGTTGCAAGAAACGAGTTGATAGGTGAATAAGCTTTTGTAGGAGAGTGAGTAGAGAAAACATAGGATTGTGGCTCCATGTTAGTATGAATTGTTCAAGAGCCTTTCTCTTTCATCTGAGATAAAAGTGTGGTTTTGAGGTTATATATCAAGGTTTTTTTCGCGATGGTTGTGTGTTTTTTATTATAGGGTGCCATATCTCAGTGTCGGGCAGGTGTGCCACTCTGAAAGAAAAATCTAGTGTAAGCACTTGACGGTGTCTTGTGCGGGGGTCAACTGTTTATTTCGCCGCTGGGAGCCATTTTCATGTAAAAGATATTCCCCGCCTGTTGTGTCGCTGGAAGATCAAACATCCCATGATGCATTGCGTGCGCTATGCTGACAGAAGCAGGTGTGTCTCGTATCCTATCTGTATATACAGCAGCAACACCAACCCTCGTAAATTGATTTATAATAAAACAAATTAAAACGTCAGTGTTAATCTGAACTGGCAATTACCTTGTCTCGTCGGAAACATGGCCACTTATGTACATGCAATGAAGGTATTGTATTGTATGTATTCCTCCCAAAAATTCCACGTTGAGATTTCACCGGAAAAATATGTTCTGGGGTCCCCTAAGTCCGAAAAAAGCATTTTTAGAAAAAGGTCTTTGAGTGTTTGTGTGTGTATCTGTTTGTGGGTTTTTGTCTGTGTGTGTATGTGTGTATGTGTGTGTTTGTGTCTGTGTGTCTGTGTGTCTGTGGACAGAATTGCTCAAAAACAAAAAGATTCTTAAATCTCAAACTTGGTATTTAGCTTAGTATGTTTGCGGCGGAAACTAGGAGTGCGGGTTTGTATCCCGGGTGCAGGTTTTGCTATTAGGAATGGTATGTAGATTTGGGTGCCCTAGCTCAGGATTTTGTTAGCATGGAATCTCTTTTCAGTTGTGGTAAAACACAATACTTTACTTGTGTTCCAGATTATTATCGAACTAATTTATTAATTTTGGTTCGGCCTTTTTTGCCGTCAAACACACATACACATACACACACACACACACGCACTCCTCGTGAATGTTTACTCTTAGTTACACTTTACGCGACCTAGACCATTATTACTTACTAGCTGCCAGCCCCGGCTTCCCACTAGTGGTGTACCAAATGAAAAAAACTAAGTCAAAATCTTCCGTTTTGTGGTGTTATCGTTTGCACCACATTTGGGACGCCTTATGCGGTGAGCTCAGACGTTGGGTGCCCTGCGGTGGCCTTATCCCCACACTCAAAACACCAGATGCTGAGTTCCCTGCTTCGAGCCCAGATTGATGAATGAGTAGACCCACGTATCTGGTAAGATGAATCTACTACGGTTGAATTTTGCCTCGGCGTTGCTCAGCCTGTACGATGGTTGACTCTCTCGGTGTGGTGTAGCTAATGGGCATAGTTCAGGGAGTGATCTTATAGTAATTAAAACTTACGTATCTTTCCTGGAGCTTATTTCTTACTAGGAGAAGCGAGATAAGCACTTTTGCTTTACAATTATGCTAACTTGTACATTTGTTATGAACTTTAACACTTGGTTGATTACACGTAATTATGGTTCCTTCTTCTTCTTTAATTCTGCGTTATACAATATACTTTAACACACGTCACTGACTTTAAAGGTACTTAGAGCACAGGAGATTACTACGCTTTCGTTACACGTTACAGTGTTTAACTTTGTGTGAAGAAGTTACGTTCGGCCCAACAACTGACAGCATGACAGCGACAGACAGATATCAACAGACAGCACTGTGCCTTCTTGGGCTCTTTATATACAAAAAATACCGTCATGGCGGCCTCTTTCTGATTTTACAGAAAAGCCGCGTAATTTACGTAAATATTACACAAAGGTCATTTTTTTCTTCCCAGGGTGCACTGCAAACCTCACGTGGCATGTCTTGTACAATGAAGAATTTCCGTCTTTCGAATTCTAAGTTTTATCCCCGTTGTAACTTGATTGTACAATACCTTTTCTATACACTACGTCCATAAGTACGTATAGAGAAAGTAAAAGACATATGATGTGTTACACTCACGTGGCTTTCTCTAGCTGCTATAAAAACTTCCTACAAAAGATTATTCTTCTTTCTACACAATGATAATCGAGATAAACATTAGCAGAATGTTCTTATTACTTGGTTCCTAGTAAGTACTTGGGAACTAAAGTAATGTGCTATGCTAAAGAGATAGTCAAATGTTTTAAAAACTATCGTTATGCTATTGTCATTGCAAGTCGCTTGTTTGCTTGGCCAGGAGCGGAACAAAAGTACTTCACAATTGAAACCAATAACAAGGAATATCTCGGAAACGGTTACCTCCATAACAAAACCGTAAAGGACATAAATTGTGTGTTTTGATGTGATGTAGATTCTTTGTGTAGTGAGCGTTTGTCTATCTCTTACGGTTTAGCAGTTAAGAAAACTTTGGCAAAATTCATCTAGAATAAAGAGGTTTTCAGAGGCCATTCCCAGAAAATTCGAGATATACATTTTATTTCGGATATATATAGCTTTAGTATACTGGATTTTAATCAAAATCGTTACAGGCATTTTTTAAGAAAATCGAAAATTTTGAAATTTTTCCATGTAAAGGGTAGTTTGTGGTGGAGGGTTTGTTTTGAAAATCTTCGTGTCGTATCCTTGGAATACACTAAACTTAAATACACACACGGACCTCTTTTAAAAAATCTGATATGTTCCACTCACATGACTTTCTCTATATCTCTGCAACAAATTGCTGTTAGAACGATTATGATTCTATTTGCTTCATGCTAATCGAGAAAAAATTAGCAGAAATAGTCTTATTGCTTGCTTCCTTGTAAGTAGAAGCGAAATAAGGGAGTACCATAGGTTAAAGTGATAGTCAAAAGCTGGTTCCTTTGTTGGTATGGACACGAGTTGACAAATTCCTGTATGAGAAAAGTAAAAGTTTCTTAAAGCTGAAACAAAAACAAGAAATATCTAAAAAAATGATCAACCCCATGAAAAAATGTATATAACATAAATTGTGTGTTTTAACGTGCTCAACATTTTTTGAGTAGTAGGTTTTTATCTAAGCCTTACGGCTTAGCATTATTGCAAAATTTCGTAAATTTCATCCAGAATAAAGTAACCTTCAGAGGCTATACCCAGAAAATTGAAAATATACATTTTAATTGTCAAGTAAATATATTTATTATTCAATATTTTAATCAAAATGGTTAGAGCCATTTTTAAGAAAATCAAAAGTTTCTAAAAAAGTTCCATTTAAAGGGTAGTTTGTTATGGGGGAATTTCTCTCAAATTATTTGTGTCGCATCCCTGGTATATATTAAACTTAAATCCCAAGTTTGGTATTTTACAGACTTTTCGTTTTTGAGTTATCTTGTTCACAGACACACTGACACACGGACACACACTCATGGACCTTTTCCTGAAAATGCTTTATTTGGATACAGGGGACCCTAAAACATATATTTCCGGTGAAATTTCGGTGTCGAAATTTTGGGTGGAATACAGTACTTTATATATATATCTTCGGTGAAATCTCGCATCGAATTTTTGGGTGCATTACAATACCTTCTATATCCCTATGTAGATTGTACATATGGGGCTAGAGAAGGTAATATCGAAATGCCAAAACAATACAATTTATTACAAGTTTCTTGTACAGTCTGTGCATGTATTTCGGATAGCCCAATGTAACCAGACCATACATCGTTACCTATTTACATACCAATGTCCTGTGATGCGACAGTTCACGGCCATTCTCAGTCACTTGTCTATTTACACGTCCTATGCAGTTGTAGAAGTGGTCACAATAAAATAGGAGGACATTTTTAGTGGCGATAAATTCTAATTTTACATTGCTAGAGTTTTCTTTGAAGCGCGGAGGCAGTTTACGCATCTTTTACTTATTCTTCACACTCTAATAAGAATAACATTTAAAGCAGAAGCCACACACAGAGGGGGAAGTATATCCTTTGCGTTGTTATCATCAGAAATAGCAGAATTACTCTCCCCCTCGTAGGGTTTTCTGTTCCGTTGTATGCACAAAGCGAAACTCATAAACACTTCATAAATTTTCTCCAAGAGTTTAGTGAATCGCTTTAGTATCCAGAAACTGTCAAGAGTAACATATTCACAGCTGTTTGGTATTCTTCGGGCGTCTTTAATTGTATTTATATGTGCTACGGGAACATATTAGTCAAGCAAGATGACATAGTGGATAACGTCTGTGTCCCGCAAATTAAAATAGTAAATTATTATTAAAAAATCTGAGGTGTTCTTTCCCAACATCTCTGCAAAAGTTTGTGCTTTTATCTAGTTCATGCTAATCGAGAAAAAATTATCAGAAATAGACTTGTTACTTGCTTCCTTGTAAGGAGATGCAAAATAAAGGAGTACCATGGGTTAAAGTGATAGTCAAAAGCTGGTTGCTATGTGACTGAAGTTCCTTTGTTTGTATGAACAAGAGTTAAGAAACTTCTATATGAGAAAAACATTAGTTTTTCAAAACTGAAGCAAAAAAACAAGGAATATCTCAAAAACAATCCACTCCACGAAAATAACGTTAACAATATAAATGGTGTGTTATAACGTCCTTTACATTTTTTGTGTGATACGTTTTTGTCCATATCTTACGGTTTAGCAGTTATGCAAAATTCCGTAAATCACATCTGAATAAATACATCCATGTAAATATCTTAAATATAAGGGTTTTAGTCAAAATCGTTAGAGCAATTTTTGAGAAAAGCAACATTTTCGAAAATTTTTTCATGTAAAGTGTAGTTAGGGATGGGGAGATTTTTTTGAAAATCTTCGTGTCGCTCCTCGTGTTTGGTATTTAACGGCCTTTTCGTTTTTGAGCTTTGATGTCCACAGACACACACAGAACTTTTTACTTTCTCTACACGTACTATGTATGTGCATTGTGTATAGAGAAGCTATTGTATTGCACCCAAAATATCAATACTGCGATTTCACCGGAAATATACGTTTTGGGTCCCCCTGAATCCAAAAAGAAAGGCATTTTTATAAAAAGGTCCGTGTGTGTGCGTGTGTGTGTCTGTGTGTCTGTGGACAGCATAGCTTAAAAATGAAACGACCGTTAAATACCAAACTTGGTATTAAGTTTGGCATCTTCCAAGGATGCGACACAAAGATTTTCAAGAAAATCCCCCCAACCCCAACTATCCTTTACATAGAACATTTTGATTTTCTTAAAAATGACTTTAAAGATTTTGATGAAAATGTCAAACATTAAAGATATTTACACGACAAATAAAATGTATATCTTGAATTTTCTGGGAACAGCCTCTGAAGACTACTTTAATCTGGATGAATTTTACGGATTTTTGCACAACTGCTAAACCGTAAGAGATGGTAAAAACTGACAACAGAGAAAATGTAGAGCACATTAAAACACACAAATTACGTTATATACATTTTTTCGTCGTTTCTAAGACATTCCTTATTTTTAGTTTCGGCTGGGAAAAACTAATTTTTTTCTCATACAGGAATTTGTCAACTCTTGTACATACAAACAAAGGAAGTTCAGTCACATAGCAACCAGCTTTTGACTGTCACTTTAATCTATGGTACTCTCTTATTTGCCTTCTACTTGCAAGGAAGCAAGCAATAAGACAATTTCTGGTAATTTTTTCTAAATTAGCAAGAAGTGAATAGAATAATAAGCTTTTTAGCTATAATTTGTTGCAGTGATGTAACGAAGGTCATGTGAACGGAACATATCAGATTTTTCTGAAAATCTATTTTTGGATTCAGGGTGTCCGAAAACATGTATTTCTGGTGAATTCTCGGTATCGAATTTTTGTTTGGAATCACAATACCTTCTCTATACACTATGTACATAGTACTTTCGGGCTAGAGAAAGTAAAAATGAGCGGAAGGTGATGTTTGCGGTCCACCAAGAAATTATAAAAACAGTCCAAGTTGCAACTGTTACTATATTTCCAGAAGGTCTTGGAAAGTTTATTTATGTAATTGCACATAGATGATCATCATTAAAGCGTATTTTACGATTTGGTGAAGCAGTATTTTATGTTTATATTGTGTGTTGGGTGTTCTTTTAGAATACAAGGTATTCCATCCGTTTCTCATGGGAGTGATAAATCGCTCTCCGTGGTGAAGTGGTTACCATGTTAACTTCTTATACCCCGGTCGCGGGTTCAAACCCATCCTTAGCGTGGTTTCCTTCGAAAGGGAAGTAAAGCCGATGGTCCCATGTCGTAGATTTACGGCACGTAAAAGAGCCATAAGTAAAGAGGCCTCTGACCAAAATTAATTGGTGTTTCACGCCCAGTGTAGAATGGGATGCTGAGAACCACAGCAGTTTGATTGAGTCTATAAATAAAACTATATTTTCATTTGAGTGGTAAGTAGTAAAGATCCGTGTCATGTCGGAGTGTGCCCACCGTAACTCCTGGGGTTGGTATGGACTAAATATCGTCGTTTGTTCTAGAAACGGGTTGTTCATTCTCTTCCGGATGTGTTAGCCACAAAACATCCGTGTTGGTTCGTGAGGAGAGTTGTTTTCCGTTACCTAGCAATACGATGTATTAAATCTTCAACTTGAGGACGTTTTAAAACAATCCTTCGTTTAATTATCCATATTATTCATCTTATGGTAGGGTATATCTTTGTTGCTGGATTTGCGATAAATACGTTTTAAAATACGATGTGAAGCCTTCACACGGCTGCTGTGGATTAACATTAACAATTGGTTTTCTTAGTCATTTCGTTTCAGTTATAACAGAGGAAACAATGTCTAAAGGAATACCAAATATTTAGGGACGAGCAGACAGTGAAACTTGAACTAAATCTGATTATTAAAGTGACACTGAAAACCGATTTATTCAAAAGAGTGAAGCGCAAGAAAAAACTGGTAACTTCTAATTACTGAAGTGAAAACAGAGCTAAATCACATTCCTAAAGGAACACTGAATTTGATCTAAATCACATTAGTGAAGTGGCAGTGACAACTCGACTGAATACAGTTCAGCGAATTAGTAGTAAAACTGAACCTGGAGAAACAATTAGAACTGAACTAAATTGCATCAGTTAAGTGGCAGTGAGAACTGAAATAAATCACATAAGTGAAGCGACAGTGAAAAGAGAACTAAACACATTAGTGTAGTGACCGTGGGAATTGGACTAAATCACTTTAGTGAAGTAACACTGGGAACTGAACGAAATCAGCTTAGTGAAGTGACAGTGAAAACTGAACTAAATCACACAAGTGAAGTGACATTGAGAATTGAATTAAATCACATTATTGAAGTGGCAGTGAGAACTGAACTAAATCACACAAGTGAAGTGACATTGAGAATTGAATTAAATCACATTATTGAAGTGGCAGTGAGAACTGAACTAAATCACCTTAGTGAAGTAATGGCGAGAACTGAACTAAATCACATTAGTGAAGTGGCAGTGAGAATGAACTAAATAAATTAATGAAATGACATTCAGAATTCAACTAAATCATATTAGTGCTCCGACAGTGAGAACTGACTAAATGGTATTATTAAAGCGACAGCGAGAATTAAAGTAAATCACATTAGAAGTGACAGAACTGAAGTATATCACAATAGTGAAAACTAAAGTCACAATTTGCTTGCAAGAATGCCATTCTATCCAATGAAATATAAAACCACTACTGAAAGATGAGCTTCGCACTGATTAATATTCCATTTTACAATTTTGCTTTTAATAAATGCCATTCAAATTGTATTAATTTACAAATAAAATATGTTCTTGTTTGTGCACTGATTCTAACTCATTTTCATTTTGAGGTTAAGTAAATCCTCATTTTCAACTGTTGGTACCATTGGAAAGGATTCCCGCTACATAGAATCTGATAGAATGGTGATTTGATTTTAAATAAGGAATTCAATATTTTTACGTAATCTGTCATATACTAAATAAATAGTGCTAATAAATCACATTGTATGTTACGAGATTCGGCATAATAACATCTCTTGGGAATTAAATCAGAAAGTTAACCCTAATTTTCCTTCCATTAAATATACACGTCTATAAATATCTCATGAGATTAACCTTTAAAGTACTCAATTTGTTTTACAATCTAAAATCTTGAAGCGTGGAATTGTATTTTAGAAACAAAAGTATTTAAGAACTCTCGCAACATAAATCTCATTTTGATATCCTAGTGGTTATCGCTTGTTATTTAATCCAATGCGAATTCACATAAAGGACATTAATAACTAAAATGAATAGCATCAGCTCAGTGAAATCCTTTAACAGACAAATGGCTTTAGGGTCGCTTGCAGTCAACTTCCATACTTC
Organism: Hymenopus coronatus; assembly: GCA_030762935.1. NCBI lineage: Eukaryota > Metazoa > Arthropoda > Insecta > Mantodea > Hymenopodidae > Hymenopus > Hymenopus coronatus. The sequence goes on along the minus strand of CM060882.1, from coordinate 9,077,870 downwards.
ATTTGTTTCCAGCATTCCCACTGTGCAGCGAGAGAGATTTGCTTCTCAAAGTCTGGACCAATAACGGACGTGTATAACTACCCTTACACATTCCTTTAGAAAGGTTCCTTATATTCTCAATACAACTTTCAAAAGCAATTAAATCTCTATACGCATACTAAGTACGTAGTATTTAGAGGAAGTATTGTATTCCACCTGAAAATTCGACACCGAGATTTCACCGGAAATATATCTTTTAAGGTCCCCTGAGTAAAAAAAAAAAACATTTTTAGAAAAAGGTCCGTGCGTATGCCTGTGGACAGCATAGCTCAAAAAGGAAAAGTCCATTAAGTACTAAACTTGGTATTTAAGTACAGTATCTTCCAAGGATGAGACACCCAGGTTTTTAAGAAAATTACTCCATTCCAACTTTAAACTTCTTTCTTCTCAAAAATGGCCCTGGCGAGTTTGATTTCAATCTCTTATATTTAAGATATTTTCATGACAAACAAAATGTAGATCTTGAAATTTCTGTAAAGATCCTTTTAAGATAACTTTTTTTCTGGATGGATTTTGCAGAATTTTGTTAACTGTTAGACCGTAAGAGATACACAAACACTTACTACACACAAAATGTAGATCACGTTAAAATACACAATTCTTGTCATATGCATTTTTTGTTGTAGAGTTGACCGTAATCAAGATATTCCTTGTTATTAGTTTCAATTTTAAAATAGAGTATTTTTCAGAACATGATGACCCTGCCCCACTCATCTTCCGAAGTTTGGGATTATGGTGTCTGTCGTTGGAAACCAACTGTTGCCAAGTCTTCCACTTACTGATCCCTTAACTGAAGCACAATTCTCGACTTGCAAATATTGTTTTCAAGAAACAGATTTTATTACGTTGGTTCTAGTATAGGTTCGTCTTTTGTTTGAAAATTGTTATTGTCTAATGGTAGGGGGAGCGGTCCCGTTTGAGGGCCACCATATTTTGAAAAAAAGAAAACTGTACTTATACTTTTCTCAGAGAGGAAGTGTCCGTTTTTTGTTTATCTTTTTGTTCTCCTGTCCAACAAAACAAGAGCCTTTCAACGACAATCGCATACCGACAGCTTTTAAAACATTTGAGGATCGCTTTAGCATAACGCGCTCTTTTTCCCTTCTACTTATTAGGAAATAAGTAATAAGAACATCCTGCTAGTGTTTATCTCAATTAGGATTGTGTAGAAAGTAGAATAATCTTATGTAAGAAATTTGTTTGTAGAGCATCTAGAAAAAGTCATGTGAGTGTAACACAACATGATTTTTGTACCAATGTGTTTGTTACAACAAATAATAAAAAAAAATCTGGTGTGTTCTATTCACGTGACTTTCTCTACATCTCTGCAACAAACTATTATTATAAATCTTATGCTTCTACTTACTTCATGCTAATCGAGAAAAAATTACCTGAAATAATCTTATTACTTGCTTCCTTGTAAGTAGAAGAGAAATAAGTTAGTACCATTGGTTAAAGTGATAGCTGGTTGCCATGTGACTGAAGCTCCTTTGTTTATATGGACAGGAGTTGACAAATTCCCGTATGAGAAAATTATGATTTTTTTTAAAGCTGAAACCAAAAACAAGGGATATCTCAAAAACAATCAACCCCACGAAGAAAATGTATATAAGAAAAACTGTTTAATGTGCTCTTCATATCTTGTGCGGTAAGTTTTTGTACATCTCTTACGGTTTAGCAGTTATGCAAAATACGGGAAAATTCATCCAGAATAAAGTGGTCTTCAGAAACTATTCCCAGAAAATTCAAGATATACATTTTATTTGTCAGGTTAGAGCCATTTTTGAAAAAAATCAAAATTTTCGAAAAAAGTTTCATGTAAAAGGTAGTTTGGGCTGGGGTGATTTTTTCTCAAAATCTTCGTGTTGCATCCCTGGAAGATACCAAACCTAAATACCAAGTTTGGCATTTTATCGACTTTTCGTTTTTGAGTTATCGTGTTCAGACACACGGACACACACAGATAGGGGACCTTTATGTAAAAATGCTTTCTTTTTTGAATTCAGGGAGTCCTAAAAGATGTATTTCCGGTGAAGTCTCCCTATGGAATTTTTGGGTACAATTATAATACCGTTCCTATACATTATGTACATAGTAAGTGTATAGAAAGTTTTTATATATAGAATCTGTTGATAATTAATTATAAAGAGCTAACTTTGATCTCAATCTGCAGCATTTTTTTTTTCTTTTAACGTCCTTTAACCTGGTTGGTCATATCGGACGATGAATGAAATTGGTGACATGATACTCAAATGGTGTGGGGTCCAGGGAGTTTAAAGTTACTCGACATTCGTCTTCTCAGGATAAGAGAAAACCCTGAAAAGAACCCTTAAACGGGTAGCTCACCCTAAAGGAAATTCGAACTCACGACCTTATGAATGTGAGGCAGACACGCTACCACCACACTACTCAGAGGTGAACGATCGATCTATCGAAACCTACAGCATGTTAAACAAAAGAGGAATACCTGCACACGTTTGTAGAGGGCGGTAGTATTCAACTGCAGTTCAAGAGTCCCTGGTTCGACACAATCATGCCAGGAATGTCGTCTGCCTTTGAGCTAAGAGAAATGTAATTGACGATATTCGCAGCCAAACATCAGGCATTTTCGTCCTTCAACGCTGTCGGAATTTACACGTATGGCGAATTTGACATAAAACTGCAGTGAGCGAATTAGTTAAGTCAGCAACAGCACATGCGTATATGTACTATTTTTACTTTCTCTACAAGTCGTCCTCCGTGGTGTAATGGTTACCGTGCTAACTTCATATGTCCAAGGTCGAGGGTTCAAACCCGGTGGAGGACGATGGATTTTTTCGGGCGTAAAAATCCTTAGCATGGTCTCCTTCGGAAGGGAAGTTGGTCTCCTGTTCGAAGATTAACGGCACGTAGAAAAACCTCAAGCCTGATAGAGAGGCCTCTGAGCAAAATTAATCGGTCTTTCACGCCCAGTATAGAATGGGACACTGAGAACCACAGTAGTTACGGAGCGTCCATAAATAAAACCACATTTACATTTTTTACTTTCTCTACACATACTATGTACATAATGTACAGAGAAGTTATTGTATTGCACCCAAAATTCCATACCGAAATTTCACCGGAAATACATTTTTTCAGGTTCTATAAGCATTTGGATGAAAAGGTCCGTGCAGGAGGTGTGCGTGTGTCTGTGGGCAGCATAGCTCAAAAACGAAAACGTTAAAAACCAAACTTGATGCTTAAGTTCAATATCTTCCAAGGATGCGATACGAAACTTTTCAAGAAAATTATCCCATCTGTAGCTACCCTTTACGTGGAAAAAATTTCGAAACTTTTGACTTTCTCAAAAATCGCTGTAACGATTTTGATTAAAATCTCTTATATTTAAGATATTTAAATGATAAATAAAATGTATATCTTGAGTTTTACGCAGGATTAATTTTCCTGGATTTTGCATAACTAGTAAACCGTAAGAGACAGACGAAAACTTACTACACAAAACATGTAAATCACGTTAAAGCATAATTTATGTAATTTTTATGCGGAATTGATCATCTCTGAGATATTCTTTGTTAGTTGTATCAGATTAAACATACTTAAACCTTTTTTTTTCACACTGAAACATGTAAACACTTGGTCTGCATAAAAACAGATTTTATCCATGGCAACCAGCTTTTAACAGATTTGTCTATAGGTTTAGCCTAGTGTATTCCCTTATTTTCCTCCTACTTACAAGAAAGCAAGTTATTAAGACAATTTCTGTTAATGCTTATTTCTTTTATCATAAAGTAGATAGAATAATATCGTTTAAATAATAATTTGTTATAGCGAAGCAGAGAAAGTCATGTGAATGGAACACATCAGCTTTTTAGAAAAAGCTGTGTGAGTCTGTCTCTGTCTGCTGATCAGCATAGCTCAAGAACTAAACGTTAAATACCAAACTTGATGTATCATCCAATGATGCGACAAGAAAAGAGAATCCCTCCACCTGCAACTACCCGCATGGAAACATTTTCCAAAATGGCTTTAACGTTTTTTGATTAAGATGTCTTATATTTAGTATCTTTACATGACAAATAAAATCTATATCTTGAATTCTTTGGCAACAGTATAGGATAACCCCTTTATTCAGAATGAGGTTTGCTGTATTTGCATAGCTGCTGTAAGAGAACGAATTTTTTTTTTGGTAGTCTGCTTACCCTTCCCATATTTACAACTGCCACCCAACTAGGACTTAGAAGGGGAAGCTCGGGGATCAAAACCTTTGTATCGCATACTTGGAAGACCCTAAACTTAGGTACCGAATTTTCGCTTTAGGTTATCGTGTTTATATACACAGAACTGTTGTAAAGATACCTTTATTGGATACAGGGAACCCTAAAAGGTTTATTTCCGGGGAAGTCTCGGTATCGAATTTTTGGGTGAAATACAACACCTTCTCCATATACTATATACATAGTACGTATAGAGAAATTAAAATAAAATAATGTATTACACTCACATGACTTTCTCTAGCTTCTCTACAAACAAAATTCTTACGAAAGATAATTCTTCTTTCAACACCATGCAATCGAGGTAGATATTAGCAGAATTGTATTACTTAGTTCCTTATAAGTAGAATATAACTAAGAGAATGCACTATGCTAAAGTGATGGTCAAATGTTTTAAAAGGATGTCGTTATGCGATCGTCATTGCAAATCGCTTCTTTGCTTGGCCAGGAGTAGAACAAAAGAAAACCGGACACTTCCACGTGAGAAAAGTGTAAGTACCTCACAATTGAAACTAATAACAAGGAATACCTCGAAAACGGTAAGCTTCACGAAGGAAATGTGAATAACATAACTTGTGTATTTTAGCAAGACGTACATTTTTGTATTGTAAGTTTTTGTCTATCTGTTACGGTTTACTAGTTAAGACCAATTAAGAAAAATTCATCCAGAATAAACAGGACTTTAGAAGCTATTCCCAGAAAATTCAAGATATACATTTTATTTGTGAATGAAATGGCTTTAATATGTGGGATTTTAATCAAAATCGTTAGAGCCCTTTTAAGAAAAACAACATTTTCGAAAATGTTTCAATGTAAAGGGCAGTTAGGGGTGGGGGGATTTTCCTGAACATCTTCGTGTTGCATCCTTGGAGGATACCAAACTTAAATATCAAGTTTGGTATTTAACCGTCTTTTCGTTTTTGAGCTATGCTGTCCACAAACACACACACACACACACACACACACACGAACTGTTTCTGAAACTTTTTTTTTTTTTTTTGGATTCAGGAGGTCCTAAAACATGTATTTCTAGAGAAAACTTGATATCGAGTTTTTAGGTGGAATACAATACTTTTCTATCCTTATGTACATCGTACATACGGGGCTAGAGATGGTAAAAACTTAGATATGTACCATTCACATGACTTTCTGTATATCCCTGCAACAACTTATTCTTAAAAAGCTTATACTTCTATTTACTTCATGCTAATCAGGAAAAAATAGCACAAATAGTGTTATTACTTGCTTCCTTGTAAGTAGAAGCGATATGGGAGTGCCATAGGTTAAAGTGACAGTCAAAAGCTGGTTGCTATGTGACTGAAGTTCCTTTGTTTGTATGGACAGCAGTTGACAAATTCCTGTATGAGAAAAGTATAACTTTTTCAATGCAGAAACTAAAAACAAGGAATGTCTCAAAAGCGATGAACTCCACGAAAAAAAATGTATAAAACATAAATTATGTGTTTCTATGCGCTTTACATTTTTCGTGTAGTAAGTTTTTGTCCATCTCGTACGGTTTAACAGTTATTAAAAATTCCGTAAATTCATCCAGATAAATTCATCTTCAGAGACTATTACCAGAAAATTCGAGATATACATTTTATATGTCAGGCAAATAGCTTTAGTATACGATATTTTAATCAGAATCTTTAGAAACATTTTTGGGAAAATAACAATTTTGGAAAAAACGTCCATGTAAAGGGTAGTTGGGAGTGGGGAGATTTTTCTCCAAATCTTCGTGCTGCATCCCTGGAATATTCTTAACCTAAATACCAAGTTTGGTATTTTACCGACTTTTCCTTTTTGAGTTTTCGTGTTCATAGACACGCGGACACACGCACAAACCCACACATACACACACACATACACAGACCTGTTTTTGGATTCAGAGGTTCTAAAGCATGTATTTCCGGAGAAAACTCGACATCAAATTTTTAGGTGGAATAAAATACTTTTCTATCCCTATTTAAATTGTACATACGGGGCTAGAGAAGGTAATAAAGATTGAAAAAACATGTCTATGGAACAATTTTTAATATTTTTATTTTGTGTGTTTGCTAATATGAATATTTAGGAATGTAAGTGAGGTAAAGAACAAATGTATCTATTTCGAGTGTATAGACTAAGTTGGTTTTAATTATCTCTGTTTCTCTGTGTGGAAGATGATTGCCGTGCTATCACTAATCCCAGATGTATAACATATTGCCACGAGGAAGCTTTTTGCGAGCCAGCGTGTCCTTTTTATGAGCAGATGGGTTTAAATCCCCGCGGATGGATCTTTTATGAGTTCGTTTCTGTTGAAGCAATAACCCTAATAGCCTCATGTAATAAACTCTCAGCTCAATGAATGAGGTATTCCCAGTTGAGGTAAAGAATTGGAACTATCGTGAGAGTTTTATTGTAATCCTGGACAATGAAAACTGGGAAGGGATTTAGTCAAAAAAACTGGCAATAATTAGAACAGCAGAAGTAATTACCTGCTGGAATATGTACGTGCTTCATCCAACAGACACCTCTGAGAAGAATAAGCACACTGTGTTGTTTTACTGAGTTGATCTTCAATGATCTGGTTGTGCAATAGTCTAATTCACGTAGTTTAACATGCACTAGGGGCGTTCAATAAGTCCAAGAAATTGCACTTCTACCATCAAGAAAAGTTATACTTAGTAACTTTCGTCACATACTAGATGACAATTAAAGTTTCAACTATATCAATTACTGGCTTCGTGCAATAGTCAACTGAATCAACCATCTTGTGCTTGTTTAGACAGATGGAAACAATTAGCTTCGTGCGGTGATTAATTAAAGTCAGATGAAGTTCAGACTCCTTCGTTTGTTACAATTTACAAGAGATAAATGAATTTAAACGTGGCCGTAAATCCACAAATGAACATAATTCTGGACGTCCAGTAGGAATTACTTCCTCCAAAATGATTGACATGGTTTTCAATGATCCACGAAATAGTAGAGGCAACAGGTGTATCACAAGGTGCAGTGCTCTCAATTTTGCACCTAATTTTAAGTCTGACAAAGGTCTAGGCAACATTGGTGCCGAGTTTTCTCTCAATGGAGAATAAACGCAATTGTGTGATGGATTCGGAAGCTGGCTTGGTAGTTTTCCGTCGCAACCTTGTCGATTTCTACACATTACGTAGCTGTGGATGAAACATGAATACACTACTACGCTCCAGAGAAAAAATTATAATCAAAACAGTGGTGTTTTATAAGCGAACCGGCTCCAACAAAGGCAAAGGGGGGGGGGCGAAATGGGCAGACAAGTTGATAGCCTCGGTTTTTTGGGTTGTACGCGAATCATCTACATTGATTCTTTGCAGAAAGGAAGAACGATAAATGGATAGTATTGCATCTGGCAAAGTGAACATGTTTTCTTCATTCAAGAGAACGCAAGAGTACACACCTGCCCAGTTTTGATGGCAAAAATTGTAGAATTAGGTTTCGAACAATTACATTATCCACCATATTCACCAAATTTGGCCGTCAATGACTTTTTACTTTCTCTAGCCCCATATGTAGAATGTACAAATACTTCTCTATCCCTATGTACATTGTTATTAGTTTCAGTTGTGAAGTACTTATACTTTTCTCAGACGGGAGTGTCCGGTTTTCTTTTGTTCTACTCCTGGCCGAGAAAAGAAGCGATTTTTAATCACAATCGCATAACGACAGGTTTTAAAACATTGGACTATCGGTTTATCCTAGTGTATTCCCTTATTTTCCTCCTACATATACGGAACTAAATAATAAGAACATTGTGCTAATGAATACCACGATTAGCAAGGTGCAGAAAGAAGAAGAAGAACCTTATGTATGAAGTTTGTAGAACAGCTAGAGAAAGTCATATGAGTGTAACGCATCAGATTTTTTGTTTGTTTCCAAGCTTAAAAAGTGCTTCAGCGAAAAACGATCACGTGTAAAGAAGAGGTCATCTCACATACAGATGCCTATTTTGAAGACATTCCGAAACGCCTCCTTCTGGAAGACAGTTGTGGGATCGCTTTGAGTAGTGTATCGAGTTTAAAAGGATTATGTAGAAAAATAAACACATATACCAAACATAATTTGTTTTTCTCTCATTTTACTTTCTGCACACGTACTATGTACATAGTGTACACAGAAGGTATTGCACTCCACCCAAAAATTCGATATCGAGATTTCACCGGAAATATGCTTTAGAGTCTCCTGTATCCAAAAAAATCTTATCTTATTCACATGTGTTTCTATATATCCCTGCAACAATTTGTTCTTAAAAAGCTTATGCTTCTATTTATTTCATGCTAATCTAGAAAAATTAGCAGAAATAGTTTTATTACCTTCTTCCTTGTAAGTAGAAAGGAAATAAGGGAGTAGCATAGGTTAAAGCGATAGTCAAAAGCTGGTTACTATGTGACTGAAGTTCCTTTATTTGTATGGACATGAGTTGACAACTTCCTGTATGAGAAAAGTTAGGATTTTCGACCCTGAAAACAAAGCAAGGAATATCTAAAAAACGATCAACTCCAAGAAAAAAATGTTTACAACATAAATCGTGTGTTTTAATGTGCTCTATATTTTTTGTGTGGTACGTTTTTGTCTATCTCCTACGGTTTAACGGTTATACAAAATTCTGGAACATTCACTCAGAATAAAGTAGTCTTCACAGGCTATTCCCAGAAAATTCAAAATATACATTTTATTTGTCGCATAAATATCCTTAATATACGATATGTTAATAAAAATCGTTAGAACCATTTTTTAGAAAATAAAAATGTTCGAAAAAAGTTCCATGTTAAGGGTAGTTTGGGGTGGGGGGATTTTTCTCAAAATCTTCGTGTCGCATCCCTGGAAGATTCTAAACTTAAATACCAAGTTTGGTATTTTACCGACCTTTCGTTTTTGAGTTATTGTGTTTACAGACACACGAACACACACATACACACGGACCTTTTTCTGAAAATACTTTATTTAGATAAAGGGGACCCTAAAACATATACTTCCGGTGAAATCTCGGTTTCAAATTTTTTGGTGGAGTGCAATACCTTCTCTAAACACTATGTACATAGTTCGTATAGAGAAAGTAAAACGCATTTTCAGAAAAGGTCTGTCTGTCCGTGTGCCTATGAACACGATAACTACAAAACGACAAGTCGGTAAAATACCAAACTTGGTAGGTATAGTATCTTCCAGAGATGCGACACAAAGATATTGAGAAAATACCTCGCCCCAAACTACCCTTTACATGGAACATTTTTCGAAAATTTTGACTATCTAAAAATTGGCTCTAAATATTTCGATTAAAAAAACGTTGTATATTAAAGATATTTACCTGACAAATAAAATGTATATTTTGATTTTTCTGGGAATAGCATCTGAATAGTATTTGGGATGAATTTTACGGAATTTTATATAACTGCTAAACCGTAAGAGATGGACAAAGCTTACTACATAAAAAATGCAGAGCACGTTGAAACACACAATTAATGTTACATATATTTTCTTCGTAGAGTTGATCGCTTTTTAGATATTCCTTATTTTTGGTTTCAGTTTTGAAAAACTTACTTTTCTCATACAGTAATTTGTCAAGTTCTGTCCCTACTTACAAAGGAACATCAGTCAGATAACAACCAGCTTTTGACTATCACTTTAACCTATGGTACTCCCTTATTTCGCTTCTACTTACAAGGAAGCACGTAATAAGATTATTTCTGATAATTTTATCTCGATTAGCATGAAGTACATAGAAGTGTAAGCTTTTTAACAATAATTTGTAGCAGAGATGTAGAGAAAGTCATGTGAATGGAACACATAAGAATTTTTTGTTTAGTATTAACAATTTCATTTAAAGGTTTAGTTAAGTAAATAAAGTAATGAAGGGATTTTAACTGTTTCGTGATAAGGTAAACCCACATTTTATTTACGTTGCGTGTGAACACAGAAACAGCAGAACATCGGATAAATAGCAAACATTGAGCTGCTGTATACAAGAACGATCTCACACTTTGCGAATGAATGCGCCCACATATCGAGTGACACGTGAGCGAGCCTCTCGTATTTCATTTCGTTTCATACACGTTTCTATTTCCTTTCACTTTCTCCTCGCCGGGCGGCCGCACTTTTTTCGTTCCATCGCCTCCAGCCGTTTCAAATGGATCGAAGAGGAACGAAATTAACTTCTCCATTTGCGCCATACCGATTTTTTTATCATTATTATTTCCTTCCTCTCCCTCGTGATACAAGCAGTAGCAGACACTTGCCCGGGGACTGGGCTTTAGCTGGCAACACTGCAGGGTCTTGTTAATCAGCCTTCCTACCACTATTCTATACACTTCACGTTAAACCAGATTCTTATTATTTACAGAAATGGTTTCATTAAGCGTTGCGTTGTAGATATATAGGAAAATAAAATCTGTAACATATTATTCTGGCATCTGTAATACAAGCTGATTCAAAAATACTTTTAAAGTTTGTGGACAGGATTCTTACATCAAAATAATTATTGTTAAACATCTGATGCTTCTATTTACTTCATGCTAATCGAGAACAAATAGCAGAAATAGTCTTATTACTTGCTTCCTTGTAAGTAGGAGCGAAATAAGGGAATATCATAGATTAAATTGAAGTCAAAAGCTGGTTACTAGGTGACTGAAGTTCGTTTGTTTATATGGACACGAGTTGACAAATTCCTGTATGAGAAAAGTATAGGTTTTTAAATCTGAAACCAAAAACAAGGAATATTTCAAAAGCGATCAACTTCATGAAAAAATGCATGTAACATAAATTGAGTGTTTTAAAGTGCTCGACATTTTTTGTGTGGTAAGTTTTTTCCCCCATTTATGACGCTTTAGCAGTTAAGCAAAATTCTGTAAAATTCGTCCAGAATAAAGTGGTCTTCAGAGGCTATTTCCAGAAAATTCAAGATAGACATTTTATTAGTGAATATCTTTAATATATGATATTTTAATCAAAATCGTTAGAGCCATTTTTGACAAAATCAACATTTTCGAAAAAATTTCATGTAAAGGGTAGTCTGGGGTGGGAGTATTTTTCTCAAAATCTTCGTGTCGCATCCCTGGAAGATACTAAACTTATGTACCAAGTTTGATATTTTACCGAAGTTTCCTTTTTGAGTTATCGTTTTCACAGGCACACGGACACACACTCATCATGCGGACCTTTCTGTGAATTATTTTTAAACAGAGAACTCCAAGACATATTTCCGGTGTAATCGCAATATCGAATTTTTGAGTGCATTACGATAGCTTCTTTGTCCGTCTGGGTAGTGTGGTGGTAGCGTGTCTGCTTCACATTCAACAGGTAGTGAGTTCGAATCTCATTTAGGGTGCGTTACCCGGATAAGACTTTTTTTGGGTTTTTCCCTTATCCCTATAAGAACAATGTCGAGTAACTTTAAGCTCCATGGACCCCGAGATCATTTGAGCATCATTTCACCAATTTCATTTATCGTCCGATATGACCAATCAGGTTAAAGAACGTTAAACTACAAAAAAAAAAAAAAAAAAAAAAAAAAAATTACCTTCTCTATACACTATGTACACAGTACGTATAGAGAAAGTAAAAAATCCATATAAAACATGTCTCAAATCCCTTTGTGTTCGATCTATTAAGGTTTAAAATTCTACTAATAAAACATTTTTCACGTTTTAATCTTGTTAGGAGATATTCCACACAAACACCACTTATAGAAAATCACCCAAATGTCGTACTCTTGCGTCTAGACACGCACGCAGTTGTCGAAGCATGAAAAGTCAAATACTCCACTCGGTGTCGTATGATTTCGCAGGCTTCCTTGACACTAGATTAAGAGTTTCATATCTGCTGCATAAACCAATGGTTTAAGGTCTCCAAAAAGATAAAAAAAATCCAAAGGATTGAGTTTGGGGGAACGTGCAGCCCATGGAACTGGTCCCCCTCTACCTATCCATTTCTCATACTAGATACCTACCAGCCTGTGCATCTCGAACAATGAGACTAAAATGTGCTAGAGCATCATGTTTCTTCTTATTTGCAGAGGCACATTTTCTAATAGTCTGGGAGAGTGTTGTGAATGAAGACAGCACTTGTAAGGGAATGTATTACACAAATGTTAACACGTAGCCATGGCAACACAAGACCAACTCTGCAGAATCAAAGCCTTCTGTGAATGAGTGCATAAATAAACGTAGTTATTAGGATGGAGCTGGAGAGTTATTGAAGGTGACTTTCATTAATAAATTCATAACGCGAAAAACAAGCGTTTTAGAGCATATGTTTATATGAACATAGTTTTTTGTTTTGATGTCAGTAATCCAGTCGCAAACGTTGTAAAAGTAGTTTTGAATCACCCTGTACAAGATGCGAGGTGAATAAATGCAAATAATTTGATATTTAGTGGAGAACAATGCATATAATATATTAGTGTATCTCATATTGTCTGCTTACTAAGAGCATTATCATAAATGAAGCACAAATTACAGGGTATAAATAATTCAAATAATATGTGTGTGATGCGGCTCTGGATAACATAAAAAACGAAAAAACCGTTAAATACCAAAACGGTGTGATACAAAGTTCTTCCGCAAATTCCCCAAGACAAACTGCTTTTAATTGCTTTTTTTTTCTCAAAAAGATTAGAACGATAATGTTAAAATTCTGTAGCATAAAGATACTTACGTGGTAAATAAAATAATATATACATATATTATTAACTTTTATAGTAGGTAATACCCTCTGAGGACATCTTCACTCGGGATAACTTTACATAACTGATAAAACGTTAGAGATAGACATAAACTCGTCGCAGTCGGCTCATTCTTCCCGTATTTAGAACTGATACCCCCCTAGAACTCACAAGCGATTGCCTAGGGGTCAGAGGCCTGTCGGCAGCCAACGGCACAAACCAAAGAATGGAGAACCTGGCCCGTAGCCGGGCATGAGCGGGAGGAAGATAATGATATGTAGGACTGACACTCCCCTAGGACTTACAAGCGGATGTCTATGGGTCAGAGGCCTGTCGGCAGCCAACGGCACGCAACCACAGAATGGAGAACCTGGCCCATAGCCAGGCATGAGCGTGAGGAAGTGGATGATATGTAGGACTGTCACCCCCCTAGGACTTAAAGCGATTGCCTAGGGGGCAGAAGCCTGTCGGGAGCCAACGGCACGCAACCACAGAATGGAGAACCTGGCCCATAGCCAGGCATGAGCGTGAGGAAGTGGATGATATGTAGGACTGACACTCCCCTAGCACTTACAAGCGGATGTCTAGAGGTCAGAAGCCTGTCGGGAGCCAACGGCACGCAACCACAGAATGGAGAACCTGGCCCATAGCCAGGCATGAGCGTGAGGAAGTGGATGATATGTAGGACTGACACTCCCCTAGGACTTACAAGCGGATGTCTAGAGGTCAGAAGCCTGTCGGCAGCCAACGGCACGCAACCACAGAATGGAGAACCTGGCCCATAGCCAGGCATGAGCGTGAGGAAGTGGATGATATGTAGGACTGACACTCCCCTAGGACTTACAAGCGGATGTCTAGAGGTCAGAAGCCTGTCGGGAGCCAACGGCACGAAACCACAACCCGTAGCCAGGCATGCGCGTGAAGAAGTGGATGACATGAAATGAAAGAGAAATGGATGATATGAAAAGTGATGACGGAGCAATTGATGGAATGAATGACAGGGGAAACCAGAGGACCCGGAGAAAACCGCCCAGACGTCGTTTCCTCCACCATAAATCCCACATGCTGGCGCTTGGGCTCGAGCCCAGGCCACCTAGACGGGAGGTGAGCGGCCTAACCACTCAGCCACGGCACCGTTCTTAGACAAAAACTCATTACACAAAAATGTAGATCTCGTTAAAACACATAATTTATCATATATTCTGTTTTGTTGTTTTTTTTTTCTGTAGAATTAACCGTTAATTCTTGTTGGTTTCTATTTTATAGAACTTAAAACTTTTCCCAAACGGGAGGTCACATTTCGTTTCAGCTATCTTTTGTTTTACTCTTTGACGTGGAAAGTGAACCGAGATTCAATTGTTCCATATAGCGAATGGCTTTTTTAAGTATTTGACTAGTGTATTTATACCCTTGCTTCCCTTCTACTTATAAGGAAGCAAATAATAAGGCAATTTCTGTTAATGTTTATCTCGATTAGCATGATGTAGATGAAAGAATAATATTTTGTAAGAAAAGTTTTTGGGGAACAGTTAGAGAAACTCATGTGAATGGAACACTTAAGATTTGTTGATCTTGTTTAAGATTTTATGTGATTTTTGCTGTATACCCATTATCAAATCTTAATTTATTTCTTCCAACTATTTTTTTTTTATTCACATTTACCTGAAAGACTTATTTTTACATTCCCACATAAATTTATTATAATTTAAATCCAAATAGTTACAGCTAATTTTGAGTAAAGGATTGTTTGTGATGGGCAGCTTTTCTTAAAAATCTTGTTTCATCCTTGGAATAAGCATCTTTGTGTGTATGTGGATGTGTGACATTTCGGAAGGGGATTACACACTGAGCTATCATGGGCTTATTGTGCGTCAGACACCAATAGGATAGGATGATATGAGAGTATTCGACGGGTGGCTGAAACCGAACGGCGGGGAAAGAGCCGGCGTGAAATGACCCATCATAGTCCAGTAGTTCTTCATCTGGATACGGGGAGCGCTAAGTCTGATACTACAGAGACCTCGAGACTACCTTGCCACCTAGAGATGTGTTTCCAAGGTGTATTCACCAACATAGAAGGGCGGCAACAAGGAAACCTTACCATCATTTATAACCATTGTTACGCTAGACCTACTGAAATAATTTAAATTGCGGAAGGCACAAAAACAAAGAAGGCTCAGAGGAGGGATATATACAGGGATAAAAGTCAGGTAATAGGTGAACTTTGTTAAATTAAATCAAATCCAAAACTCAAACTACCTAATATAGGAACACGATATTAAAATTTTAAAATATAAGGGTATTAATTCCCCCACTTGTAAGACTCAAAGAGCACTAGCATTTAAATAGTAAAGTCTTGCACAGCATTACAAATTTGAATTTTCGTTGTTATTTCCTGTTTCTGGCCGATTATCAAAATTAACATTTCTGTGGTTGAGAGCAAGGTTAAAATTGAGTCAATTTAAGTGAATGATGCAGAAGAAAGGTTAAAAAAAAACAAAAAAAAACGGAGAGATGTGCCCACACCAAACTTACGGGAGACGTTCCTAGAGTGGTGTGACTGCCCACGCTCGTCTTCGCTGCCGCCGACTCCGCCCAGTTCCAAGGATAGGGTTTTCATAGAGAATGGAATAGCAATACCGCTACGGCTTAGGGGAAGGGGGGGGGCAGGATCGGGTATCTAACAATAAATTATAATTGATCATAATATATAATGTTTTAAGAAATGCACTTCATTGTAAATTATTGTATCATGAATTGTAAACATTTTAAAACATGCACTTTGTTGCCATCTTTTATCACATACGTAATATAAATTAAAAAGTTTTTGTCTGCAAAATACGGTTTTGCCCCTAGGGTAGGGGCAGAACCGTTAAAACGGCGGGGCACAACCGGGTACTACAGTTTTTCTGTGCTTAACAGTCATTACATTCAAAATATTTCAATGCCTTTTGGGGCCAACCTGTGCAAAGTTCATGGGCCCATCTGTTGCACTTCACACACTGAACTCAGTCGTCATTTCGTTTTGTCTCACTATATTTCTCCTTGCAATAAGAGCACTGGCTATCGCTAGAATTTTCATCGCTATATTTGGCTTTCTTTGCTCTTGTTTCAGCAAACTTAGACTGAAGCGACTTTCTGCAAATTGCTGTTGAGTATTTGCCTTTTGTTGAAGCTCAACTTTATATGGTGACCCTGTAAGGACAGCTGTTTTCCCGCGGCGTCTTCCTGACGATGTGGGAAGTCTTTTAGCACAGGGAACTGGCAACACATCTTTTGGTGAAACTGCAAATGTTTGTGGTTCAGCCGATATTGTTATTATGTGCAAGTCACTGAAGTATGTCAGGGTGGAAGGTGATGCAACATCGATTTGTACTGAAGAACATTCTAGTTCTTTTAGAGGACTCTGATCTCCAATTTGTGTCTCTGCAACTTTGGAGGGAAGAAGAGAGGCTGACTCACAAGGCTGGGTATGTAGCGACCCTTCAGATGTTGATGCTGATGGCTGAGGAGTGTGTTGTTCTGTGGTTTCAGCTGGCATGAAGTCAGCATCATTAAATTTGTTAGGACACAGGATTAGTGGGACCCGGTTATGCCCCCCGCTTCTGCCCCCACAAGCCATTTTGTTTTCTTCTTAAGGCTAACCGCAATAACGACTTGCTTCCCGAATTGAAACGACATGGAAAACAATGCTTAAATCTTTGCAATTTAATGTAGTAACAGTAAAATATGTTGCTGTAGATACTTACCTCTTACACTCCGACTTCAAATGTCAGTTAAATTAGTTCAAAACGCGGACATTTCTAATCATAAAGATTACAGACACAATAAGGCGACTATATTCTTCGAACTCCTGCCTCTGACTGCTGCCAAGAATGCAGTTCAGTCAAGAAGTGGTAGATTTTTACAATTTCCAGTTTCAAAAAACCATCTACCCGATTGTTACTCACTACCCTGTCCTGTCCCCCCCTTCCCCTATAGTCGTAACGGTACGTTACACCATGATGGAGACCGGTTGGATGAAATGGAGGGAAAGGATGTTCGGGGAAATAAAAAGGAAATCTCCCCAGGATTCGCGAAGTGACCAGGGAACCAGCGGCCTACCGAATGCTTCTCCTAGTCGAAATGCCTTAGCAACCTGGCTGGGCTAGAGGAACCTGATCTTAAATATCAAATTTTTGAGTTATGTCGTTCACAGACACAGACTTACCATAAAGAAAACTCATGTGTTTCATTCTTATGACTTTCTCTACATCTCTGTAACAAATTACTGCTAAAAACCCTATTCTTCTATCTAATTCATGCTAATTGAGATAAGCATTAGCAAAAATTGTCTTATTACTTGTTTTCTTATAAATACAAGGAAAATAAGGGAATACACCTACCAGACTAAAACGATAGTCAAATGTTTTAAACGCTAGTTGATTCCTTTCTTTGCTTGGCAAGGAGATGGCAAATTCCCAAATGAGAGCAGTTTAAGTATTTTAAAACTGAAACTAACGACAAGGAATATCTCGGAAATGGGCAACTTTAGGAAAAAATTGGATATGATATAGATTGTGTGTTTTAACCAAATCTACATTTTTATCTATCTCTCCGGTTCATCCAGAATGAGATCTTCAGAGGCTATTACTAGAAAGTTTAAAATATACATTTTAGTTGGCATGTAAGTATCTTAAACAAAATCCTTACAGCCATTTTTGAGAAAATCAACACTTTCGAAACTGTAGTTTGGGCTGGGTGAATTTTCTTGAAAATCTTCGTGTCGCATCCTTACAAGATACAGAACTTAAATATATCATGGTTGGTGATTTACCTGCTTTATTGTGTTCACTGACACACACACGGACCTTATTCTAAAAACTTTTATTATGATGCAAGAGCGTAAAGTTTTGGTTTTTGAGTCGAGCGGGAATATTGTGCAAGCAGACGCAGGCGAGCTTCATAACCAGGCGCGAATCAAAAAGAAACTTTACGCTCGCATATCATACAATGTTTTTGTTTTACGAGAATTTTCTGATATTAAAACAAAAGCAACGAAATATGAAATAAATTCAATGTTAAGTTTGAGCCAAGCACCAAGGGTTATAGTTGTTATTTATTTCGAGGCATTATGATAGGGTGCGTTCAGTGGGTATAGCTTCGTTTTGTGGTTGCTGGGCGCGATGGCGGTATGGTTATAGCAGGCCCTGATAAACCAATATTATTGTTGTTATTTGAAAATTGTGATATCCTTAGAGCTGCGAAAGAAGCAGAATCAAATTTACTGGTTGCTAAATTCAGAAAAGTTTATTGAATATAACATTATACCGTGCACGATTAATTTTAATTATTTCTCTGTTGATCAGTGATGTATACACACTAATATCGTGAGTTATTTTGGCGAGCGTCAAGTTGGAACAAAATTACTTTACGCTTGCTGCACTTCTTTGCGCGTGGATTCCGTAAAAATCAAGTTGCTATCTGAAATAGTATGTAGAAAACTTCATTACGCGCGGTCGTAGAAAACGCTTTATATATATAAACGTGACTCTAAACTATTTTTTCCAGTGAAATCTCGGTATCGAAGTT
Source organism: Hymenopus coronatus (assembly GCA_030762935.1). Lineage (NCBI taxonomy): Eukaryota > Metazoa > Arthropoda > Insecta > Mantodea > Hymenopodidae > Hymenopus > Hymenopus coronatus. The sequence goes on along the minus strand of CM060882.1, from coordinate 9,059,333 downwards.
TTAGCTGGAGTGTGTACTAATTAAAATAAAAAAAAAAAAAACGATTTTGTTTTATTTAGGAAGTCTGAAAATAGTATTTCCGGTGAAATCTCGACACTCAGCACCTATAGATTCTTGGTGGCCGTGAGCTTGGAAGCACTCGATAAATTAAAACGAGTGCCAGAAGTGATATAATTCATGGAAACACTTCACGCGCAGTTTTTAATAAATGAGCAGATAAGTGGAGGTTGGTAAGCATGAGCTGGCATCCTGCCTCTAGGATAAACTTTGTGTTCTAATAGCTACTGCGCGCTCGCCGTGTCCTGAATCTCGTCGCCGTGAAGTTGGCACCACTGTGCACACAAACACCATACTAGTTTGTCTTAAAAACGTCAGCACGGTCTGGAATAATAAGTGCGTAACAAGTGCAAGAAATTACTTGTGTGGCAGTGAGCGTACAGTAATACTCCACTCCCACCTAGGCGACCCGGGTTCGATCCCAAACGACCGCTTGTGGGATTTGTGGTGGACGACACGCGTCTGGGCGGGTTTTCTCCGGGTCCTCCGGTTTCCCCCGCCAATCATCCCACAACTAATTACTCCATCAGCACCTTTCCTATCATCCATCTCGGTTGTATTTCATGTTATCCATTTCCTCACGCTCACATCTGGCAACGGGCGAACCATTCCTTCCAGGTACTCCATTCTATGGTTAGGTGTCATTGTCTGGCATTATGTACATAGTACGTGTAGAGAAAGTAAAAACGAATAAGTTCGTTGATGGTAGTAAAGTTAACACCGGTTGAAAAGGCTGTATCATGTGGCAAATAAACATCTTGACAAAATAGAGTATCTTTGTAAATAAAGTTTTTGAAATACTTGATATGTAAGTTAATCATTCTGAGCACATGTTTAGTAGTATAAGCTAAATAGAATTTAATTTTTTAATTTCCATGCAAAACAAGCACTGTAAGTATTTACAATAAGAGCTTGAGAGGTCATTAATACTTGCAATACAATTAGGAATTGACGTAACACTCAAGACATGTGCTTCTTCAAGTAAAGCATCTATTGCAAAATTCATTAACAAAAGAGTGTACAAGAAGGCTTTGTCCATATAATTTAGATGTAGCTTTTCATTTGTTCATGTCGAGAATTAATTACTTTCTCTATTTGTACTATGTACATAGTGTATAGAGAAGGTATTGTGATGCACCAAAAAATTCTATTACAAGATTTTACTGGAAATACATGTTTTGTGTCCCCCTGAATCCAGAAAAAGCATGCTAGGGAAAAAGGTCGTATCTGTGCGTGTGTGTGCTTGTGGACAGCATAACTCGAAAACGAAAAGACCGTTAAATACCAGTCTCCCTTCGTCAAACTACCCTTTACATGGAAAAAATTCCGAAAATGTTATTTTCTCAAAAATGGTTCTAATACTTTTGATTAAATTCTCTTATATTTAAGATATTTACATACCAAACAAAATGTATCTCTTGAATTTTTTTTTTGGAATAGCTTCTACATACTCTTTATCCTGAATGATTTTATTGAATTTTGTATAACTAGTAAACTGGAAAGGGTAGACAAAAATTTACTTCATAACTAATGTGGATCAGTATAAAACACACAATTTATGTTATGTACCATTTGTCGTGGAGTTGGTCGTGTTTGAGACATTATTTTGTTATTAGTTTCAGCTTTCAAATACTTAAAATTTTTCACATACGGGATTTTGTCAACTCCTGGCAATACAAAGCAACTTCAGTCACTTAGCAACCAGGTTTTGTCTATCATTTTAACCTATTTTACTCCCTTATTTCGCTTCTACTTAAGAAGAAGCAAGTAATAAGACTATTTCTGCTAATTTTTCTCCATTAGCATGAAGTAAAAAGAAGTATAAGCTTTTTAAGAATAATTTGTTGTAGAGATGTAGAGAAAGTCATGTGAATGGAATATATCAGATTTTTTTTTATTGTTTCACTTGTATAGCCCCCTTCTAAGGTCATTTTGGGGGCTTTACTTTAGGAACAACTCGTTGTCTGTAGGTTCTTTACGTTGGGTTTAATTTTTTTTTTTTTTTTTTTGCCTTAAACACACACATTCACTCTCACATTCATACTTCCAGACTCTGTGGGGGATAAGGAATAATTCTGGTTAAAGAAATATTCCCCGCCCCAGCTGGGAATCTAACCTGGGACCTCCGTGTGAGAAGTAATTCTGTGACCACTCGACCACGGATATCTTTTATTTCATTTAGTTATACAAAATCGTCTGCCACTTTCTGAATGACCCTAGTACTATTATTGCGTAGTTGGTGCATTATCAAGGATCTGCAATAAGTGGTAGTGTTTGTCACGTGACCTCATTACTGTCACATGTATCTCATTTAGAGCGTGCTATAATTTCCCATAAACAGCTACAAGCACTCAGCATTACTGCACAATGTTCATTTCGACACGCGAGCCATTTCCACGTCATGTCTTTTTAGAGTTTGATTGCAATTAATGCTCCATCTACACTAAGTATATACGGCGAATATCTGCCAATAGAATTCCGAGCCTCATCAACAAACACATTGTGCCGTTTCGAAGTCCCTACAAACAAACACATATGGGCAATTAATTAAACTGGCAAGAAGTTGGAGTTCAGGTGGGCTTATGCAAGCTTTTCCTTCACACGCCTTTCCGCGCAGTCTCTCTCTCTGTGTCCCTCTTTCGCAGGGAGGAGGAGAGGTTACATAAACCCTCCCCACAACTATAAATCAGTTTTGGGATCCCCCCACTAATATTTGAGCAATTAGACTGGCTTTACATTTCTACTTAAGCTTGCGAATACTGACGCAAATTCAGCCGAGCGCGCGTCTGCTTTTGTCTGGCCAAGCGATTCATCTCCGTAGCTTATTATGGCCGTCGAGTGCGCTTGGTTACCAAATGTGTACACACTAATTCGTCTTTTAAACACCTTTATTACTTTCTCTACACGTACTATGTTCATAGAGTATAGAAAAGGTATTGCATTGCACCCAAAAATTCGATACCGAGATTTCCCTGGAAATATATGTTTTAAGACCCCCTGAATCCAAAAAAAAGCACTTTTAGAAAAATGCCCATGTGAGTCTCTCTGTCTGTGAGTGTGTCTGTAGGCAGCATAGCTCAAAAATGAAAACACCGTTAAAAACCAAACTTGGTATTTTATTCTGGTATCTTCCAAGGTAGTAAAACAATGATTTTCAAGAAAATTCACCCACTCAAAACTACCCCTTACATGGAAAAAAAATCGAAAATCTTGATTTTCTTAAAAATGGCTCTAACGATTTTGATTAAAATATCGTATATTTAAAATATTACTTGACAAATAAAATGTACATTTTAAATTTTTTAGGAGTAGCCTTCTGGATGAATTTTACGGATTTTTGCATAACTGCTAAACCGTAAGAGATGGACAAAACGTTACCACAAATAAATGTAGAGCACATTAAAACACACAATTTACGTTATATTTTTCTTTTTTCGTGGAGTTCATCGTTTTTAAGATATTCCTTGTTTTTAGCTTTGAAAAACTTATACTTTTTCTCATACAGGAATTTGTCAATTCCTGTCCAAACAAACAAAGGAACTTCAGTCACTTAACAGCCAGATTTTGACTGTCAATTTAACCTGTGGTACTCCCTTATTTCGGTTCTACTTACAAGGAAGCAAGTAATGAGACTATTTCTGCTAATTTTGTCTAAATTAGCATGAAGTAAATAGAATCCTAAGATTTTAAACAAATTGTTACAGAGATATAGAGAAAGTCATGTGAATGGAACACATCAGATTTTTATACTCTTTCACTTATCTTTTATCTGTTTTTTTTTTTTTTTTTTTTTTTTTTTAAACAGTAACGGAGTCTGATCAGGACTCCGGTACGTATCCCTATTTACATTTCCCCCCGTAGGTTTTACTGATTACTGGTTTACTGGTTTTACTGTTTCTTTTACAAACATACACACATTGCACAAACATATAACACCCGTGCCCAAGGCGGGACTCGAACCCACGATTCCCTGCCCAGATTTGAAGCAGTATTCGCCCGGTAATCGGTTTTGTTAGCAATACATTCTTTCTCTCAGGACATTTTCAGGGTTTATGGCAAACAAACTAACGTCGTATAATATGGGTACGTTATATTGAATAAATAAAGAATTGTTGAATTGTTTTCCTTTTCGTTTTTACTTTCTCTAAACGTACATAAGGGGTAGAGAAAGTATTGTCATGCACCCAAAAAATCGATACAGAGGTTTCACCGTAATTATATGTACCAAGGCCGTTTTTTTTTTCAACCTCCGATAGGCTATAAATAAAAGACAAATTCATAGAAAACAATTATTTTATTACTAAAAGTTTTGTACACTTATGGTTAGTTCTCAACATAATCACCGAAAAGATTGAGACATTTATCGTATCTATGCACAAGTTTTTCAATACCCGCTTCAAAAAATGTTACCGCCAATGATTTCTAATGAGCATTGACTTCGTTTTGAAGATCTTCGTTGGTTTGAAAGTGCTGCCGTTCTAGCCACGTCTTCAGTTCAGGGAAAAAGTGAAAGCCGCTGGGTTCCAGGTCAGGAGTGTACGGCAGATGATCGAAAATATCCCATTGAAATTGTTCAAGGAGACGATGGGTTGTGCCAGCAGTGTGTGGACGAGCATTGTAATGGATCAACACAATTCCTGAAGTCAGCATTCCCCTTCGTTTGTTTTGAATGGTTCTTCGCAAACATCGTAAAGTACGAAGATCTTCAAAATAACGTCAATGCTCATTTGAAATCATTAGCGGCAACATTTTTTGAAGCAGGTATTGCAAAGCTTATACACAAGTACGATAAATGTCTCAATCTTTTCGGTGATTATGTTGAAAAGTAACCATAAGTGTACAAAACCTTTAGTAATAAAATAGTTGTTCTCTATGAACTTATCTTTGAATTATAACCTATTGGAAGTTGAACAAAAGCGGCCATTGTATTACAATCATAACCTGATAAAATCTCCCTTCCTATATATTATAAATTATTAATAGTATATTTCGTTGAATTGCCTTATTAAATACAACTTGTGTTTTATCTCTTAGGACGTCGCTTCGCTCCAGTCGTGAATTATTGGCAAGATGAAAACACTTGTGTTATTATTTATGGTAAAAGAATTATCTTCTGTGAGAGAATTTTGTTTGTGGAACAGCTAGAGAAAGTAATGAGAATAGAACACCTCAGACTTTTTTTCAGAGAGAATTTCATGGAATCTATCGTTATGTCACAATTTGGCCATGTTCGTTCCTTGAAAGCATGTTTAGCCATTGTTCTAATTTAAATATGGAAAGGAATGGAGTGACATGTTCTGCGCCGACGCAAATGTAGTTCTAGGTTCTTGTTTATGGATGAACTGATTTGATAATAAGGTTGACCAAAGTGTGCAGAGAAAGTTATTCATAATGCACCTCAGGAAACTTGCCAACAGGAACTTCGCTACAATCTGTTTATATTTGTAAACAAATTGGTAGATCGAAATCTAAACAGATCTTAAGAGAACACTCTTTTTCGTGTTTGTTTCTTGGAATCACTTCCAGCACAGAGTTGCCCACAATGTTGGAGCAAAACGAGTAGACGCGAACCGGAGAAAATCTTATGTTCCATTCATACGGCTTTCTTTACCTGCTCTAAAAGCAATCTTCCCACAAAGGATTGGTCTTCAATATGTTGCATGCTAATCATGATAAACACTACCAGAAATTGTCTTATTATTTGCTTCCTTATAAGTTGTCGCGTTATTGTCTTTATATGTTTATACTGCCCATATTTTTAGTACGGTATACAGAAATTAAGAATGAGTCCACCATATATGATGCAAGTACCTCTTCAGTTTTCTCATACCTTTTGAGTGGCTGCCTCAGCATCGCTGTTGATCTTTCTCAGGGTGGAAACAGAAGTATGTAGGCACGGATACTGGGTTCAGAATTAAGAATGGCAGGTTTACTTTGAAGTTTATGCTGCCAACATTGTTAATTAGCTTGATCTATGGTGTGTGTGTGAAAGACATTTTCTATATGCCTTCTTTGACGTGTCAATCGAATGAAAACCAACAGCATATAGAAATTAAGATAGAGTCCAGCGTATATGATGCAAGCTCCTCTTCAGTTATCACGGACGTGTTGAGTGAAAGTTGACTCTCTCACTCCCTCGGTGTCGCTGTCTCAGGGTTCGATGTCCGTAGAGCTGCTGAATTATCTCAGGGCGGAAACAATATAGATCTGGATAACGGATTTAGAATTAAGAATAGCAAGATCCTTTTTCACTCTGATTTTTTATTCCTCGATGAAACATCAAATTCTATAGGTGAAGTCATCTTGACAAACAATAATATTGCATATTTCTCTTAACACTTTGTACACTCCGAGAAGCACTTTAAATGTATGAAGGTAGTTTATTGCTTACTATTGTTGCATTTTAACACTAAATTACAATTTACACTTATCTTGCACTTTACAATTTAAGCGCCTAATTTTTATTCAAATAGACATGGAGTAGTTGTCCGAATGACAAGGCAAACTCTACACTTTTTGAAATTCGGTCTCTTTAATTTGCCCAGGAGGCAAGATGTCTGCCTCAAACTTTCTTAATACAGACTATTATTTGCCGCCAAAACTTATGCTCAGATTCACTTTATCACGTGGTTTTATTGTGTTTAGATCGCGTGACTCTTCGATACAAACAGAAATACTCTGCTTGGTAAATATTTGAGAGCTTTGCCCGAGTTAGCACTTAGAACTCCATTGCACGCTCATGAAATAAAGAAAACCTACGAATTCCCAAGGTTTTT